>CM059810.1:25697849-25757849 GCA_030435695.1 Brachymystax lenok tsinlingensis
AGAGCAGAGCATCTATTGCTAAATTAGAAAGCAGAATGGACAAACTGAGTCAGACAAATGATGACCTCAGAGACCATCTGAGCACAACAAGAAAGGAGCTAGAACAAAGAGAGAGGTACATTGATACCCTCAACCAGCAGCTAGTCATTATGTCCTCTGCATCTAGAGAACATGTCCACCAGCTTGGTACAACACAAGCAGAACCTGAGACCAGCATGGCCTCCACCACACAGCCTGATGACACTGCACCAGCCTACCAGTCTGCTCCAGCCCAGATCAGCCAACCAGCGTCCCAGTCTGCTCTAGCCCATGTCAGCCTACCTGCTTCCCAGTCTGCTACAGCACAGTGTGCTCCAGCTCAGGTCAATCTACCAGCCTCTCAGTCTGCTCCAGCCCAGGTCATTCAACCAGCCACCCAGTCTGCTCCAGCCCAGGTCAGCCAACCAGCGTCCAAGTCTGCTCTAGCTCCTGTCAGCCTACCTGCTTCCCAGTCTGCTCCAGCACAGTATGCTCCAGCCCAGGTCAACCTACCAGCCTCCCAGTATGCTCCAGCCCAGGTCAGAATACCAGCCTCCCAGTCTGTTCCAGCCAGACAGTCATCCACAACTGCAATCCTTATTGATTCAAATGGGAAGTTCTTAGTCCAGGAAAGATTATTCCCTAGACACCAGGTGTATAAGTTCTGGTGTCCTACAACTGACAGTGCAATGCAGCTACTCAGTCAGACCAGGATTGACACCCCGACAACATCATCATCCACACTGGCACAAACGACCTTCATGCCAAAGGTGAAAATGTATCTAGGGCAGTGAGAAGAGTGGCAGAACGGGCACAGGCTATGTTCCCAACAACCAATATAGTTGTGTCCACCCTCCTACCAAGAAAAGACTTCCCAGGAAAGTTGATTGAAAAGATAAATCATCAGATCACTGTGGACTGTGCCTCACTGCTCAACGTCAGAATGGCTCACCACCCCACTCTGACATGTCAACATTTATACGATAATGTACATCTTGATCAGGACAGTATCAGAACCTTTGCCAAGGACCTAAAGGATGCAACACTTGGCAGGGACCCACACACCCATCACCCCAGCAACAGAGGCCCCCCGCCCCACCTTCTGAAACAACAGTACCCCCACCATCCCCGGAGAGAAGAGCCAGACACGGCTTATTACAGCACAGCTCTACTAGACCAGGCCCATCACAACACAGCTCTACTAGACCAGGCCCATCACAACACAGCTCTACTAGACCAGGCCCAACACAGCACAGATTTACCAGACCAGGCCCACCTCAGGACAGCTCTACTAGACCAGGCCCATCACAACACAGCTCTACTAGACCAGGCCCAACACAACACAGCTCTACTAGACCAGGCCCATCACAACACAGCTCTACTAGACCAGGCCCATCACAACACAGCTCTACTAGACCAGGCCCATCACAACACAGCTCTACTAGGCCAGGCCCATCACAACACAGCTCTACTAGACCAGGCCCAACACAACACAGCTCTACTAGACCAGGCCCAACACAACACAGCTCTACTAGACCAGGCCCAACACAACACAGCTCTACTAGACCAGGCCCAACACAACACAGCTCTACTAGACCAGGCCCATCACAACACAGCACTGACCACTACTCTAGGGTCGGGCAGAACACTGTCCTTCAGAGAAGTACACCACATGATGCAGTCCACACCATGTATCAGTCAGATCATCAGCCTACATATGCTGAAGTAACCTCTGGCAAAAGACACCTAGAACAATCAGAGATAGGAGAGGTGCGCCAACTACTGCATCTAATATGCAGACTACTGGGCTAGACAGAAGACCCTTTAATTCACACACACACACACACACACACACACACACACACACACACACACACACACACACACACACACACACACACACACACACACACACACACACACACACACACACACACAGGGTTGCAGATTGCATTGCACTGTACTTATCTTTTGGGCAATCTTATTCCATTTAATTTGTTTACAACAAACCTTTATTTTATTGGCACTGGTATAATAATAATAATTATATGTAATGGTGTGTGTGTGTGTATATGTATGTATATATATATATATATATATATATATATATATATATATATATTATTATTTTTGGTTTTTTTCTATGTACTTTACTCAAACCAGTGAATATCACTTATTATAAATGAGATCATTAACTATCAGTTCTTGGAATATCCAGGGTTTATACTCTTCACATTTTGGATATAAACCAACAAATCCAGAATTGATTAAAAACATCAAGGGACAAGACATCATAATCCTACTGGAAACATGGTGTCGTGGAGACATAGATACTCAGTGTCCCTCAGGCTATAGAGAAAGTTTACTACCATCAATCAAACATAAAAATGTTAAACGGGGCCGAGACTCAGGTGGAATCATCATTTGGCATAAGCAGGACTTAGCACTGAAAGAAATGAAAAAAGGTACTAATCACATTTGGTTGAAACTTAACAAAGGTACAATCTATTGTGACAATGATGTGTACATATGTGCAGCTTACGCTCCTCCTTCAGATTCATCATATTATGATGATCAGTTTTTGACAATCTCCATACAGAAATCATTACATTTCAGGCAGAGGGTAAGGTGCTTCTTTGTGGAGATTTCAATGCAAGAACAGGTTCTGAGCCTGACTACACTGATACGGGAGGTAACCACCACATATTTGGACACCCTCCTTGTACAGCAGCCCTATTATAAATAATAGAAACAGTCCTGACCAAATACTGAACAAAAATGGGAAGGAGTTAGTACATCTCTGTCGAGCCTTAGGCCTGTACATGCTGAATGGTAGAATCAGAGGGGACTCTTTAGGTCAGTTTACTTACTGCTCAGCTCTTGGGACAAGTGTAGTCGATTATGCCATCACTGACATTGACCCCTCTTCCATTAGCGCATTCACTGTCAGACCACAGACACCATTGTCAGATCACAGTCAGATCAACGTGTTTCTCAAGAAATTAACCGGCAATATTAATTTAAAAACAGCCCAAAAACTCTACAACATAGACCAATCGTACAGATGGGCTCCAAACAGTAAAGAGAGATTCATTGAAACATTGAATTCAAAGGAAATGATGAATTCTATACAATTCTTCAATAACGCACAATACCAAAACAATAAAGAAGGTGTCAATTTGGCTACTCAAAACATCAATTGCATATTTCAAAAAGCAGCATCGAAAGCAAATTTGAGAAAACCAAAGAAATGCAACATCAGAAACAAAAAACAAAATGTTTCTGAAGAATGGTTTGATAACGAATGTAAAACAATTAGAAAACACCTAAGACAAATGTCAAATGAGAAACATAAGCAGAAAAACAACCCAGATCTACGCTGTGAATACTTTGAAACTCTGAAACAGTATAAACATACATTGAAACGCAAGAAATTAAATTATACCAACAAGACACTTGACGAAATTGAAAACGCAATTGACCAAAATCAGTTCTGGGACATGTGGAATAATTTAAGCACAACAAAGCCACAAGAATTAGCCATACAAGATGAAGGGATTTGGAAAACTTATTTTGATAATCTATACAAAAACATTTCACAAAAAGACTTACAACAGAATCAATTAGAAATTCAAGAAAATTGAACATCCTTGAATCAGTCATTAAAAACAACCAAAATCCATTAGATTACCCAATAAGCCAACAAGAACTAAATGAAAAGCTCAAATCTATAAAATCAAAGAAGGCTTGTGGTCTAGATAACATCAGAAATGAAATGCTGAAAAACAGCACACCTGAGTTGCAAAATGCTGTGCTTAAATTGTTCAACATGGTTTTAACTTCTGGCTGCTTCCCTGATGTCTGGAACCAGGGCTCATCTCCCTATCCACAAAAAGTGGAGACAAATCAGACCCCAATAATTACAGGAATTTGCGTAAACAGCAACTTGGGAAAGGTTTTCTGCAGCATTTTGAATTCAAGAATTCAAACCTTTCTTCAAGAAAAAATTTAATAAGTAAATGTCAAATTGGCTTTCTCCCTAACCATCGCACTACTGACCATATATACACCTTACACACACTAATTAATAAACACGCCCACCAAAAAAAAAAAGAGGGCAAAATCTTTGCTTGCTTTATTGACTTTAAAAAGCATTTGATTCTATTTGGCACGAAGGGCTATTCTACAAAATTCTTCAAACTGGGCTTGGTGGTAAGGTGTATGACTTAATAAAATGTATGTACACAGAAAACAAGTGTGCAATAAAAATCAAAAACCAAAGAACAGAATTCTTTTCACAAAGTCGAGGTGTGAGACAAGGCTGCAGTTTGAGTCCAAATCTTTTCAACATTTATATCAATGAATTAGCAGACATGTTGGACCATTCTCCAGCCCCAGGACTCACACTATTCGACACAGAGGTAAAATACCTGCTATATGCTGATGACTTGGTACTTCTATCACCAACCAAAGAAGGTCTTCAACAGAACCTTAACATTCTACAGCAATATTGCCATAATTGGGCCCTGGCAGTAAATTTCAAAAAAACAAAAATCATGATTTTCCAAAAAAGCCCAGATGTCAAAACCACAAATATAAATTCACCCTGAACAACACCATAATTGAACACACTATAAATTACACATACCTTGGTCTGACCATATCTGCATCGAAACTTTAATATGGCAGTGAATGCACTCAAAGAAAAAGCCCGCAGAGCATTATATGCAATAAAAATGAAATTATTCAAAATCAACATCCCAATTCGAATTTGGACCAAAATATTTGACAGTGTAATTCTACCAATAGCTCTTTACGGAAGTGAGGTTTGGGGGCCACTCAATAAACTGGACTTTAAAAGGTGGGACAAACATCCAATTGAAGCCCTACATGCAGAATTCTGTCGGACAATTCTACAAGTCCAGAGAAATACACCAACTAATGGATGTAGGGCAGAATTGGGCCGCTTTCAGTATTAATGAAAATACAGAAAAGATCATTAAAATTTTGGCAACATCTAAATTCAAGTCCAAATTCTAGTCTGCAATTTAAAGCACTTCAAACCCAAGAGCTGAGCCCAGAAACGAGTCTCTCAGTCAGCTGGTGTTGGACCTAACCAACCAAGCTGACACCGCACTGCTTCAAAAGAAAGAATTCCAATAAACAAAATCATGAACCAATCAAAAGACTCATATTTACAACATTGGAAAACGAAACAAAATCCCAAAGCCGACTAAATTGCTATCTGACCCTAAACAGAGAATATGAATTGGCTGATTATCTCTACTCTGTCAGAGATACGAAGCAGAGACAGATCCTTACCAAGTACAGGCTGAGTGACCACCGATTGGCAATAGAAACCGGCAGACATAAAAAGACATGGCTACCCAAGGAGGAGCGTGTATGTGGTCACTGCACGACAGGAGGTAGAAACAGAGATGCACTTCCTCCTTTACTGTGATAAATATTCCTCACCAAGAGATTCATTATTCACAGAAATGACTACATTTATTCCAAATTTTAACTCATTAAATCCAGAGGAAAAACTAAAAATACTCATGGGCTTAAGGAGCAATGGCTCCTCTTGCAGCCAAATATGTATTTGCCTGCCATAGCCTGAGGGACACTGAATAGTAACATCTGCATAGTAAACAGGAACTTACTAATTATAGCTGTTATTGTTATTAATATTATTGTTACTACTATTATTATTGTTGTTTATCATTCCGTATAGTAGTGGTATGGGTGGTAATGGTAATGATAGCAGTTTAATGATGATGGTGATGGCAGTAGTAGTGATGATGATGGTAGTTGTAGTACAGATGTAGATTACCATTATTTAGTTATAAGTTAGTTATAGCTTAATTTTCCATATTTAGATTTTTTCAATTTATTACATTTTTACTACTGACTTACCATTTTATTGTTATTATTTTTGTATTTAATTTTGTATTATTATTTACTACCATTTTATATTATTATATGTTATTGTTTCTAATTTTATTACAATGTATATTGTATACATTGTTGCTTTGGCAATATTGACACAATGTTTTTCATGCCAATAAAGCAGCTTGAATTTGAATTTGAATTTGAGAGAGAGAGAGAGAGAGAGAGAGAGAGAGAGAGAGAGAGAGACGATGGTTGTTAGATCAGAAGTTAGACTTCCTCACAGAAAGAAAATCTTCTTTTAATGAAACCGAGTAGTTAGTTGTGTTATCTATAGTAGTTAGTTGTGTTATCTATAGTAGTTAGTTGTGTTATCTATAGTAGTTAGTTGTGTTATCTATAGTAGTTAGTTGTGTTATCTATAGTATTTAGTTGTGTTATCTATAGTAGGTAGTTGTGTTATCTATAGTAGTTAGTTGTGTTATCTATAGTAGGTAGTTGTGTTATCTACAGTAGTTAGTTGTGTTATACATAGTAGTTAGTTGTGTTATCTATAGTAGGTAGTTGTGTTATCTATAGTAGTTAGTTGTGTTATCTATAGTATTTAGTTGTGTTATCTATAGTAGTTAGTTGTGTTATCTATAGTAGGTAGTTGTGTTATCTATATTAGTTAGTTGTGTTATCTATAGTAGGTAGTTGTGTTATCTACAGTAGTTAGTTGTGTTATACATAGTAGTTAGTTGTGTTATCTATAGTAGGTAGTTGTGTTATCTATAGTAGTTAGTTGTGTTATCTATAGTAGTTAGTTGTGTTATCTATAGTAGGTAGTTGTGTTATCTATAGTAGTTAGTTGTGTTACCTATAGTAGTTAGTTGTGTTACCTATAGTAGTTAGTTGTGTTATCTATAGTAGTTAGTTGTGTTATCTATAGTAGTTAGTTGTGTTGTTTATAGTAGTTAGTTGTGTTATCTATAGTAGTTTGTTGTGTTATCTATAGTAGTTAGTTGTGTTATCTATAGTATTTAGTTGTGTTATCTATAGTAGTTAGTTGTGTTATCTATAGTAGTTAGTTGTGCCATCCATAGTAGTTAGTTGTGCCATCTATAGCAGGTAGTTGTGTTATCTACAGCAGTTAGTGTGCAATACATAGTAGTTAGTTGTGTTATCTATAGTAGTTAGTCAAAGCCATACATAGTAGTTAGTTGTGTTATCTATAGTAGGCAGTCAGGCCATCCATAGTAGTTAGTTGTGTTATCTATAGTATTTGGTTGTGTTATCCATAGCAGTTAGTTGTGTTATCTATAGTAGGTAGTTGTGTTATCTATATTAGTTAGTTGTGCCATCCATAGTAGGCAGTCAGTGTTATCCTACAGTAGTTAGTTGTGTTATACATAGTAGTTAGTTGTGTTATCTATAGCAGGTAGTTGTGTTATCCATAGTAGTTAGTTGTGCCATCCATAGTAGCCTAGTTGTGTTATCTATAGTAGGTAGTTGTGTTATCTATAGTAGTTAGTTGTGGTATCTATAGTAGTTAGTTGTGTTTTCTATAGTAGTTAGTTGTGGTATCTATAGTAGTTAGTTGTGTTTTCTATAGTAGTTAGTTGTGCCATCTATAGTAGTTAGTCAGTGGTATCCATAGCAGTTAGTTGTGTTATCTATAGTAGTTAGTTGTGTTATCCATAGCAGCTAGTTGTGTTATCTATAGCAGTTAGTTGTGTTATCTATAGTAGTTAGTTGTGTTATATATAGTAGTTAGTTGTGTTATCTATAGTAGTTAGTTGTGTTATCTATAGTAGTTAGTTGTGTTATCTATAGTAGTTAGATGTGTTATATATAGTAGTTAGTTGTGTTATCTACAGTAGTTAGTTGTGTTATCTATAGTAGTTAGTTGTGTTATCTATAGTAGTTAGTTGTGTTATCTATAGTAGTTAGTTGTGTTATATATAGTAGTTAGTTGTGTTATATATAGTAGTTAGTTGTGTTATCTATAGTAGTTAGTTGTGTTATCTATAGTAGTTAGTTGTGTTATATATAGTAGTTAGTTGTGTTATATATAGTAGTTAGTTGTGTTATATATAGTAGTTAGTTGTGTTATATATAGTAGTTAGTTGTGTTATCTATAGTAGTTAGTTGTGTTGTCTATAGTAGTTAGTTGTGTTATATATAGTAGTTAGTTGTGTTATCTATAGTAGTTAGTTGTGTTATCTATAGTAGTTAGTTGTGTTATCTATAGTAGTTAGTTGTGTTATCTACAGTAGTTAGTTGTGTTATCTATAGTAGTTAGTTGTGTTATATATAGTAGTTAGATGTGTTATCTATAGTAGTTCGTTGTGTTATATATAGTAGTTAGTTGTGTTATCTATAGTAGTTAGTTGTGTTATATATAGTAGTTAGTTGTGTTATCTATAGTAGTTAGTTGTGTTATCTATAGTAGTTAGTTGTGTTGTCTATAGTAGTTAGTTGTGTTATATATAGTAGTTAGTTGTGTTATCTATAGTAGTTAGTTGTGTTGTCTATAGTAGTTAGTTGTGTTATATATAGTAGTTAGTTGTGTTATCTATAGTAGTTAGTTGTGTTATCTATAGTAGTTAGATGTGTTATCTATAGTAGTTAGTTGTGTTATCTATAGTAGTTAGTTGTGTTATCTATAGTAGTTAGCCAGTTATCTATAGCAGTTGTGTTATCTATAGTAGTTAGTTGTGTTATATATAGCAGTTAGTTGTGTTATCTATAGTAGGTAGTTGTGTTATCTATAGCAGTTAGTTGTGCCATCCATAGCAGTTAGTTGTGTTATCTATAGCATTTCGCCGTGTTATCCATAGCAGTTAGTTGTGTTATCTATAGCAGTTAGTCAGTGTTGTCCATAGCAGTTAGTTGTGTTATCTATAGCAGGTAGTTGTGTTATATATAGTAGTTAGTTGCCATCCATAGTAGTCCGCCGTGTTATCCATAGTAGTCCGTTGTGTTATCCATAGTAGTTAGTTGTGCCATCTACAGCAGTTAGTCAGTGCCATCTATAGCAGTTAGTTGTGTTATCCATAGTAGTTAGTTGTGCCATCCATAGTAGTTAGTTGTGCTATCCATAGTAGTTAGTTGTGCCATCTATAGCAGTTAGTTGTGTTATATATAGTAGTTAGTTGTGTTATCTATAGTAGGCAGTTGTGCCATCTATAGCAGTTAGTTGTGCCATCCATAGTAGTTAGTTGTGCCATCCATAGTATTTCGCTGTGCCATCTATAGCAGTTAGTTGCCATCCTATAGCAGTTGTCAGTCCTATAGTAGTTAGTTGTGTTATCTATAGTAGGTAGTTGTGTTATATATAGTAGTTAGTTGTGTTATCTATAGTAGTTCGTTGTGTTATCTATAGTAGTTAGTTGTGTTATCTACAGTAGTTAGTTGTGTTATCTATAGTATTTAGTTGTGTTATCTATAGTAGTTAGTTGTGTTATCTATAGTAGTTAGTTGTGTTATCTATAGTAGTTAGTTGTGTTGTCTATAGTAGTTAGTTGTGTTATATATAGTAGTTAGTTGTGTTATCTATAGTAGTTAGTTGTGTTATCTATAGTAGTTAGTTGTGTTATCTATAGTAGTTAGATGTGTTATCTATAGTAGTTAGTTGTGTTATCTATAGTAGGTAGTTGTGTTATCTATAGTAGTTAGATGTGTTATCTATAGTAGTTAGTTGTGTTATCTATAGTAGTTAGATGTGTTATCTATAGTAGTTCGTTGTGTTATCTATAGTAGTTAGTTGTGTTGTCTATAGTAGTTAGTTGTGTTATATATAGTAGTTAGTTGTGTTATCTATAGTAGTTAGTTGTGTTATCTATAGTAGTTAGTTGTGTTATCTATAGTAGTTAGATGTGTTATCTATAGTAGTTAGTTGTGTTATCTATAGTAGTTAGATGTGTTATCTATAGTAGTTAGTTGTGTTATCTATAGTAGTTAGTTGTGTTATCTATAGTAGTTAGATGTGTTATCTATAGTAGTTAGTTGTGTTATAGTATTCTGTAACTATAGTATGTTGTATGTGTCTATATGTCTGTGTATGTGTGTATTACCTTGGTTGAGTAGCTGTGTCCGTCGGTACCACACACTGGAGAGGGATGAACCACTGGACAACGTCTGCATTTAGACCCGGGACTCAGAGACAGGCCCTGTTCCTTCACACTATACACACACACAAGATCCAATTACGTGTCAGTACATGGTGTCCAGTCACAGCTGAACCAGAGTCCAGTAGTAACAGAACCACTACAACACAGTGACAGAGCTGAACCAGAGTCCAGTAGTAACAGAACCACTACAACACAATAACAGAGCTGAACCAGAGTCCAGTAGTAACAGAACCACTACAACACAGTAACATAGCTGAACCAGAGTCCAGTAGTAACAGAACCACTACAACACAGTGACAGAGCTGAACCAGAGTCCAGTAGTAACAGAACCACTACAACACAGTAACATAGCTGAACCAGAGTCTAGTAGTAACAGAACCACTACAACACAGTAACAGAGCTGAACCAGAGTCTAGTAGTAACAGAACCACTACAAAACAGTAACAGAGCTGAACCAGAGTCCAGTAGTAACAGAACCACTACAACACAGTGACAGAGCTGAACCAGAGTCCAGTAGTAACAGAACCACTACAACACAGAGACAGAGCTGAACCAGAGTCCAGTAGTAACAGAACCACTACAACACAGTGACAGAGCTGAACCAGAGTCCAGTAGTAACAGAACCACTACAACACAGAGACAGTGTGAGTGTGTGTGAGTGAGTGAGTGAGTGAGTTAGTGAGTGAGTTAGTGAGTGAGTGAGTGTGTGAGTGAGTGTGGTAACTACCTGACTCTCCGCTGGCTAACACAAGTAGCAGTCTGGTAGTTTTCTGCAACACACACTTTGTGACGGCTACACTTGATCTTCAGACAGGGGTCTTTATCACACACACACACACACACACACACACACACACACACACACACACACACACAGAGCAGAGAAACATGTCAAGGAAAATTTGTAATATTCTTAAAAAATTCAACAAGGATGTGTGTGTACTATATATGTCCATTTCAACTTTAAACTGACCCCAGGTCAGTTTATACTATAGAGCGAGGTTACTACGGCAGCTGATTCCAGGTCAGTTTATACTACAGAGCGAGGTTACTACGGCAGCTGATTCCAGGTCAGTTTATACTACAGAGCGAGGTTACTACGGCAGCTGATTCCAGGTCAGTTTATACTACAGAGCGAGGTTACTACAGCAGCTGATTCCAGGTCAGTTTATACTACAGAGTGAGGTTACTACGGCAGCTGATTCCAGGTCAGTTTATACTATAGAGTGAGGTTACTACGGCAGCTGATTCCAGGTCAGTTTATACTACAGAGTGAGGTTACTACGGCAGCTGATTCCAGGTCAGTTTATACTATAGAGCGAGGTTACTACGGCAGCTGATTCCAGGTCAGTTTATACTATAGAGTGAGGTTACTACAGCAGCTGATTCCAGGTCAGTTTATACTATAGAGCGAGGTTACTACGGCAGCTGATTCCAGGTCAGTTTATACTATAGAGTGAGGTTACTACAGCAGCTGATTCCAGGTCAGTTTATACTACAGAGTGAGGTTACTACGGCAGCTGATTCCAGGTCAGTTTATACTATAGAGTGAGGTTACTACGGCAGCTGATTCCAGGTCAGTTTATACTACAGAGTGAGGTTACTACAGCAGCTGATTCCAGGTCAGTTTATACTATAGAGCGAGGTTACTACGGCAGCTGATTCCAGGTCAGTTTATACTATAGAGTGAGGTTACTACGGCAGCTGATTCCAGGTCAGTTTATACTATAGAGCGAGGTTACTACGGCAGCTGATTCCAGGTCAGATGTTAAGTCTTACTATAGTAGGTCCATTATAAACTGATCCTGGTTCAGCTGTCCAGAACAGTGACCTCTGGTGTAAAGTCTTACTGAAATCCTCTTCAATAAATAATCTCTCTCTATCCTCCACCACACACTAATCATATTGTGCCTGTGTACCTGTGTGTGTGTGTGTGTGTGTGTGTGTGTGTGTTTAAATTTCAGCTTTCTACCTTATTCTGATGAATAACACTCACCTTGATCAAATGGTTTCCCAGGATTCCATGTACCTGGCTCCTGAAACACACAACCATCAGGATTATTAACACACACACACACCACACACACACACACACACACACACCACACACACCACACACACACACCACACACACCACACACACACCACACACCACACACACACACCACACACACCACACACACACACCACACACACACCACACACACACCACACACACCACACACACCACACACACCACACACACACACCACACACCACAAACACACCACACACACCACACACACACCACACACACACCACACACACCACACACACCACACACACACACACACACACACACACCACACACACCACACACACACACACACACACACACACACACAACCACCACACACACACCAACCACACACACACACACACACACACACACACACACACCACACACACCACACACACCACACACACCACACACACCACACACACACCACACACACCACACACCACACACACCACACACACACCACACACACCACACACACACACACACACCACACACACACACCACACACACCACACACCACACACACCACACCACACACACCACACACACCACACACACACCACACACCACACACACACCACACACACCACACACACACACACACACACACCACACACACACACCACACACACCACACACACACCACACACACCACACACCACACACACCACACACACACCACACACACACACACACACCACACACACACACACACCACACACACACCACACACACACACACACACACACACACACACACACACACACACACACACACACCACACACACACCACACACACCACACACACACACACACCACACACACACCACACACACACACACACACACACACACCACACACACACACACACCACACACACCACACACACACACACACCACACACACCACACAGTAAATAGAGAGAATAGTGTTTAGACGTTACCAACCTCCACTTCCTGCCGGTCAGACAGCAGTAGACAGAACAGATAGAGATATCAGACAGAACAGTTGGAGATATCAGGCAGAACAGTTAGAGATATCAGACAGGACAGTTAGAGATATCAGACAGGACAGTTAGAGATATCAGACAGAACAGATAGAGATATCAGACAGAACAGTTAGAGATATCAGACAGAACAGTTAGAGATATCAGGCAGAACAGTTAGAGATATCAGACAGAACAGTTAGATATATCAGACAGAACAGTTAGAGATATCAAACAGAACAGTTACAGATATCAGACAGAACAGTTACAGATATCTGACAGAAGAGTTTGAGATATCAGACAGAACAGTTGGAGATATCAGACAGAACAGTTGGAGATATCAGACAGAACAGTTAGAGATATCAGACAGAACATTTGGAGATATCAGACAGAACAGTTAGATATATCAGACAGAACATTTTGAGATATCAGACAGAACAGTTAGAGATATCAGACAGAACAGTTAGAGATATCAGACAGAAGAGTTGGAGATATGGTTCTCCTGTTGGGACAGCCGAAGAACCCTTTAAGGTTCTAGTTGCATTGTGCAGTCCATATATGGTTTGATTTCTAAGACATTCTAAGGTTTGTCTAAGTTGTCAAGTAACTATAATTCTAGTGTACAGGACCTGTTTCAAATAACCACATTTATGCTCAACATAGCCACTTCATATGCCCACTCGCTGCGGAATCAGAAAAATATCCTTTTTATTTTCTATCTATAAAATCATATAATATTAAAAAATGGAAGTCATGACACCTACGGCATGGTGCATAACCAGATAACATACAGTAGGACAACTCATATTCTACAGCCTATAACATACAGTAGGACAACTCATATTCTACAGTCTATAGCATGGAGCATAGCCAGATAACATACAGTAGGACAACTCATATTCTGTACTTCTGAAATACATTTTCTTCATATCATAGTGTTTCTTTTAGACCGGACTAAAACACATCATGGATTTATTGTGATGATTTAAATTTAAATTGATTTATTTTACTTTTTCAAAATGTAGAGGCTCCAAAGTTATCAGTGGCTTGTATACGTGGAGGCCTGGAGATGCTAAATGTGTTTACGTTAATTAACGGTCAATTTATCGTGAGACCGGCAGTCGGCTGACAAAATATTACCGGCTGACAAAATGTCATGACCACCAAAGCCATGTTCACCCTGCTACCGTCAGGAGGCAGTACATCTAGACAGCCCTAGTCACAGTACTATTTTCTCTCTCTCTCTCTCTCTCTCTCTCTCTCTCTCTCTCTCTCTCTCTCTCTCTCTCTCTCTCTCTCTCTCTCTTCTCTCTCTCCTCCTCCCTCTCCCTCTCCCTCTCCCTCTCCCTCTCCCTCCCTCCGTCACAATAGTCTGTCCCGAGGACTAACCACTCTAATAGTTTGATGTTCAGCAAGTCTTTGTTGTTCACTGTTTGAAGATGCTTTCAGAGCTCCACAGAACGTGCCTGGAGAGACGTGTGTCAGTGGGCAGTGTGGTCAGTAGCCTGGCCTTACTTAGTGAGGGTCAGAGATTAACCAGTCATCAGCTGAGAGGCTAAATCAGGACGCTAAACCACCTGCCAGTCTGCTCACCTTCCCTTCTCTGTCTCTCCCTCTTTGATCTAATTTATAATCTGTCTCTCCTGTCCTCCATAGTAGATCTCTCTGTCTCTCTCTCTGTCTCTCCCTCTTTGATCTAATTTATAATCTGTCTCTCCTGTCCTCCATAGTAGATCTCTCTGTCTCTCTCTCTGTCTCTCCCTCTGATCTAATTTATAATCTGTCTCTCCTGTCCTCCATAGTAGATCTCTCTGTCTCTCTCTCTGTCTCTCCCTCTTTGATCTAATTTATAATCTGTCTCTCTTGTCCTCCATAGTAGATCTCTCTGCCTCTCTCTCTCATCTCAATTATTCTGTCCATCCTGTTCTCCATAGTAGATCTCTCTGTGTCTCTCTCTGTCTCTCCCTCTTTGATCTAATTTATAATCTGTCTCTCTTGTCCTCCATAGTAGATCTCTCTGCCTCTCTCTCTCATCTCAATTATTCTGTGTCCATCCTGTTCTCCATAGTAGATCTCTCTGTGTCTCTCTCTGTCTCTCCCTCTTTGATCTAATTTATAATCTGTCCCTCCTGTCCTCCATAGTAGACCCCTCTGCATGTCTGTCTGCCTCTCTCTCTCTCTCTCATCTCATTTATTCTGTGTCCATCCTGTCCTCCATAGTATATCCCCCTAACAGACGCTGTTAGACAGAATAAACCCTGTCCGGCCAAGCAACTCTGGGGAGTATTTATAGACCAATCACCTTGGAGCGGCAGAGACAGGATGGGGACAGAATAATGAGAGCAGTGCCTCTCTCTCTCTCTCTGACCAGGCCAGCGGCTGAGGACTCACTCCTTAATAATGGAAAAACGCACACACAAGCACATCAAGCACACATACATGTCCTGGCAGTTCCATTCATCCCGGGGGCAGCTCCAAGACGCCGACAACAGAGAAGAGGAAGAAGGAGTCGGTCCTAGTCAGACTCAGGAGGTGTGCACACCATCCACCGCTTCTGAGAATGTTACTCTCTAACTTTCAGATCCTGGACAATAAAGTAGACGAGCTCAGGGCGAGGATCTCCTTCCAGAGAGACACCAGGGACTGTAACATACTTTGTTCCGTGGAATCATGGCTCTCTCCGGATGTACTGTCTCCATCCATCCAGCTAGCAGGGTTCTCTGTCCATCACGCGGACAGGAAGAAAGAACTCTCCGGGAAAAATAGAGTTGGACGTTTATGTTTCGTGATTAACTACTGATGGTGTCATTGTGGTAATGTACAGGAACTCAAGCCCTTCTGTTCTCCCGATCTGGAATACCTCACCACCAAATGCAGACCGCATTACCTCTTCCTCCCAAGATAATTCTCTTCAGTCATCGTCACGACCATGCAAACGCACACACACACTCCAATAACAATAATGGTGTCTCCCTCCTTCTTTCTCCATCTCTCTCTCCCTTCCTCCAGCCCTTCTCCATCTCTCTCTCCCTTCCTCCAGCCCTTCTCCATCTCTCTCTCCCTTCCTCACTCCTTCTTTTCTGACACTGAGACGGCTCTTTTGGAACTACGCTGGATTTTGTGCAAACTGAGGCCGCATGTATCGTAGCTGGGAACTTTAATGAAGGGAATCTGAGGAAAACGCTACCGAAGTGTTATCCACACATCCCTTCTCACTGAGAACCCTTGACCATTGCTACTCCCCCTTCCGGATTGGCTACAAGGCCCTCCCCCCACCCTCCCTTCGGGGCAAATCAGATCACGCCTCCATTCTGCTCCTCCACCCCTCCTTAAACAGGAACGTTGTTCAACGTTGGTCTGACCAAATGGATTTTATTCTTCAGGATTGTTTTTTGATTCACACGGACTGGAATGTGTTCCGGTACGCCTCTGAGATTAGCGTTGACGTAAACACTGATTCTGTGACTGAGTTCATCAGGAAGTGCATGGAGGATGTTATTCCCACTCTGATGATTAGAACTTGTCCAAACCCCCCCCAAAAAAACCCCGTGGAACCACCACATTTAACCACTGCAAGGTGACTGGGAACATGGACGAGTGGCGCAGCGGTCTAAGGCATTGCATCTCAGTGCTAGAGGCGTCACTACAGACCCTGATTCGATTCCAGGCTGTATCACAACCTGACTTGCCTAGTTAAATAAAGGTTAGATAAAATAAATTACAAACAGTCCAGCTATGTCCCCCCTGTAATCAAACAGTTAAAAGGACAGAAACAAAGTGTGGTAATTAAACGGCTCAGACACGAGACGTATGTGTCAGGGACTCCTAGAAAATAGCAGATTATAAATGGAAACGAATGCCTTGCTCCCGGGGGGCAAGCTTAACTTCAGTCTTCAAGGAAAACACAGCGCCGCCGACGTGGGGCCACAGCTACTCATGACGACTGTAAGCCCTCCTTCTCCCGTAGCCAAAGTGAGTTTTGACATTTAAGCATGTTAACCCTTTGCAAGGCTACCAGCCCAGAGACGTCCCAAGCCGTGTTCTCAGAGCATGTGCAGACCAGCTGGCTGGAGAGTTTATGGACATTTTCCATCTCTCCTTTTTCCAAGTCTGTTGTCCCCCACATGCTTCAAGACGGCCACCATTTTTTCCTGTACCCAAGAAAGCGAAGATAACTGAACTAAATGACTACCGCCCCGTAGCACTCACTTCTGTCATCATGAAGTGCTTTGAGAAGCTAGTTAAGGACCTCTAGACCCACTACAACCGTCAGAACAGATCCACACCATTGCATTTCCACATTGCCCATCTGGACGAGAGGAATACCCCATGTAAGAATGTTGTTTATCGACCACAGCTCAGCCCTCAAAACCATTGTGCCCTCCAAACTCCTCACTAATGTCAGGGCCCTGGGTCTGAACCCCACCCTGTGCAACTGGGTCCTGGACTTCCTGACGGGCCGCCCCCAGGTGGTGAAGGTACTGTAGGCAACAACACCTCTGGTGTGTGCTCAGCCCTCTCCTGTACTCCCTGTTCACCCATGACTGTGTGGCCATTATATTATATATATTTATATATATTAGTATTACTCAAATTTATATTCCTCTCCTTCTCTCTCTCTTCCTTTCTCGCTCTCGCTCTCTCTATATATATATCCTAGAACAACAGCAAAGGACCTTGTGAAGATGCTGGAGGAAACAGCTACAAAAGTATCTATATCCACAGTATCCTATATCGACATAAGCTGAAAGGCCGCTCAGCAAGGAAGAAGCCACTGCTCCAAAACCGCCATAAAAAAGACACACTACGGTTTGCAACTGCACATGGGGACAAAGATCGTACTTTTTGGAGAAATGTCCTCTTGTCTGATGAAACAAAAATAGAACTGTTTGGCCATAATGACCATCGTTATGTTTGGAGGAAAAAGGGGGAGGCTTGCAAGCCGAAGAACACCATCCCAACCGTGAAGCATGGGGGTGGCAGCATCATGCTGTTGAGGTGCTTTGCTAAAGGAGGGGCTTTATTGGCATGGGAAACATATGTTAACATCGCCAAAGCAAGTGAAGTAGATAATATACAAAAGTGAAATAAACAATAAAAATGAACAGTAAACATTACACTCACAGAATTTCCAGAAGAATAAAGACATTTCAGATGTCATATTATGTCTATATATACAGTGTTGTAACGATGTGCAAATAGTTAAAATACAAAAGGGAAAATAAATCAGCATAAATATGTGTTGTATTTACAATGGTGTTTGTTCTTCACTGGTTGCCCTTTTCTTGTGGCAACAGGTCACACATCTTGCTGCTGTGATGTCACACTGTGGTATTTCACCCAGTAGATATGGGAGTTTATCAACAAAATTTTTTTTTTTTGAATTCTTTGTGGATCTGTGTCATCTGAGGGAAATATGTGTCTCTAATATGGTCATACATTTGGCAGGAGGTGCAGCTCAGTTTCCAACTCATTTTGTGGGCAATGTGCACATAGCCTGTCTTCTCTTGAGAGCCAGGTCTGCCTACGGCGGCCTTTCTCAGTAGCAAGGCTAATGCTCACTGAGTCTGTACATAGTCAAAGCTTTCCTTAAGTTTGGGTCAGTCACAGTGGTCAGGTATTTTGCCACTGTGTACTCTCTGTTTAGGGCCAAATAGCATTCTAGTTTGCTCTGTTTTTTTGTTAATTCTTTCTAATGTGTCAAGTAATTATCTTTTTGTTTTCTCATGATTTGGTTGGGTCTATTTGTGTTGCTGTCCTGGGGCTCTGTGGGGTCTGTTTGTGTTTGTGAACAGAGCCCCAGGACCAGCTTACTTAGGGGACTCTTCTCCAGGTTCATCTCTCTGTAGGTGATGGCTTTGTTATGGAAGGTTTGGGAATCGCTTCCTTTTAGGTGGTTGTAGAATTTAACGACTCTTTTCAGAATTTTGGTAATTAGCGGGTATCGGCCTTATTCTGCTCTGCATGCATTATTTGGTGTTTTACGTTGTACACGGAGGATATTTTTGCAGAATTCTGCATGCTGAGTCTCAATTTGGTGTTTGTCCCATTTTGTGAATTCTTGGTTGGTGAGCGGACCCCAGACCTCACAACCATGAAGGGCAATGGGTTCTATAACTGATTCAAGTATTTTTAGCCAGATCCTAATTGGTATGTTGAATTTTATGTTCCTTTTGATGGCATAGAAGGCCCTTCTTGCCTTGTCTCTCAGCTTGTTCACAGCTTTGTGGAAGTTACCTGTGGTGCTGATGTTTAGGCCGAGGTATGTATAGTTTTTTGTGTGCTCTAGGGAAACAGTGTCTAGATGGAATTTGTATTTGTGGTTCTGGCATCTGGACCTTTTTTGGAACACCATTATTTTGGTCTAACTGAGATTTACTGTCAGGGCCCAGGTCTGGCAGAATCTGTGTAGAAGATCTAGGTTCTGCTGTAGACCCTCCTTGGTTGGGGACAGAAGCACAAGATCATCAGCAAACAGTAGACATTTGACTTCAGATTCTAGTAGGGTGAGGCCGGGTGCTGCAGACTGTTCTAGTGCCCTCGCCAATTCGTTGATATATATGTTGAAGAGGGTGGGGCTTAAGTTGCATCCCTGTCTCACCCCACGGCCCTGTGGGAAGAAAATTTTTTTTTTTGTTGCCTATTTTAAACACACACACATGTGCAGGGTGAATACGTGGTCTGTCGTACGGTAATTTGGTAAAAAGCCAATTTGACATTTGCTCAGAACATTGTTTTCACTGAGGAAATGTACGAGTCTGCTGTTAATGATAATGCAGAGGATTGTCCCAAGGTTGCTGTTGACCCATATCCCACGGTAGTTATTGGGGTCAAATTTGTCTCCACTTTTGTGGATTGGGGTGATCAGTCCTTGGTTCCAAATATTGGGGAAGATGCCAGAGCCAAGGATGATGTTAAAGAGTTTAACTATACCCAATTGGAATCATTTCATTGAGGATTCCATCAACACCACAGGCCTTTTTGGGTTGGAGGGTTGGTATTTTGTCCTGGTAGTTCATTCATTGTAGTCATCTGCTAGTCTATAATAGTTGATTCTAAGATTTGTATTTGATCATGTAAATGTTTTTGCTGTTTGTTCTTTATTATAGAGCCAAACAGATTGGAGAAGTGGGTTTCAATTTCTTTCTTAGGTTTTTGCATTCTCTCTCTCTGTCTGTCTCTGTCTCTGTCTCTGTCTCTCTCTCTCTCTCTCTCTCTCTCTCTCTCTCTCTCTCTCTCTCTCTCTCTCTCTCTCTCTCTCTCTAGCATGTAGTATTTATAAATCTCTCTGTTGTATTCACACACACACACACACACACAAACACAAACACACTCACACTCACAGAAGGTCATATGGCCAATCACCCTTCCTCCCTACACCTTATTTGCATAAACCAAACCCTGCTCTATAATTGGTTCTCAGCTGTGTCACATGGTCCACCTGAGCTGAGCAAATATGTTTAGTTGGAGTGTATGAGACAGGAATGCATTCAACTGAAATGTGTCTTCAGCATTTAACACAACCCCTCTGAATCTTGGGGGCGATAGAAAGAGAGAGAGAGAGCAGGGAGAGAGAGAGAGAGAGAGAGAGAGAGAGAGAGAGAGAGAGAGAGTGAGGAAGGAAGGAGAGAAGAGAGAGAGAGTGAGGAAGGAGAGAGAGAGAGAGAGAGAGAGAGAGAGAGAGAGAGAGAGAGAGAGAGAGAGAGAGAGAGAGAGAGAGAGAGAGAGAGAGAGAGAGAGAGGAAGGAAGGAAGGAAGGAGGAAAGAGAGAGAGTTAATAATGAAATCATCTCTCTTCCTCTCCTCCTCCCCATCTCTCGCTCTGTCATGCAATTCCCTGACACACTAGCAGATTACTATATGATTACTATAATCATGTATATCAAAAGAAGGTGATATTAAAGACATTCATTTAATAATGATAATAATAATAATATAGTCATTATTACTATAATAATAAAAACGAGACATCTACACTCTGCTTATCACATCACGGCCTCGCAGTGTCCTATTGTACCGATTAACGTGCGGACTGAGGAGCATGCGACACAAGGGAACAGGCTTCGGTTCATCATAGCCCCCCGTGATGTGCATGCCACGGACATAAGGAGAAAACGAGAGGCGCGTGATCACAACAGGGGCAGACAGAGGAGAGGAATGACACGGAGGTAAAGAGGAGAGGTAGCCTAGAGAGAGAGAGAGAGAGAGAGAGAGAGAGAGAGAGAGAGAGAGAGAGAGAGAGAGAGAGAGAGAGAGAGAGAGATAGATAGATAGATAGATAGATAGATAGATAGATAGATAGATAGATAGATAGATAGATAGATAGATAGATAGATAACTTACATCCCGGAATTTGTCCCATCGCGCTGTTAACCACTTGTCATCCCGAAAATTCCAGCTGGCGGAACGCGCGGACACTTCCCCGGCGATGGCCCACACACACAGCACAGCCAAACACAACATCTGCGGAACACACACAAGCAGCACAATCTGTTATAACACAATTTTGAAACTAGCCTACGACCATTTAAGACGATACGGGTTGAAATATGAAAAAAAAACAACCGTAGGTGACATTTCATTACCTTGTCGTTAGTCTGCTGTCGCATAGCTATCCGCTCTGTCTGGTCTGCTCTCTGTCGTATGCGGAATAACTGCTCTCTCTCTCTCTCCCTCTCTCCCTCTCTCTCTCCGCTGAACGCCGTTTCACGGATGCGCGCCGCTCACACCCGCACGCCTCCTCCTCCGCTATTTTTCCTGTGCTGATAGATGGAGACACGGAGAGCGAGAGAGAGAGAGAGAGAGAGAGAGCGAGAGAGAGAGAGAGAGAGAGAGAGAGAGAGAGAGAGAGAGAGAGAGAGAGAGAGAGAGAGACGGTATCGGTCCGATACAGACTGCTTCCTATCGATAAGAAGTCTACGGTGTTTACCAGGCTCCATAGCTCTCACACATGCCGGTGTTTGTCTGTGTGATTTCTTCTCCATAAACCACATTAAAGCCGTTACATGCTTCTCACGCTCTTTGATTGTTGGTTTCTTGTTGTTGATGGTGGCTGTGGATCAGGTGGTTGTTTCTCCGTGCGTGTGTTGAGCCTTTAGTTTCAGTAGCTGTTGTTTCGCATGGAATGCACAGGTCACAGAGTCCCTATATGGACAGGTCACAGAGTCCCTATATGGACAGGTCACAGAGTCCCTATATGGACAGGTCACAGAGTCCCTATATGGACAGGTCACAGAGTCCCTATATGCACAGGTCACAGAGTCCCTATATGGACAGGACACAGAGTCCCTATATGGACAGGTGTTGGTTGAGTATGGACAGGTCACAGAGTCCCTATATGGACAGGTCACAGAGTCCCTATATGGACAGGTCACAGAGTCCCTATATAGACAGGTGTATGTTGAGTATGGACAGGTCACAGAGTCCCTATATGGACAGGTGTATGTTGAGTATGGACAGGTCACAGAGTCCCTATATGGACAGGTGTATGTTGAGTATGGACAGGTGGAGTATTAGTATTATAATATTATATCATAAATACAGTGGAAACTCCTTATAATCAGTGCTTCTATAGACTCTTTGTACATATAGGTGGCCAATGTAGCAAAGTAAATATAGTAGTAGAAAATAGTACATTTAGTAGAATATATTAGAGTATGGTAGAATATATTAGAATGTAGTACAATATAGTAGAATATAGTACAGTAAAATATAGTACAATATAGCAGAGAAGAAAATAGTAGAATATAGTACAGTAAAATATAGTACAATATAGTTGTAACGCCCAGGCCTGGGTTTACAGGCTAGAGCGTTTTGGGTTCATTTTGGTTTAGGGGTTTTCACAGTTCTATGGTGTCTAGTTCTATGTTGGGTTAATGGCTCCCAATTAGAGGCAGCTGAGTCTCGTTGTCTCTAATTGGGAACCATTTATATGTTTGGGGATTGCACCTTAGTTTCGTGGGTTATTGTTCATGTCATGTTTATGTTAGGCTTTTCGTGTTCGGTCGGGTTCTTGTCTAGTTAGGTTTCTACAGTCATGTCTAGTTAGGTTTCTCCGTGTTTCACTTAGATTTCGCCATTCATGTTTAGGTTTAGAGTTCTGTGTTCGTGTTTTAGGATTTAGCGTTAGGGCTCACGTCTGTTTCTTCGTTTATTGTTTTGTTTTCGTTCTGTCCCGTGTGTTATAATTAAATCATGTATTCTGGCTACATCGCTGCGTCTTGGTCTGTCCGTCCGGAAGATAATCATGACAGAATAACCCACCAGCAAAAGACCAAGCAGCGAGAGACTCGGGAGTGCTGGACCAGGAGGACCTCATCGGATCTCGTCTGGCACGGAGGTCCGTAAGGCTGCCCCAAGAAACTTTTGGGGGGGGGCACACGAGGAGGTTGGCCGGTTCAGGAGGGACTCCTGAGCCAACCCCTCGTGCTTTATGGAGAGAGCGTTGGGGAGAGCGTCGCAGCGAAGGGAGGCCGTGCTATGCAGTGTTGCGCACGGTTTCCCCTATAGGGATTCAGAGGCCGGTGCGAGTGATTCCCGCTCCACTCATCAGTCGGGGGAAAATAAGTGTTCAGCCAGAAAGAGTGGTGCCATCGCTGCGCACTAAGTCCCCGGTACGTCTCCTGGGACCCGGATATCCTGCTCCAGCTCCGTGTGCGGTGTCTCCGGTACATGTCCGCAGCCCAGTGCGAGAGATCCCAGCGCCACTCATTGGTCGGGCCGAGGTCTGTGTGCTACCTGGGAGAGTGGTGCCAGCTCTGCGAGCCAGGCCTCCAGTGCGCCTTTGGGACCAAGCTATCCTGTGGTCCTACGGGCAGAATCTCGATGCGCATCCACAGCCCAGTCCGAGAGATTCGGCTCCACTCACCCGTAAGGCCAGGGTTAGTGAGCTAGCTGGAGGTATGTCGGCTCTCCGTGTCAGGTCCCAGGTCCGGGTGGAGGTTTCTACACGTCCAGTCCGGTTCCACGTTCCAAGATCCCTGTTCCACGTTCCAAGATCCCTGTTCCACGTTCCAAGATCCCTGTTCCACGTTCCAAGATCCCTGTTCCACGTTCCAAGATCCCTGTTCCACGTTCCAAGATCCCTGTTCCACGTTCCAAGATCCCTGTTCCACGTTCCAAGATCCCTGTTCCACGTTCCAAGATTCCAGTTCCGTGTTCCAAGATCCCAGTCCGTGTAGTTGTTTCTGCGTCCTGTCCCGGCTCCGCGCACCCAGCTCCCGTGCGCTCCGAGAGTCCAGCACGTCCTGCTCCGGCCCCGCGCACCAAGCTCCCGTGCGCTCCGAGAGTCCAGCACGCGTCCTGTCGGCTCCGGCGCACCAAGCTCCCGTGCGCTCCGAGAGTCCAGCACGTCCTGTCGGCTCCGCGCACCCAGCTCCCGTGCGCTTAGAGAGTCCAGCACGTCCTGTTCGGCTCCGGCGCGCAAGCTCCCGTGCGCTCAGAGAGCCCAGTTCGCCTGTTCCGCTCCGCGCACCAGAGTGCGGCGTCCGAGCCCAGTTCGGCCTGTTCCGCTCCCGCACCAGAGTGCGGCGTCCAGCCCAGTTCGGCCTGTTCCGCCTCCCGCACCAGAGTGCGGCGTCACGAGTCCAGTACTGCCAGTTCCTGCTCCACGCACCAGAGTTCCAGTGAGCATCACGAGTCCAGTACGACCAGTTCCTGCTCCACGCACCAGAGTTCCAGTGAGCATCACAAGTCCAGTACTGCCAGTTCCTGCTCCACGCGCAGAGTTCCAGTGAGCATCACGAGTCCAGTACGACCAGTTCCTGCTCCACGCGCAGAGTCCCAGTGAGCATCTTGAGTCCGGTACTGCCAGTTCCTGCTCCACGCACCAGAGTTCCAGTGAGCATCCACGAGGTCCAGTACGACCAGTTCCTGCTCCACGCACCAGAGTCCCAGTGAGCATCATGAGTCCGGTACTGCCAGTTCCTGCTCCACGCACCAGAGTTCCAGTGAGCATCACGAGTCCAGTACGACCAGTTCCTGCTCCACGCACCAGAGTCCCAGTGAGCATCACGAGTCCGGTACTGCCAGTTCCTGCTCCACGCACCAGAGTTCCAGTGAGCATCATAAGTCCAGTACGACCAGTTCCTGCTCCACGCACCAGAGTTCCAGTGAGCATCACAAGTCCAGTACTGCCAGTTCCTGCTCCACGCGCAGAGTCCCAGTGAGCATCACGAGTCCGGTAGGGCCAGCTTCTGCTCCACGCACCAGAGTTCCAAGAAAGGGTCCAGGGCCTCCGGTGCGTGACATCAGACCAGCACGGCCAGCACCGGAGCCCCACCTGGGACAAAAGGAACCCACCTAGATCCCCGCCAGACTTTTTGGGGCGCGTCCGGAGTCAGCGCCTTTGGGGTACTGTAACGCCTTGAGGCCTGGGTTTACAGGCTAGAGCGTTTTGGGTTCATTTTGGTTTAGGGGTTTTCACAGTTCTATGGTGTCTAGTTCTATGTTGGGTTAATGGCTCCCAATTAGAGGCAGCTGAGTCTCGTTGTCTCTAATTGGGAACCATTTATATGTTTGGGGATTGCACCTTAGTTTCGTGGGTTATTGTTCATGTCATGTTTATGTTAGGCTTTTAGTGTTGGTCGGGTTCTTGTCTAGTTAGGTTTCTACAGTCATGTCTAGTTAGGTTTCTCCGTGTTTCACTTAGATTTCGCCATTCATGTTTAGGTTTAGAGTTCTGTGTTCGTGTTTTAGGATTTAGCGTTAGGGCTCACGTCTGTTTCTTCGTTTATTGTTTTGTTTTCGTTCTGTCCCGTGTGTTATAATTAAATCATGTATTCTGGCTACATCGCTGCGTCTTGGTCTGTCCGTCCGGAAGATAATCATGACAATAGTAGAGAAGAAAATAGTAGAATATAGTACAGTAAAATATAGTAGAGAAGAAAATAGTAGAATATAGTATAGTAAAATATAGTTCAATATAGTAGAGAAGAAAATAGTAGAATATAGTACAGTGAATACAGTAGAATATAGTAAAATATAGTAGAATACTGTAGAATTTAGTAAAGTAAATATAGTACAAAATAATATAGTAGAATTAAGTAGAGTAGAATATAGTAGACTATAGTAAAGAAGAATATAGTAGAATATAGTAGAGTAAAATATAGTAGATTAGAATATGGTGTAAAATAGTCTAATACAGTAGAATATAGTAGAGTAGAATATAGTACAGTAAAATATAGTACAATATAGTAGAGGAGAAAATAGTAGAATATAGTACAGTGAATACAGTAGAGTAGAATATAGTAAAATATAGTAGAATACTGTAGAATTTAGTAAAGTAAATATAGTACAAACTAATATAGTAGGATATAGTAGAGCAGAATATAGTACAATATAGTACAGAATAATATAGTAGAATATAATACAGTAGAATATAGTAGAATATAGTAAAGAAGAATATAGTAGATTAGAATATAGTGTAAAATAGTCTAATACAATAGAATATAGTAGAGTAGAATATAGTACAGTAAAATATAGCACAATATAGAAGAATATAGTACAGTAAAATAATGTAAAATATGGTAGAGAAGAAAATAGTAGAATATAGTACAGTGAATACAGTAGAGTAGAATATAGTAAAATATAGTAGAATACTGTAGAATTTAGTAAAGTAAATATAGTACAAAATAATATAGTAGAATATAGTAGAGTAGAATAAAGTACAATATAGTAGAATACTGTAGAATTTTGTAAAGTAAATATAGTACAAAATAATATAGTAGAATATAGTAGAGAAGAATATAGTACAATATAGTACAGAATAATATAGTAGAATATACTACAGTTGAATATAGAAGAATATTGTACAGAAGAATATAGTAGAATATGGCAGAGTATAATATAGTAGATTAAAATATGGTGTAAAAGAGTCTAATACAGTAGAATATAGTAGAGTACAATATAGTATCGTAGAAAATAGTAGCATATAATAGAATATAGTAGAATTAGGTAAACTATTGTAGAATATAATAGAAAATAGCAGAATGTAGTAGAAAGTAGTGGAGTAGACTAGAGTGAAACATAGTATAGCAGAATATAGTACAATATAGAAGAGTAAAGTACCATTTAGAAGAGTATAGTAGAATATAATATAATTTAGTATAGTATACTGGTATATTATAATGTAAAGGTTGTTATAAAGGTTAATGATTCGATCTTACTATAAACCATGTTAGTTACTATATATCTAACTATAGACCATGTTACTATATATCTAACTATAGACCATGTTGGTTACTATATATCTAACTATAGACCATGTTACTATATATCTAACTATAGACCATGTTAGTTACTATATATCTAACTATAAACCATGTTAGTTACTATATATCTAACTATAGACCATGTTAGTTACTATATATCTAACTATAAACCATGTTAGTTACTATATATCTAACTATAGACCGTGTTAGTTACTATATATCTAACTATAGATCATGTTACTATATATCTAACTATAGACCATGTTACTATATATCTAACTATAGACCATGTTACTATATATCTAACTATAGACCATGTTACTATATATCTAACTATAGACCATGTTACTATATATCTAACTATAGACCATGTTACTATATATCTAACTATAGACCATGTTACTATATATCTAACTATAGACCATGTTAGTTACTATATATCTAACTATAGACCATGTTACTATATATCTAACTATAGACCATGTTACTATATATCTAACTATAGACCATGTTAGTTACTATATATCTAACTATAGACCATGTTGGTTACTATATATCTAACTATAGACCATGTTACTATATATCTAACTATAGACCATGTAACTATATATCTAACTATAAACCATGTTACTATATATCTAACTATAGACCATGTTGGTTACTATATATCTAACTATAGACCATGTTGGTTACTATATATCTAACTATAGATCATGTTAGTTACTATATTTCTAACTATAGACCATGTTAGTTACTATATATCTAACTATAGATCATGTTACTATATATCTAACTAGAGACCATGTTACTATATATCTAACTATAGATCATGTTACTATATATCTAACTATAGACCATGTTAGTTACTATATATCTAACTATAGATCATGTTACTATATATCTAACTATAGACCATGTTGGTTACTATATATCTATCTATAGACCATGTTAGTTACTATATATCTAACTATAGACCATGTTGGTTACTATATATCTAACTATAGACCATGTTAGTTACTATATATCTAACTATAGACCATGTTGGTTACTATATATCTAACTATAGACCATGTTGGTTACTATATATCTAACTATAGACCATGTTACTATATATCTAACTATAGACCATGTTAGTTACTATATATCTAACTATAAACCATGTTGGTTACTATATATCTAACTATAGACCATGTTAGTTACTATATATCTAACTATAGACCATGTTAGTTACTATATATCTAACTATAGACCATATTTAGTTACTATATATCTAACTATAGACCATGTTAGTTACTATATATCTAACTATAGACCATGTTATTACTATATATCTAACTATAGACCATGTTACTATATATCTAACTATAGACCATGTTACTATATATCTAACTATAGACCATGTTACTATATATCTAACTATAGACCATGTTACTATATATCTAACTATAGACCATGTTACTATATATCTAACTATAGACCATGTTGGTTACTATATATCTAACTATAGACCATGTTGGTTACTATATATCTAACTATAGACCATGTTGGTTACTATATATCTAACTATAGACCATGTTGGTTACTATATATCTAACTATAGACCATGTTGGTTACTATATATCTAACTATAGACCATGTTGGTTACTATATATCTAACTATAGACCATGTTACTATATATCTAACTATAGACCATGTTAGTTACTATATATCTAACTATAGACCATGTTGGTTACTATATATCTAACTATAGACCATGTTAGTTACTATATATCTAACTATAGACCATGTTAGTTACTATATATCTAACTATAGACCATGTTGGTTACTATATATCTAACTATAGACCATGTTACTATATATCTAACTATAGACCATGTTAGTTACTATATATCTAACTATAGACCATGTTACTATATATCTAACTATAGACCATGTTGGTTACTATATATCTAACTATAGACCATGTTAGTTACTATATATCTAACTATAGACCATATGTTACTATATATCTAACTATAGACCATGTTAGTTACTATATATCTAACTATAGACCATGTTAGTTACTATATATCTAACTATAGATCATGTTGTTACTATATATCTAACTATAGACCATGTTACTATATATCTAACTATAGACCATGTTGGTTACTATATATCTAACTATAGACCATGTTACTATATATCTAACTATAGACCATGTTGGTTACTATATATCTAACTATAGACCATGTTGGTTACTATATATCTAACTATAGACCATGTTAGTTACTATATATCTAACTATAGACCATGTTAGTTACTATATATCTAACTATAGATCATGTTACTATATATCTAACTATAGACCATGTTAGTTACTATATATCTAACTATAGACCATGTTAGTTACTATATATCTAACTATAGACCATGTTGGTTACTATATATCTAACTATAGACCATGTTAGTTTACTATATATCTAACTATAGACCATGTTAGTTACTATATATCTAACTATAGACCATGTTGGTTACTATATATCTAACTATAGACCATGTTAGTTACTATATATCTAACTATAGACCATGTTACTATATATCTAACTATAGACCATGTTACTATATATCTAACTATAGACCATGTTAGTTACTATATATCTAACTATAGACCATGTTACTATATATCTAACTATAGACCATGTTTAGTTACTATATATCTAACTATAGACCATGTTAGTTACTATATATCTAACTATAGACCATGTTGGTTACTATATATCTAACTATAGACCATGTTAGTTACTATATATCTAACTATAGACCATGTTAGTTACTATATATCTAACTATAGACCATGTTAGTTACTATATATCTAACTATAGACCATGTTAGTTACTATATATCTAACTATAGACCATGTTAGTTACTATATATCTAACTATAGACCATGTTACTATATATCTAACTATAGACCATGTTAGTTACTATATATCTAACTATAGACCATGTTGGTTACTATATATCTAACTATAGACCATGTTAGTTACTATATATCTAACTATAGACCATGTTACTATATATCTAACTATAGACCATGTTGGTTACTATATATCTAACTATAGACCATGTTGGTTACTATATATCTAACTATAGACCATGTTGGTTACTATATATCTAACTATAGACCATGTTAGTTACTATATATCTAACTATAGACCATGTTAGTTACTATATATCTAACTATAGATCATGTTACTATATATCTAACTATAGACCATGTTACTATATATCTAACTATAGACCATGTTACTATATATCTAACTATAGACCATGTTAGTTACTATATATCTAACTATAGACCATGTTACTATATATCTAACTATAGACCATGTTGGTTACTATATATCTAACTATAGACCATGTTAGTTACTATATATCTAACTATAGACCATGTTAGTTACTATATATCTAACTATAGACCATGTTAGTTACTATATATCTATCTATAGACCATGTTGGTTACTATATATCTAACTATAGACCATGTTGGTTACTATATATCTAACTATAGACCATGTTGGTTACTATATATCTAACTATAGACCATGTTGGTTACTATATATCTAACTACAGACCATGTTGGTTACAATATATCTAACTATAAACCATGTTAGTTACTATATATCTAACTATAGACCATGTTGGTTACTATATACCTAACTATAGACCATGTTAGTTACTATATATCTAACTATAGACCATGTTACTATATATCTAACTATAGACCATTTTGGTTACTATATATCTAACTACAAACCATGTTAGTTACTATATATCTAACTATAGACCATGTTGGTTACTATATATCTAACTATAAACCATGTTGGTTACTATATTTCTAACTATAGACCATGTTGGTTACTATATATCTAACTATAGACCATGTTGTTACTATATATCTAACTATAGACCATGTTGGTTACTATATATCTAACTATAGACCATGTTAGTTACTATATATCTAACTATAGACCATGTTAGTTACTATATATCTAACTATAGACCATGTTGGTTACTATATATCTAACTATAGACCATGTTACTATATATCTAACTATAGACCATGTTACTATATATCTAACTATAGACCATGTTACTATATATCTAACTATAGACCATGTTACTATATATCTAACTATAGACCATGTTAGTTACTATATATCTAACTATAGACCATGTTGGTTACTATATATCTAACTATAGACCATGTTGGTTACTATATATCTAACTATAGACCATGTTACTATATATCTAACTATAGACCATGTTACTATATATCTAACTATAGACCATGTTGGTTACTATATATCTAACTATAGACCATGTTACTATATATCTAACTATAGACCATGTTGGTTACTATATATCTAACTATAGACCATGTTGGTTACTATATATCTAACTATAGACCATGTTAGTTACTATATATCTAACTATAGACCATGTTACTATATATCTAACTATAGACCATGTTACTATATATCTAACTATAGACCATGTTAGTTACTATATATCTAACTATAGACCATGTTAGTTACTATATATCTAACTATAGACCATGTTGGTTACTATATATCTAACTATAGACCATGTTGGTTACTATATATCTAACTATAGACCATGTTGGTTACTATATATCTAACTATAGACCATGTTGGTTACTATATATCTAACTATAGACCATGTTAGTTACTATATATCTAACTATAGACCATGTTAGTTACTATATATCTAACTATAGACCATGTTGGTTACTATATATCTAACTATAGACCATGTTGGTTACTATATATCTAACTATAGACCATGTTAGTTACTATATATCTAACTATAGACCATGTTACTATATATCTAACTATAGACCATGTTAGTTACTATATATCTAACTATAGACCATGTTGGTTACTATATATCTAACTATAGACCATGTTAGTTTACTATATATCTAACTATAGACCATGTTGGTTACTATATATCTAACTATAGACCATGTTAGTTACTATATATCTAACTATAGACCATGTTGGTTACTATATATCTAACTATAGACCATGTTAGTTACTATATATCTAACTATAGACCATGTTACTATATATCTAACTATAGACCATATTTGGTTACTATATATCTAACTATAGACCATATTGGTTACTATATATCTAACTATAGACCATGTTAGTTACTATATATCTAACTATAGACCATGTTGGTTACTATATATCTAACTATAGACCATGTTACTATATATCTAACTATAGACCATGTTAGTTACTATATATCTAACTATAGACCATGTTAGTTACTATATATCTAACTATAGACCATGTTGGTTACTATATATCTAACTATAGACCATGTTAGTTACTATATATCTAACTATAGACCATGTTAGTTACTATATATCTAACTATAGACCATGTTGTTACTATATATCTAACTATAGACCATGTTAGTTACTATATATCTAACTATAGACCATGTTACTATATATCTAACTATAGACCATGTTAGTTACTATATATCTAACTATAGACCATGTTAGTTACTATATATCTAACTATAGACCATGTTAGTTACTATATATCTAACTATAGACCATGTTAGTTACTATATATCTAACTATAGACCATGTTAGTTACTATATATCTAACTATAGACCATGTTAGTTACTATATATCTAACTATAGACCATGTTAGTTACTATATATCTAACTATAGACCATGTTAGTTACTATATATCTAACTATAGACCATGTTGGTTACTATATATCTAACTATAGACCATGTTAGTTACTATATATCTATCTATAGACCATGTTGGTTACTATATATCTAACTATAGACCATGTTGGTTACTATATATCTAACTATAGACCATGTTAGTTACTATATATCTAACTATAGACCATGTTAGTTTACTATATATCTAACTATAGACCATGTTAGTTACTATATATCTAACTATAGACCATGTTGGTTACTATATATCTAACTATAGACCATGTTGGTTACTATATATCTAACTATAGACCATGTTAGTTACTATATATCTAACTATAGACCATGTTGGTTACTATATATCTAACTATAGACCATGTTGGTTACTATATATCTAACTATAGACCATGTTAGTTACTATATATCTAACTATAGACCATGTTGGTTACTATATATCTAACTATAGACCATGTTAGTTACTATATATCTAACTATAGACCATGTTACTATATATCTAACTATAGACCATGTTGGTTACTATATATCTAACTATAGACCATGTTAGTTACTATATATCTAACTATAGACCATGTTGGTTACTATATATCTAACTATAGACCATGTTAGTTACTATATATCTAACTATAGACCATGTTACTATATATCTAACTATAGACCATGTTACTATATATCTAACTATAGACCATGTTAGTTACTATATATCTAACTATAGACCATGTTGGTTACTATATATCTAACTATAGACCATGTTACTATATATCTAACTATAGACCATGTTACTATATATCTAACTATAGACCATGTTACTATATATCTAACTATAGACCATGTTACTATATATTCAAATCATAGACCATGTTACTATATATCTAACTATAGGACTATGTTGGTTACTATATATCTAACTATAGACCATGTTAGTTACTATATATCTACTATAGGATCATGTTGGTTACTATATATCTAAATCATAAACCATGTTGGTTACTATATATCTAACTATAGACCATGTTACTATATATCTAACTATAGAATCATGTTACTATATATCTAACTATATAGACCATGTTAGTTACTATATATCTAACTATAGAATTATGTTGGTTACTATATATCTAACTATAAACTATGTTGGTTACTATATTTCTAACTATAGACTATGCTGGACATTATATATCTATAACTAGAGACCATGCTACTATATATATCTAACTATAGACCATGTTACTATATATTCAACTATAGACTATGTTAGTTACTATATATCTAAACTATAGACTATGTTGGTTACTATATATCTAACTATAGACTATGTTATTACTATATATCTAACTATAGATTCATGTTACTATATATCTAACTATAATTATGTTACTATATATCTGAACTATAGACCATGTTGGTTACTATATATCTAACTATAGACCATGTTAATATATATCTAACTATAGACCATGTTACTATATATCTAACTATAGATTCATGTTGGTTACTATATATCTAACTATAGACCAGTGTTACTATATATCTAACTATAGACCATGTTACTATATATCTAACTATAGACCATGTTACTATATATAGTAGAATACTGTAGAATTTAGTAAAGTAAATATAGTACAAAATAATATAGTAGAATTAAGTAGAGTAGAATATAGTAGACTATAGTAAAGAAGAATATAGTAGAATATAGTAGAGTAAAATATAGTAGATTAGAATATGGTGTAAAATAGTCTAATACAGTAGAATATAGTAGAGTAGAATATAGTACAGTAAAATATAGCACAATATAGTAGAATATAGTACAGTAAAATATAGGTACACATAGAGGAGAAAATAGTAGAATATAGTACAGTGAATAGGTAGAGTAGAATATATAGTAAAATATAGTAGAATGTAGAATTTAGTAAGTAAATATAGTACAAACTAATATAGTAGGATATAGTAGAGCAGAATATAGTACAATATAGTACAGAATAATATAGTAGAATATAATAGAGTAGGAATATAGTAGAATATAGTGAAAGAAGAATATAGTAGATTAGAATATAGTGTAAAATAGTCTAATACAATAGAATATAGTAGAGTAGAATATAGTACAAACAGTACAATATAGAAGAATATAGTATATAAAACAATGTAAAATTTGGTAGAGAAGAAAGAGTAGAATATAGTACAGTGAATACAGTAGAGTAGAATATAGTAAATATAGTAGAATACTAGAATTTAGTAAAGTAAATATAGTACAAAATAATATAGTAGAATATAGTAGAGAATAAAGTACAATATAGTAGGAATACTGTAGAATCTTTGTAAAGTAAATATAGTACAAAATAATATAGTAGAATATAGTAGAGAAGAATATAGTACAATATAGTACAGGAATAATATATATAGTAGAATATACCACAGTTGAATATAGAAGAATATTGTACAGAAGAATATAGTAGAAATATGGCATATATAATATAGATTAAAATATGGTAAAAAGAGTCTAATACAGTAGAATATAGTAGAGTACAATATAGTATCAGAAAATAGTAGCATATAGTTAGAATATAGAATTAGGTAACCACAGAATATAATAGAAAATAAAGAATGTGTAGTAGAAAGTAGTGGAGTAGACTTATGGAGTGAAATATAGTATAGTAGAATATAGTACAATATAGAAGAGAAAAGTACCATTTAGAAGAGTATAGTAGAATATAATATAATTTAGTATAGTATACTGTATATTATAATGTAAAGGTTAGTTATAAAGGTTAATGATTCGATTTTACTATAAACCATGTTAGTTACTATATATATCTAACTATAGACCATGTTACTATATATCTAACTATAGACCATGTTGGTTACTATATATCTAACTATAGACCATGTTACTATATATCTAACTATAGACCATGTTAGTTACTATATACTAATTATAAATTCATGTTAGTTACTATATATCTAACTATAGACCATGTTAGTTACTATATATCTAACTATAACCATGTTAGTTAATATATATCTAACTATAGAATCGTGTTAGTTATTATATATCTAACTATAGATCATGTTACTATATATCTAACTATAGAATTATGTTAATATATATCTAACTATAGACCATGTTATTATATATCTAACTATAGACTTATGTTACTATATATCTAACTATAGACCATGTTACTATATATCTAACTATAGACCATGTTACTATATATCTAACTATAGAACTATGTTACTATATCGAACTATGTAATTACAAAACAAGCATTAGATATCTAACTATAGACCATGTTACTATATATCTAACTATAGACCATGTTACTATATATCTAACTATAGACCATGTTAGTTACTATATATCTAACTATAGACCATGTTGGTTACTATATATCTAACTATAGACCATGTTATATATCTAACTATAGACCATGTAACTATATATCTAACTATAAACTATGCAGCATTATATATATTTAACTATAGACCATGTTGGTTACTATATATCTAACTATAGACCATGTTGGTTACTATATATCTAACTATAGATCATGTTAGTTTACTATATATTTCTAACTATAGACCATGTTAGTTAATATATATCTAACTATAGATCATGTTACTATATATCTAACTAGAGACCATGTTACTATATTATCTAACTAGTAGATCATGTTATTATATATTTAATTTATAGACCATGTTATTAGTTACTATATATTTTAACTATAGATCATGTTACTATATATCTAACTATAGACCATGTTGGTTAATATATACTATCTATAGACCATGTTAGTTACTATATATCTAACTATAATCATATGGTTACTATATATCTAACTATAGACTCATGTTAGTTAGCTATATATCTATCTATAGACTATGTTGGTTACTATATATCTAACTATAGATCATGTTGCTTACTATATTTCTAACTATAGACCATGTTACTTATATATCTAACTATAGACCATGTTGGTTGGCCATATATCTAACTATAGACCATGTTACTATATATCTAACTATAGACCATGTTAGTTAATATATATCTAACTATAAACTATGTTGGTTAGCTATATATCCAACTATAGACCATAGTTAGTTACTATATATCTAACTATAGACCATGTTGGTTACTATATATCTAACTATAGACCATGTTACTATATATCTAACTATAGACCATATGTTACTATATATCTAACTATAGACCATGTTGGTTACTATATATCTAACTATAGACCATGTTACATATCTAACTATAGACCATGTTACTATATATCTAACTATAGACCATGTTACTATATATCTAACTATATGTTGGTTATTATATATCTAACTATAGACCATGTTGTTACTATATACCTAACTATAGACTATGTTACTATATATCTAACTATAGACCATGTTGGTTATTATATATCTAACTATAGACCATGTTAGTTACTATATATCTAACTATAGACCATGTTGGTTACTATATATCTAATTCATAGACCATGAATACTATATCTAACTATAGACCATGTTACTATATATCTAACTATAGACCATGTTGGTTACTATATATCTAACTATAGGCCATGTTGGTTACTATATATCTAACTATAGACCATGTTAGTTACTATATATCTAACTATAGACCATGTTGGTTAATAGTATATCTAACTATAGACCACATAGTTACTATATATTCCAACTATAATCATGTTACTATATATCTAATTATAGACCATGTTAGTTACTATATATCTAACTATAATCATGTTGGTTACTTGTTATATATCTAACTATAGACCATGTTGGTTACTATATATCTAACTATAGACCATGTTACTATATCTAACTATAGACCATGTTACTATATATCTAACTATAGACCATGTTGGTTACTTTATATCTAATTATAGACCATGTTGGTTACTATATATCTAAATTCATAGACCATGTTAGTTACTATATATCTAACTATAGAACTACATGTTAGTTACTATATATCTAACTATAGATCATGTTACTATATATCTAACTAGAGACTATGTTAGCTTTATATATCTAACTATAGATCATGTTACTTATATATCTAACTATAGACCATGTTAGTTACTATATAATCTAACTTATAGATCATGTTAATATATATCTAACTATAGACCATATGTTATTACTATATATCTATCTATAGACCATGTTAGTTACTATATATCTAACTATAGACTGTTGGTTACTATATCTAACTATAGACCATGTTAGTTACTATATATCTATCTATAGACCATGTTGGTTACTATATATCTAAATCATAGACCATGTTGGTTACTATATAATCTTAACTATAGACCATGTTGGTTACTATATATCTAACTATAATTATGTTGGTTACTATATATCTAACTGTTGACCATGTTGGTTAAGCAATATATCTAACTATAAACCATGTTAGTTACTATATATCTAACTATAGACCATGTTGCTTCTTCATTATATACCTAACTATAGACCATGTTAGTTACTATATATCTAACTATAGACTATGTTACTATATATCTAACTATATAATCATTTATACTATATATCTAACTACAAACCATGTTAGTTACTATATCTAACTATAGACTATGTTGGTTACTATATATCTAACTATAAACCATGTTGGTTACTATATTTCTAACTATAGACTATGTTGGAGTTATTATATATCTAACTATAGACCATACTAATATATATCTAACTATAGACCATGTTACTATATCTAACTATAGAATTCATGTTACTATATATCTAATATAGACTATGTTACTATATATCTAACTATAGACTATGTTGGTTACTATATATCTAATATAGACCATGTTACTATATATCTAACTATATACCATGTTATTTTATATATCTAATTCATAGACCATGTTGGTTATTATATATCATAACTATAGACCATGTTACTATATATCTAACTATAGACTATGTTACTATATATCTAATTATAGACCATGTTGGAGTAATAATAGTATTCTAACTATAATCATACATTATATATCTAACTATAGACCATGTTAATACATATCTAATTATAGACCATGTTACTATATACTGAATTATAGACCATGTTGGTTACTATATATCTAATCTATAGACCATGTTACTATATATCTAACTATATACTCATGTTACTATATATCTAACTATAGACCATGTTGGTTAATATATATCTAACTGTAGACCATGTTAATATATATCTAACTATAGACCATGTTACTATACTCCACTATAGACCATGTTAATATATATATCTAACTATAGACTAGTGCTGGTTACTATATATCTAACTATAGACCATGTTAGTTACTATATATCTAGCTATAGACCATGTTGGTTACTATATATCTAACTATAAACCATGTTGGTTACTATATATCTAACTATAGACCATGTTACTATATATCTAACTATAGACCATGTTACTATATATCTAACTATAGACCATGTTGCTATTATATATCTAATTATAGACCATGTTGGTTACTATATATCTAACTATAAAACCATGCTAGTTGGGCTATATTTTCAACTATAGACCATGTTGGTTACTATATATCTAACTATAGACCATGTTACTATATATCTAACTATAGACCATGTTACTATATATCTAACTATAGACCATGTTACTATATATCTAACTATAGACTATGTTAGTTAAGCTATATATCTAACTATAGACCATGTTGGTTACTATATATCTAACTATAGACCATGTTGGTTACTATATATCTAACTATAGACCATGTTACTATATATCTAACTATAGACCATGTTACTATATATCTAACTATAGACCATGTTGGTTACTATATATCTAACTATAGACCATGTTACTATATATCTAACTATAGACCATGTTACTATATATCTAACTATAGACCATGTTACACTATATATCTGAACTTATAGACCTCATGTTACTATATATCTTAACTTCATAATCATGTTAATAATATATCTAACTATAGACCATGTTACTATATATCTAAACTATAGACCATGTTAAGTTATTATATATCTAACTATAGACCATGTTAGTTACTATATATCTAGCTATAGGACCATGTTGGTTACTATATATCTAACTATAAACTATGTTGGTTATTATATATCTAACTATAGACTATGTTACTATATATCTAACTATAGACCATGTTACTATATATTCAACTATAGACCATGTTGGTTACTATATCTAACTATAGACCATGTTGGTTGTTATATATCTAACTATAGACCATGTTAGTTACTATATATCTAACTATAGACCATGTTAGTTACTATATATCTAACTATAGATCATGTTACTATATATCTAACTAGAGACCATGTTACTATATATCTAACTATAGACCATGTTAGTTACTATATATCTAACTATAGACCATGTTGGTTACTATATATCTAACTATAGACCATGTTAGTTACTATATATCTAACTATAGACCATGTTAGTTACTATATATCTAACTATAGATCATGTTACTATATATCTAACTATACACCATGTTAGTTACTATATATCTAACTATAGATCATGTTACTATATATCTAACTATAGACCATGTTGGTTACTATATATCTATCTATAGACCATGTTAGTTACTATATATCTAACTATAGACCATGTTGGTTACTATATATCTAACTATAGACCATGTTAGTTACTATATATCTATCTATAGACCATGTTGGTTACTATATATCTAACTATAGACCATGTTGGTTACTATATATCTAACTATAGACCATGTTGGTTACTATATATCTAACTATAGACCATGTTGGTTACTATATATTCACAACTGCATCATGTTGGTTACAATATATCAAACTATAAAACCATGTTAGTTACTATATATCTAATATAGACCAGTGTTAAAGCATTATATACCTAACTATAGACCATGTTAGTTACTATATATCTAAACTATAGACCATGTTAATATATATCTAACTATAGACTATGTTGGTTACTATATATCTAACTACAAACCATGTTAGTTACTATATATCTAACTATAGACCATGTTGTTTACTTATATTTAACTATAGACCATGTTGGTTACTACTATATCTAACTATAGACCATGTTACTATATATCTAACTATAGACCATGTTACTATATATCTAACTATAGATCATGTTAGTTACTATATATCTAACTATAGACCATGTTGGTTACTATATATCTAACTAGACCATGTTTGGTTACTATATATCTAACTATGTGACCATGTTACTATATACTCAACTATAGACCATGTTACTGCATATCTAACTATAGACCATGTTGGTTACTATATATCTAACTAGACCATGTTACTATATATCTAACTATAGAATCATGTTACTATATATCTAACTATAGACCATGTTGGTTACTATAACAACTATAGACCATGTTATCAGCATATCTAACTATAATCATGTTACTATATATCTAACTATAGACCCCATGTTACTATATATCTAACTTATAGACCATGTTGGTTACTATATATCTAACTACTATGTTAGTTACTATATATCTAGCCATAGATCATGCTGTTACTATATATCTAACTATAAACCATGTTGGTTACTATATATCTAACTATAGACCATGTTAATATATATCTAACTATAGACCATGTTACACATATCTAATAACTATAGACCATGTTAGTTACTATATACTAAAACTATAGACCATGCTACATTATATATCTAACTATAAACCACATGTTGGTTACTATATTTCTAACTATAGACCATGTTGGTTACTATATATCTAACTATAGACCATGTTACTATATATCTAACTATAGAATTATGTTACTATATATCTAACTATAGACCATGTTACATTATATATCTAACTATAGACCATGTTGGTTATTACTTTATATTATCTAACTATAGACCATGTTGGTTAATATATATCTAACTATAGACCATGTTACTATATATCTAACTATAGACCATGTTACTATATCTAACTATAGACTGTTACATTATATATCTAACTATAGACCATGTTACTATATATCTAACTATAGACCATGTTACTATATATCTAACTATAGACCATGTTGGTTACTATATATCTAACTATAGACCATGTTACTATATATCTAACTATAGACCATGTTACTATATATCTAACTATAGACCATGTTACTATATATCTAACTATAGACCATGTTGGTTACTATATATCTAACTATAGACCATGTTAGTTACTATATATCTAGCTATAGACCATGTTACATTATATATCTAACTATAAAATCATGTTGGTTACTATATATCTATCTATAGACCACATGTTAGTTAACAGGTATCTAACTATAGACCATGTTGGTTACCATATATATATCTAACTATAGACCATGTTAAATGCATTATACATCTCATCTATAGACCTTCATGTTGGTTACTATATCTAACTATAGACCATGTTGGTTACTATATATCTAACTATAGACCATGTTGGTTACTATATATCTAACTATAGACCATGTTGGTTACTATATATCTAACTACAGACCATGTTGGTTAAGTAATATATCTAACTATAAACTAAGTGTTAGTTACTATATATCTAACTATAGACTATGTTAACATTATATACCTAACTATAGACCATGTTAGTTACTATATATCTAACTATAGACCATGTTACTATATATCTAACTATAGACCATTTTGGTTACTATATATCTAACTACAAACCATGTTAGTTACTATATATCTAACTATGGGATCCATGTTGGTTGGGCTATATATCTAACTATAAACCATGTTGGTTACTATATTTCTAACTATAGACCATGTTACTATATATCTAACTTATAATCATGTTACTATATATCTAACTATAGACCATGTTAGTTATTACATATCTAACTATAGACCATTTTGGTTACTATATGTCTAACTATTATAGACCATGTTGGTTACTATATATCTAACTATAGACCATGTTACTATATATCTAACTATAGACCATGTTACTATATATCTAATCATAGACCATGTTGGCTACTATATATCTAACTATAGACCATGTTACTATATATCTAACTATATACCATGTTACTATATATCTAACTATATATCATGTTGGTTACTATATATCTAACTATAGACCATGTTACAGTATATCTAACTATAGACCATGTTACTATATATATTTCAATTATAGACCATGTTACTATATACTAACTATAGACCATGTTGGTTACTATATATCTAATCATAGACCATGTTAAGCACTATATTTAGCTATAGACCATGTTGGTTACTATATATCTAACTATAAACCATGTTGGTTACTATATATCTAACTATAGACCATGTTACTATATATCTAACTATAGACCATGTTACTTATATATTCAACTATAGACCATGTTACTATATATCTAACTATAGACCATGTTATTACTATATATCTAACTATAGACCATGTTAGTTACTATATATCTAGCTTATAGACCATGTTGGTTACTATATATCTAACTATAAACCATGTTGTTATTATATATCTAACTATAGACCAGTGCTACTATATATCTAACTATAGACCATGTTACTATATACATCTAACTATAGACCATGTTAGTTACTATATATCTAACTATAGACCATGTTGGTTACTATATATCTAACTATAGACCATGTTGGTTACTATATATCTAACTATAGACCATGTTACTATATATCTAACTATAGACCATGTTACTATATATCTAACTATAGACCATGTTACTATATATCTAACTATAGACCATGTTAGTTACTATATATATCTAGCTATAGACCATGTTGAAGCATTATATATCTAACTATAAACCATGTTGGTTACTATATATCTAACTATAGACCATGTTACTATATATCTAACTATAGACCATGTTACTATATATCTAACTATAGACCATGTTAGTTACTATATATCTAACTATAGACCATGTTACTATATATCTAACTATAGACCATGTTATTATATATCTAACTATAGACCATGTTACTATATATATCTAACTATAGACTATGTTGGTTACTATATATCTAACTATAGACCATGTTAGTTACTATATATCTAGCTATAGACCAGTGTTGGTTACTATATATCTAACTATAAACCATGTTGGTTGGCTATATATCTAACTATAGACCATGTTACTATATATTCAACTATAGACCATGTTACTATATATCTAACTATAGACCATGTTAGTTACTATATATCTAACTATAGACCATGTTGGTTACTATATATCTAACTATAGACCATGTTGGTTACTATATATCTAACTATAGACCATGTTACTATATATCTAACTATAGACCATGTTACTATATATCTAACTATAGACCATGTTACTATATATCTAACTATAGACCATGTTAGTTACTATATATCTAGCTATAGACCATGTTGGTTACTATATATCTAACTATAAACCATGTTGGTTACTATATATCTAACTATAGACCATGTTACTATATATCTAACTATAGACCATGTTACTATATATCTAACTATAGACCATGTTAGTTACTATATATCTAACTATAAACCATGTTGGTTACTATATATCTAACTATAGACCATGTTGGTTACTATATATCTAACTATAGACCATGTTGGTCACTATTTATCTAACTATAGATCATGTTAGTTACTATATATCTAACTATAAACCATGTTGGTTACTATATCTCTAACTATAGACCATGTTACTATATATTCCAACTATAGACCATGTTACTATATATCTAACTATAGACCATGTTGATTACTATATATCTAACTATAAACCATGTTGGTTACTATATATCTAACTATAGACCATGTGTGTGTGTGTGTATATACGGTGTGTGTGTGTGTGTATATACGGTGTGTGTGTGTATATACAGTGTGTGTGTGTGTATATACGGTGTGTGTATGTGTATATACGGTGTGTATATGTATATACAGTGTGTGTGTATATACGGTGTGTGTGTGTATATACTGTGTGTGTATATACTGTGTATGTGTGTATATACGGTGTGTGTGTATATATGTGTGTGTATATACGGTGTGTGTATGTATATACAGTGTGTGTATGTATATACAGTGTGTGTGTATATACTGTGTGTGTGTGTGTATATACGGGTGTGTGTATGTGTGTATATACGGTGTGTATGTGTGTATATACTAGGGGTAGACATATGTGTATGGTAGTGTGATACGAGGCATGTGTAGATTATTAATCAGGCATGTGGGAAGACACCCAGGTGGTAGATGTATTAACAGTGTGTGTAGACATGCTGTGGCAGGTGGCAGACATGAGGTGGCAGATCCAGGTGGTAGACACAACAGCAGACATGGGTGGCAGACATACCAGGTGGCAGTGGTAGGTAGGTGACACCCAGGCAGTGTGGGGTAAGACATCCAGGCAGTGGTAGACACAGGTGGGACATGTAGACACCCGGTGTGTGGTGTGGCAGACACAACAGTAAGGTGGTGGCAGATACACCCAGACAGGTGTGTAGACATTGACCGGCAGGTAGGCTGTGGTGAAGACACAGTGTGGTGACAGGCAGACACCCAGGCAGGTGGTGGGTGACATACAGTGCAGAGCTGGGTGGTAGAAGATGACCAGGTAGGTGGTAGATGACACTGGGTGTGGGCCAGACATACAGTGTGGGTAGATGACCAGGTGTGTGTGACACAGGTGTGTGTATTATTAACGGTGTGTGTGTGTGGTGACATATCAGGTGGTGTGGGCAGGTAGACATTAGTGCAGATGTGTAGACACACGGTGTGTGAATTATACAGGGGTGTGGGTGTGTAGACATAACGGGTGTGTGTGAGACAAACGGTGTGTGTATGTGTGTATACATACAGTAAGGTATGTGTGTGATATTATCGGTGGTGTGTGGTGTGCAGGTGACATACAGTGTGTGTGTGTGTATTATTAACGGTGTGTAGACACACAGTGTGGTGTGTGTGCACATTGACCCTGTATGTGTGCATATTATCCTAAGGGGTGTGTGTGTACACACAACAGTGTGTGTGTGTGACACCCAGGCTCCAGGACACACAGTGTGTGTGTACATTAACAGTGTGTGGGTGGTGGTAAGAGGTACTATATGGCAGGCAGACACAACAGGCACAGACAAAGATTTCAGGTAAGGTGAGACACACCAGGCATGTGTAGACATTAACAGCAGGTGTGGTGCAGACATTACAGGTGACAGATGACAACAGGTGGTGCACATTAACGGGTGGTATGTGCAGGTAGATAATCCAGGTGGGCAGATATTACAGTAGGAGGTAGACAGACATAACAGTGTAAGGTGGTGTGGCAGACAATAGTGTGGTCTAGGGTAGACACCCATATGCAGACACAACAGTGTATGTGCAGAGCACCCAGGCAGGTGGTGCACATTACCAGATGGTGGTGGTGGCAGACACAGAGGTGGTGGGGTGGGTAGACACAGTGTATGGCAGACACACCCATGTGTATGGTGTGGTGGTGGCCTAGACACACAGGTGTGTAAGTGTAGACATACCCAGGTGTGGTACCAGATGATATGAGGGTAGAGGCAGTGCAAAGATAATCAGGTGGTGGGTGGTAGATAATCGGTGGGTGTGTGTGTGCAGACACAGCAGGCATGTGCATATTAATAGGCGGCAGGGTGTGTGCAGACACAACAGTGTGTGTGACATACTTGGTGTGTGGTGTGTGTGTGTATTATTACAGTGTGTATGTGCGTGACACAGCAGGTGTGTGCAGACATAACAGCAGGTAAGTGTGTGCACACACGGTGTGTTATTATCAACAGTGTGTGTGTGTATTATTAGACCTGGGTGTGTGTAGTGTGTGCAGACATAACATAAAAAGCATGCGCACATTAACAGTGCAAGTGGGTGTGACATTAACGGTGTGTGTGTGTGTGCATTGACCCAGTGTGTGTGTAAGACATCGAGGTGTGTGTGTGCAGACACACCTGGTGTGTGTGTGCACAACACAGGCATGCAGACACAACAGCAGGTAAGGTAAGGCAGACACATCTAGGCCCAGGCAGACATTTGAGTGTGTGTAAGATGACACATGTGGTCTAGGCAGACACACTGATTGCAGGGGTGTGTGTGATACATCCATGTAGCAGAGAAAGGCATCCATCTGATAGATGGCAGGTGGTGGTAAGGCTGACTGAGGGGGCAGTAGAGGTAGGCAGACACATCCAGGGTGTGTGTGTGGACACCTGTGTGGTGTGGTAGGCACACATAGTGTGGCACAGCAGGTGCAAGGCAGACACACCCAGCCCAGGTGGTGTACATTCAGTGTGTGTGTACACAACAGTGTGTGTGTGCAGACACCAGTGTGTGTAGACACACCTGGTGTGGTGGCAGACACAGTGTGCATGTAGTCTAGACACATGTGTGTGTGGTGTGTGTGTGGTGAAGATAACAGTGGGGGCAGACACAACAGTGTGTGTGTAGTGTGTGTGTAAGACACCAGGTGTGTAGACATACCTGTGTGGGCATGCAGGTGTGTGTGACATTAGCTGAGTGTGTGTGTATGTATTACACCGTGTCCAGGTGTGTGATGACAACGGTGTGTGTGTGTATTATTAATATGTGCATGTGTGCACATTAACAGTGTGTGTGGTGTGTAGGTGTACAGACACACCTGTGTGTGTAAGACTATGGTGCAGGTGGCACAGACACAATCAGGTCTAGGTGACACACAGTGTGTGGTGTGTGTGACACATCTGTGTGTGTATGTGTGTGACATTAACAGTGTGGGTGGTGGTGTGGCAGACACACCAGTGTGTGTCTAGGTGTAGACATCTCAGGTAGGTGTGTGGTGACACACAGGGGGGTATGTCCCAGGGACACCTAGGTAGGTTTATGCAGAGGCTCAGGTGGCACAGAAGACACAGGTGTAGGTGGTGTAGGCAGAGACACCTGTGGTGTGTAGACACACTCTGGTGGGTGGTGGTGGTGGTGGTGGCAGACACACTGCAGGGGTGCAGACACACAGGCAGGTGGGGCAGACACAATAGGCAGGTGTGTGGTAGACACCCAGGTGGCAGACACCCAGGCAGGCATGACACACCTGTGTGGCAGGCAGACACCTGTGTGTGGTAGACACACAGTGTGTGGGGGCAGACAGAGTGTGGTGTGTGTGTGTACACACTCCAGGTCAGGTAGAGACAGTGTGTGCAGACACAGGTAGGTGTAGACACACAGGTGGGGAGACACAGGTGTGTGGGTGAGACACAGAGTGTGTGTGGGGGTGGGGGCACAGGGCAGGCAGGTAAGAGACACAGTGTGTGTGTGAGACATGACTGTGTGTGTGTGAGTGTGTGTGTGTACATACCTGTGTGTGTGTGTGTACATATCGTGTGTGTGTGACATACCCAGTGTGCAGACATAACGGTGGGTGTGGTGCACACATCCAGTGGGCATGTGTGACATTAACTGTGTATGTGTGTGTGTAAGACATTAACTATGCAGGTGATGTGTGTACACACAGTGTGTGTGGTGTGTGTAAGGACACCTTGTGTGGTGGTGTGTGTGCATTAACGGTGGGGTGTAAGACACATCTGTGTGGTGTGGTAGACACCTGTGGTGGTGTGTGGTAGACACCAGGAGTAAGGGAAGACATCCAGGTGGTAAGAGACACACCCAGGTGGCAGACACACCCAGGTGGTGGTAGATGACACGAGGTGTGTAGACACCCTGGGTGGTGTGGTGACACTGCAGGTGGTGTGCAGAGACACAGGTGGGACACTCAGGGGTAGAGACACTCAGGGCAGGCTCTCATGACACCCAGGAGACCCAGGCAGGTAAAGGACATGAGGGTGTGTGTGGTGACACAACAGGCAGGTGGGGTAGAGACATGAGTGGGTGGGTGTGGTGACACCCAGGTGTGGTGGCAGACAGGTGCACACCTGGGTGTGGGGTAGACACACCCAGGTGGGTGTGTGAGACACAGTGTACAGACATAACAGGTGTGTGTGTGTGTGACAGGCTGTGTGTGTGTGTGTGTATACCCAGGTGGAAGGTAGGCAGACACAGGTGTGTGTGTAACACTGTGTGTGTGTGTGTGACACAGTGTGGGTATGTGGCTCCAGACATAATATAGGTGGTAAGACACATATAAAATATAACAGGTGTGTGTGTGTATATGTGTGTATTAATAACGGTGTGTGTGTGAGACACCTGTGTGTGTGTGTGCATGTGTGTGTGTATACAATCATGTGTGTGTGTGCATTAACGGCAGATGTGCAGAGACACAGGTGTGTGGCATGTACACAACCAGGTCTTAGTGTAGACATTACCCAGGTGAAGACACACATCCAGGAGCTGTGCAGACACACAGGCAAAGGGCAGACATTAACAGTGTGTAGATGCATGTACACACAGTGTGTGTGTGTAAGGTGTGTGCACATTAATCATAGTCTAGGTGTGACACACAGCAAGGTGTGTGTGTGTGATGACACCCAGGTGGCTGTGTGTGATGACAGCTGTGTGGCAGGCAAGGCTCATATTGATCTGTATCTGTGTGTAGACACCTATACAAGGTATATTGACCAGGTCTAGGGTGTAGACATTAACAGTGTGTGTGCAGGTGTGAAGACACCCAGGTGATGTACATAGCTTGTGTGTGGTGGTGGTGGTGGCAGATGACCTGGTGGTGGCTCAGGGACAATCAGGTGGTGGTACAGACAGTGTGTGTGGTGCAGGCAGACATAACTGTGTGTGGCAGACACAGGCAGGCAGACATGAGTGTGTGTAAGCACACACAGTGTGTGTGTACAACGTGTGTGGGTGTGGTAGACACACAGGTGTGTGTAAGACACAGTGTAGGTGGTGTGACATATCGTGCAGGCAGATATGTGTGTGACATTATGTATGTGTGACATAACAGTGGGTGAGTAAAGCAAGTGCAAAGACATACTGTGTGTGTGTGCAAGACACATCCTGTGTGTGTGGGTGTGTGCACTAACAGTGTGTGGTGTGTGTGGGTATTATTTAATATGCAAGTGTGTAAGACACACCTGTGTGTGGTGGCAGACATTGACCTGTGTGGCAGACACTGTGTGTGGGTAGACATACCCAGGTGGTGGTAAGACATCTAGGCAGGTGTGGCAGACACATCCTGTGTGTGGTAGACACCTGTGTGTGTGGGTGACACATCCTAAGGACACCTGTGTGTGGGGCAGACACACCCAGGTGGGTGGCACACAGGCAGGTGTGGACATGCAGGGGCAGACACACTGGGGGGGTGGGTGGGAGGAGAGGCCAGTGGTGTGTGGCAGACACACTGTGTGGGCAGACACACCAGGGGGGCAGACACACCCAGGTGTGGGGGGACACACAGCAAGGGACACACGGCAGGTGTGTGGTTTACACCTGGGGGCAGGTGGGGCAGACAGACACCTGTGTGGTGCAAGTGAGACTGTGTGCAGGTGTAGACAGACACCCAGGCAGACACACCCAGGTGTAGACACACTGTGTGTGTGTGTGGCAGACATACAGTGGTAAGACACCTGTGTGTGTGACATCTAGGTGGTGACACTGGGTGTGGTGGGCAGAGACACTGTGTGTTTGGGCAGAGACACAGGGGCAGACATCTGGGTGTGTGTGTGTGCACATACTGTGTGTGTGTGCAGACACACAGTGTGTGTGACATACTGTGTGTGTTCAGGCATGACCCAGGTGTGTGTGTGCACACACCCAGGTGGTGTGATATTATCTATGGTGTGTAAGACACAGTGTGTGTGGGCAGACACACTGAGTGGGTGGCAGACACCTGTGTGTGTAGACACAGTGTGGGTGTGACACACAGCAGGTGTGGTAGACATGCACCTGTGTGTGTGTGAGACAACAGGTGTGTACACATTACAGTGTGTGTGGCAGACACACCAGGTGGGTAGACACACCTGTAGGCTCAGTGACACCAGGTGGTGTGGTGCAGACACACAGGGGTGGTAAGACACCCAGGTAGGGGTGGCAGACATCCAGGTGGCAGACACTGTGTGGTGGTAGATGATGACCAGGGTATGGTTTGTAGACACACCTGTGGTAGACAGGGTAGACATGACTGGGTGGTGGGGTGGGAGATCTAGAAGGCAGGTGGCAGACACACTGGTGGTGGTGTGGTAGACACATTATGGTGTAGAAGGTAGACACATCTGTGTGGTGGGGTAGACACACAGGTGGTATAGACACTGTGGTGGGGTATGACATCAGGTGAGTGGCACGGTGGGTGGAGAGTGTAGACACGGTGGGTGGTGGTGGTAGACACACCGGTGTGTGGCAGAGCACCAGGGTGTGGTGGTTTAGACACACGGTGTGTGTGTGGTGGTAGATACCTGGTGGCAGGTGGTGGTGACATACAGGTGTGTGTGGCAGAGACACAGGGCAGGTGGGCACATACCTGTGTGTGTGTAGACACACTGCAGGTGTGTGCACACACGTGTGGGTGTGTGTATATACCTGGGTGTGTGTGTGTGTGTGACACTTGGGTGGTGGTGTGACACACTGTGTGTGTGTGTGACACACTGTGTGTGTGTGTGTATATACAGTGTGTGTGTGTGATACTGGTGTGTGTGTGACATAATTGTGTGGTGTGTGTGTGTACACATCTATGTGTGTGTGACATTAACTGTGTGTGTGTGTGTGTAGACACTGTGTGGTGTGTGTGTGACATTGATTTATGTGTGGCAGACATTAACAGTGTGTGGTCTGAGACACACTGCAGGGTGTGTGTGTGACACACAGCAGGTGTGGGTGGCTGGGCATGACACCGGTGTGTGTATTACAACGGTGTGTGCATGCAGACACAACGGGTAAGGGGGCAGACATACCCAGGTGGCATTGTGTAGAAGATAACGGTGTGTGGTGGCAGGAGACCAGGGGACAGTACATTCTGTGGTGTGGAGATACTGTGTGGTGACATTAACTGTGTAAGGGCAGACACAGGCAGGGCAGACAACAGGCAGGTAGATGACATCCAGCAAAGGACAGGTGTGTACACACAGGTGGTGTGGCAGACACACCCGTGTGTGGTGCAGACAGGCAGGTGTGGCAGACATGGCAGGTGGCACATACGCAGGTAAGACATCTCAGGTGTGGCTCCAGGGACATAATCTAAGGCAGGTAGACACAACGGTGTGTGTGTGTAGACACGGGTGTGGTGGTGGTGGTGACATCAGGGCAGGTAGAGACACCCAGGGTGGTGTAGAGATGACCAGGTGGTTCTAGGTGATACTGTGGTGATAAAGATACACGGTGCAGGTAGACACCAGCGTGTGTGTAGACATTAACGGTGTGTGTGTGCAGCAGGAGACAATGAGTGTGTGTGTGGTGCAGATACACCGTGTGTGGCAGATACATTGAGGTGTGTGTATGCATATTACGGTGTGTGTAAGACACGGTGTGTGGAGGCAGTATTAACGGTGATGCGTGATAACGGTGTGGGTAGTATTATTAACGGTGTGTGTGGACAATCAGTGTGTGTGTGTATTATTAACTTGTGTGTGTGTGAGACATCTGTGTGTGTGTAGACACACCGGTAGGTGTATGGCAGACATTACTGAGTCTAGGGTGGTAGACATAACGGTATGGGGGTATTAGGGGTGGTAGGTGGTTTGACACACCTGTGGGGCAGACATCCTGTGGTGGTAGAGACTGTGTGTGGTGTGGTGCAGACACACAGGTGTGGGTAGACACATCAGGGGTGGAGACACTGTGGGTGGGGTGGAGTGACACTGTGGGGGGGACTGCAGGTGGGGACACTCAGGTGTGGGGAGACACGGTGTGTGGTGTGGGCAGAGACACCTGGTGGGTGGTGGTGGGTGGTGAGGACACAGGTGGTAGACACCTGTGTGGTGGTAGAAAGACTGTGTGGTGGTAGAGACACAGGCAGGGGTGGGGGAGACACTGGGTGGTGTGGTGGTAGAGACTGGTGGCAGAGACACCTGTGTGGGGGACAAGACACAGGTGGCTCTAGACACTGGGGGTAGACACAGTGGTGGGGGGAGCAGGAGGACACTGGTGTGTGGGTAGAGACACGGTGGTGGGAGCAGAGACATCAGGTGGTGGGTAGAGACACTGCAGGTGGTGGGGAGACACGGGGTGGCAGACACAGTGTGTGGTAGAAGACACGGTGTGTGTGTGTATATACAGTGTGTGTGTGTATATACTGTGTGTGTGTATATACAGTGTGTGTGTGTGGCATAACGTGTGTGTGTACACACTGTGTGTGTGTGTGTATACGGTCCTACAGAGAGATGAACCTGGAGAAGAGTCCCCTAAGCAAGCTGGTCCTGGGGCTCTGTTCACAAACACAAACAGACCCCACAGAGCCCCAGGACAGCAACACAATCAGACCCAACTAAATCATGAGAAAACAAAAAGATAAGTACTTGACACATTGGAAAGAATCAACAACAAAAACTGAGCAAACTAGAATGCTATTTAGCCCTAAACAGAGAGTACACAGTGGCAGAATACCTGACCACTGTGACTGACCCAAACTTAAGGAAAGCTTTGACTATGTACAGACTCAGTGAGCATAGCCTTGCTATTGAGAAAGGCCGCCGTAGGCAGACCTGGCTCTCAAGAGAAGACAGGCTATGAGCACACTGCCCACAAAATGAGGTGGAAACTGAGCTGCACTTCCTAACCTCCTGCCCAATGTATGACCACATCAGAGACACATATTTCCCTCAGATGACACAGACCCACAAAGAATTAGAAAACAAACCCAATCTTGATAAACTCCCATATCTACTGGGTGAAATACCACAGTGTGACATCACAGCAGCAAGATGTGTGACCTGTTGCCACAAGAAAAGGGGCAACCAGTGAAGAACAAAACACCATTGTAAATACAACCCATATTTATGTTTATTTATTTTCCCTTTTGTACTTTAAATATCTGGACATCATTACAACACTGTATATAGACATAATATGACATTTGAAATGTCTTTATTCTTTTGGAACTTTTGTGAGTGTAATGTTTACAGTTAATATTTATTGTTTATTTATCTATTTAACTTGCTTTGGCAATGTAAACATATGTTTCCCATGCCATTAAAGCCCCTTGAATTTAATTGGGAGAGGTAGAGAGGTAGAGAGGCATATCTGAGATTACACAGCTCACTGACCATGTCACCATGTACCTGAAAACTGAGAGAGAGGTAGAGAGACTCAGGTGTTGGATAAATCTTTAATTAGATTTCTTCAAATCTGGATCTGAAATTAGACATTTTGTCTTTCTGCTGTTCCACATAACCCCTCCAGGGGACGGAGTGTGTGTGTGCCATCTAACAGCGTGTGTGTGCCTTCTATTATTTATTTGTTTACCTTTATCTAACTAGGCAAGTCAGTTAAGAACAAATTCTTATTTTGCAATGATGGCCTATCCCGGGCCAAACCCGGATGACGCTGGGCCAACTGTGCGCCACCCTATTGGACTCCCAATCACAGCCTGTAATCGAACCAGGGTAGTCTGTAGTGACGCCTCAAGCACCGAGACGCAGTGCCTTAGACCGCTGCGCCACTCGGGAGTGTGCGTGTCAGTCAATCAGTCAGTCAGTGAGTAAAATAGTCAGTCAGTCAGTAAGTAGAACAGTCAGTCAGTCAAACAGTAAATCAGTCTGTCAGTCAGTTGAACAGTCAGTCAGTCAGTAGAACAGTTAGTCAGTAAGTAGAACAGTCAGTCAGTCAAACAGTAAAACAGTCAGTCAGTCAGTAAAACAGTCAGTCAGTCGGTCAGTATAACAGTCAGTCAGTCCGTAAAACAGTCAGTCAGTAAGTAGAACAGTCAGTCAGTCAAACAGTAAATCAGTCAGTCAGTCAGTAGAACAGTCAGTCAGTCAGTAGAACAGTCAGTCAGTCAAACAGTAAATCAGTCAGTCAGTCAGTAGAACAGTCAGTCAGTCAGTAAAACAGTCAGTCAGTCGGTCAGTATAACAGTCAGTCAGTCCGTAAAACAGTCAGTCAGTAAGTAGAACAGTCAGTCAGTCAAACAGTAAATCAGTCAGTCAGTCAGTAGAACAGTCAGTCAGTCAGTAGAACAGTCAGTCAGTCAAACAGTAAATCAGTCAGTCAGTCAGTAGAACAGTCAGTCAGTCAGTAGAACAGTCAGTCAGTCAAACAGTAAATCAGTCAGTCAGTCAGTAGAACAGTCAGTCAGTCAGTAGAACAGTTAGTCAGTCAGTAGAACAGTCAGTCAGTAAAACCATCAACTCAACGGAGGGTTAATGACAGAGAAGGAAACTGCAGCAGGAAGATAAGACACTCAGACACAGAGAGTCCTGATTACAGAGGACAAGGAGATTAGAGGAAGAGACAGAAGGAGGGAGGGAGAGAGAGAGGGGGGGGAGAGAGAGAGGAAAGGAGTGAGGGAGAGAGGGGTAAGGAAGGAGGAGGGAGAGAGAGAGAGAGAGGGGGAGAGAGAGGGAGGGAGTGAGGGAGGGAGGGAGGGAGGGAGGAGGAGAGGGAGGAGGGAGGGAGGGAGGGAGGGGAGGGAGGGAGGGGAGGAGGGAGGGAGGAGGGAGGGAGAGAGAGAGAGGAAAGGAGTGAGGGAGAGAGGGGGTAAGGAAGGAGGGAGGGAGAGAGAGAGAGAGAGAGAGAGAGAGAGGAAAGGAGTGAGGGAGGGAGGGAGGGAGGGAGGAGGGAGGGAGGGAGGGAGGGAGGGAGGGAGGGAGGGAGGGAGAGAGAGAGAGAGAGAGAGAGAGAGAGGGGGAGAGAGAGAGAGGAAAGGAGTGAGGGAGAGAGGGGGTAAGGAAGGAGGGAGGAGAGAGAGAGAGAGAGAGGGGAGAGAGAGGAAAGGAGTGAGGGAGGGAGGGAGGGAGGGGAGGGAGGGAGGGGGAGGGAGGGGAGGGAGGGGAGGGAGAGAGGGATGGTGAGAGGGAGGGAGGGAGGGAGGGGAGGGAGGGAGGGAGGGAGGGAGGGAGGGAGGGAGGGAGGGGAGGGGAGGGAGGGAGGGAGAGGGAGGGAGGGAGGGGAAAGAGGGATGGTGAGAGGGAGGGAGGGAGGGAGGGAGAGGGAGGGAGAGGAAAGGAGTGAGGGAGTGAGGGGTGAAGGAGAGGGAGGGAGGGGAGGGAGGGAGGGAGGGAGGGAGGGAGGGAGGGAGGGGAGGGAGGGGAGGAGAGGGAGGGAGGGGAAAGAGGGATGGTGAGAGGGAGGGAGGGAGGGAGGGAGGGGAGGGAGGGAGGGAGGGGAGAGGAGGGAGGGAGGGAGGGAGGGAGGGAGGGAGGGAGGGAGGGAGGGAGGGGAAAGGAGGGAGGGAGTGAGGGGTGAAGGAGGGAGGGATGGTGATAGAGAGAGATAAGGTGGTGATGTACGCATAACGAAAAGGTCAGGGAAAGGTCATTATAAGAGCTTTGTCGTTGTCTCTCAAAATCAGAATGAAAACAACGTTGAAACAAAATGGTTTCGGAAGCTCATCAGAAATATGTGTTTTATCTCAGCCGTCGTGCCAAATGTCTTCTGGCCTACTGCCGTTGTGTCAAATGAGTTGTGGCCTACTGCCGTTGTGTCAAATGAGTTGTGGCCTACTGCCGTTGTGTCAAATGTCTTCTGGCGTACTGCCGTCGTGTTAAATGAGTTGTGGCCTACTGCCATTGTGTCAAATGTCTTCTGGCGTACTGCCGTCGTGTTAAATGAGTTGTGGCCTACTGCCGTTGTGTCAAATGTCTTCTGGCCTACTGCCGTTGTGTCAAATGTCTTCTGGCCTACTGCCGTTGTGTCAAATGTCTTCTAGCCTACTGCCGGTGTGTCAAATGAGTTGTGGCCTACTGCCGTTGTGTCAAATGAGTTGTGGCTTACTGCCGTCGTGTCAAATGAGTTGTGGCCTACTGCCGGTGTGTCAAATGAGTTGTGGCCTACTGCCGGTGTGTCAAATGAGTTGTGGCCTACTGCCGTTGTGTCAAATGACTTCTAGCCTACTGCCGGTGTGTCAAATGAGTTGTGGCCTACTGCCGTTGTGTCAAATTAGTTGTGGCCTACTGCCATTGTGTCAAATGACTTGCAGCCTACTGCCGGTGTGTCAAATGTCTTCTAGCCTACTGCCATTGTGTCAAATGAGTTGTGGCCTACTGCCGGTGTGTCAAATGAGTTGTGGCCTACTGCCGTTGTGTCAAATGACTTGCAGCCTACTGCCATTGTGTCAAATGACTTGCAGCCTACTGCCATTGTGTCAAATGACTTGCAGCCTACTGCGGTGTGTCAAATGAGTTGTGGCCTACTGCGGTGTGTCAAATGAGTTGTGGCCTACTGCCGTTGTGTCAAATGACTTCTAGCCTACTGCCGGTGTGTCAAATGAGTTGTGGCCTACTGCCGTTGTGTCAAATGACTTGCAGCCTACTGCCATTGTGTCAAATGACTTGCAGCCTACTGCCATTGTGTCAAATGACTTGCAGCCTACTGCCGGTGTGTCAAATGAGTTGTGGCCTACTGCCGGTGTGTCAAATGAGTTGTGGCCTACTGCCGTTGTGTCAAATGACTTCTAGCCTACTGCCGGTGTGTCAAATGAGTTGTGGCCTACTGCCGGTGTGTCAAATGAGTTGTGGCCTACTGCCGTTGTGTCAAATGACTTGCAGCCTACTGCCATTGTGTCAAATGACTTGCAGCCTACTGCCATTGTGTCAAATGACTTGCAGCCTACTGCGGTGTGTCAAATGAGTTGTGGCCTACTGCCGGTGTGTCAAATGAGTTGTGGCCTACTGCCGTTGTGTCAAATGACTTCTAGCCTACTGCCGGTGTGTCAAATGAGTTGTGGCCTACTGCCGTTGTGTCAAATGACTTGCAGCCTACTGCCATTGTGTCAAATGACTTGCAGCCTACTGCCATTGTGTCAAATGACTTGCAGCCTACTGCCGGTGTGTCAAATGAGTTGTGGCCTACTGCCGGTGTGTCAAATGAGTTGTGGCCTACTGCCGTTGTGTCAAATGACTTCTAGCCTACTGCCGGTGTGTCAAATGAGTTGTGGCCTACTGCCGTTGTGTCAAATGAGTTGTGGCCTACTGCCATTGTGTCAAATGACTTGCAGCCTACTGCCGTTGTGTCAAATGTCTTCTAGCCTACTGCCGTCGTGTCAAATGAGTTGTGGCCTACTGCCGTTGTGTCAAATGAGTTGTGGCCTACTGCCGTTGTGTCAAATGAGTTGTGGCCTACTGCCGTCGTGTCAAATGAGTTGTGGCCTACTGCCGTCGTGTCAAATGAGTTGTGGCCTACTGCCGTTGTGTCAAATGTCTTCTAGCCTACTGCCGTTGTGTCAAATGAGTTGTGGCCTACTGCCGTTGTGTCAAATGAGTTGTGGCCTACTGCCGTCGTGTCAAATGAGTTGTGGCCTACTGCCGTCGTGTCAAATGACTTGCAGCCTACTGCCGTTGTGTCAAATGTCTTCTAGCCTACTGCCGTCGTGTCAAATGAGTTGTGGCCTACTGCCGTTGTGTCAAATGAGTTGTGGCCTACTGCCGTTGTGTCAAATGAGTTGTGGCCTACTGCCGTCGTGTCAAATGAGTTGTGGCCTACTGCCGTCGTGTCAAATGAGTTGTGGCCTACTGCCGTCGTGTCAAATGAGTTGTGGCCTACTGCCGTTGTGTCAAATGACTTGCAGCCTACTGCCGTTGTGTCAAATGAGTTGTGGCCTACTGCCATTGTGTCAAATGTCTTGCAGCCTACTGCCATTGTGCCAAATGTCTTGCAGCCTACTGCCATTGTGCCAAATGTCTTGCAGCCTACTGCCATTGTGCCAAATGTCTTGCAGCCTACTGCTGTCTATAGTACCAAAGCCACCCGTCCCGTCCCGTACATTGCCTTTCACCTATTGTGGATGAACCAGCAGGCCAGAACAGCTTGGCTCAGAAAAATACTATAAGATACTGTGGCTGAAATACAATAGTATTACTATATTTAAATACTATAGTATTCACTGTAGTGCTTTTTGGGGACATGACTGTAGTATACTACAGTATTCACTGTAGTGTTTTTTGGGGACATGAATGTAGCATACTACAGTATTCACTGTAGTGTTTTGTGGACATAAATGTAGTATACTATAGTACAAGGCCATTAAGGCCAGATCGTTCTTCAAGATGTTCATAGATGACCAGCAGGGTTAAATAATAATCACAGTTCTCATAGAAGGCTCAACAGGTCAGCAACTCAGGAGTAAATGTCAGTTGGCTTTTCATAGCCCAGCATTCAGAGGTCGAGACAGCAGGTGCGGTAGAGAGAGAGAGAGAGAGAGAGAGAGAGAGAGAGAGAGAGAGAGAGAGAGAGAGAGAGAGTGTTAATTTGATTGTTTATTTCAATTTTGTTTATCATCTAATTCACTTGCTTTGGCAATGTAAACATATGTTTCCCCTGCCAATAAAGCCTCCTTAATTTGAATTGAGAGAGAGAGGGAGAGAGAGGGAGGGAGGGAGGGAGGGAGGGAGGGAGGGAAAGAGAGAGAGAGAGAGAGAGGGGGGACAAGGTATCAGGTCACGGTTCTCATTAGCCAAGAGGCTGAAACCAGAGCTCTGTATAATGACGAGATGCTTAAGTCTCCGCCCCCAACAACAGCCTCCAGCTGTTTGCTTAGAAACTCTAGGGACAATAAGAAGGCCTGCATCTTGTGACCATAGCATACGTGTAGTTATGTACGGCAGGACCAAATCGGAGAGATAGGTAGGAGCAAGTCCATGTTATGCTTTGTAGGTTAACAGTAAAACCTTGAAAACCAGCCCACACCTTAACAGGAAGCCAGCGTAGAGAGGCTAGCACTGGAGTAATATGATCACATTTTGTTGGTTCTAGTCCAGATTCTAGCAGCCGTGTTCAGCACTAACTGAAGTTTATTTAGTGCTTTGTCTGGGTAGCCTGAAAGTAGAGCATAAA
>CM059810.1:25762849-25850349 GCA_030435695.1 Brachymystax lenok tsinlingensis
TTATTGTCCTACCTCCTCCTCTCCTCTGATTGGTTAGAGAACTGTCAGTCAAGTTGGTTTATTAATACAGCTTGCTTAAGAACCCGGTACGATCCGGAGTGATCCGGTACGATCCGGTACGATCCGGAGTGATTCGGTACGATCCTGTGTGATCCGGTATGATTCAGTACAATCCAGTTTGACCCGGTATTATCAAGTGTGATTCCCCCATGTTAAAATATAGATCTGTCTCTATCTAATGGCCCGCCCTATTCCCCATGTTAAAATATAGATCTGTCTCTATCTAATGCCCCCTATTCCCCATGTTAAAATATAGATCTGTCTCTAATGCCCCCTATTCCCCATGTTAAAATATAGATCTGTCTCTAATGCCCCCTATTCCCCATGTTAAAATATAGATCTGTCTCTAATGGCCCCCTATTCCCCATGTTAAAATATAGATCTGTCTCTAATGGCCCCCTATTCCCCATGTTAAAATATAGATCTGTCTCTAATGGCCCCCTATTCCCCATGTTAAAATATAGATCTGTCTCTAATGGCCCCCTATTCCCCATGTTAAAATATAGATCTGTCTCTAATGGCCCCCTATTCCCCATGTTAAAATATAGATCTGTCTCTAATGGCCCCCTATTCCCCATGTTAAAATATAGATCTGTCTCTAATGGCGCCCCTATTCCCCATGTTAAAATATAGATCTGTCTCTATCTAATGGCCCCCTATTCCCCATGTTAAAATATAGATCTGTCTCTAATGGCCCCCTATTCCCCATGTTAAAATATAGATCTGTCTCTATCTAATGGCCCCCTATTCCCCATGTTAAAATATAGATCTGTCTCTATCTAATGGCCCCCTATTCCCCATGTTAAAATATAGATCTGTCTCTATCTAATGGCCCCCTATTCCCCATGTTAAAATATAGATCTGTCTCTATCTAATGCCCCCCCTATTCCCCATGTTAAAATATTAGTGACAGTCTAGAGGGAAGCAGACAGTGAGACAGACATTATATCTAAATATACTGTGTATCTAACTAACATAACAAATCCCAGACAGACAGACCTTATATCTAAATATACTGTGTATCTAACTAACATAACAAATCCCAGACAGACAGACAGACAGACCTTATATCTAAATATACTGTGTATCTAACTAACATAACAAATCCCAGACAGACAGACAGACCTTATATCTAAATATACTGTGTATCTAACTAACATAACAAATCCCAGACAGACAGACAGACAGACCTTATATCTAAATATACTGTGTATCTAACTAACATAACAAATCCCAGACAGACAGACAGACAGACCTTATATCTAAATATACTGTGTATCTAACTAACATAACAAATCCCAGACAGACAGACCTTATATCTAAATATACTGTGTATCTAACTAACATAACAAATCCCAGACAGACAGACCTTATATCTAAACATACTGTGTATCTAACTAACATAACGTTACATCTGCGTGTTGTTATATATAATAAATACGTCTTGTCTATCCGCAGTCGCTTGGTGAGCAGTGCTTCTCCTTCAAAAAACTCAGATAGTTTGGTGTTGTTCAGAGCCTCTCTTCTTCATCCTTCCATTCCAGAGATAAGAGGAGGAGAGGAGGAGATGAGAGGAGAGAGAGAGAGGGAGGGGAGAGGGGGAGAGGGGGAGAGAGGAGGAGAGGAGGGGGAAGGGAGAGAGAGAGAGGGAGAGGGAGAGAGAGGGAGAAAAAGAGGGAGCGAGAGAGAGAGAGAGAGAGAGGAGGAGAGGGCAGGAGAGAGACTTTTGGACTTTCCAGCTCCTTGGTTGTGAACCCTCCTCCCTCCCCTCCGAAACAGACACACATCTTCTCCCCTCCTGTCTGCAGTCTCCCAGAACGAGGAGAGTTCTGTCCTCCCCTAAACCTCTACAGTAGAATCAGCGTCCTCTCTGACCTCTAACCCCAGGACAGAGTCTAGGGACGTCTTTCTCCTCCCCTTCACTTCATCTTCTTGTCGTTCTTCACCGGCGCTCCGTTACGTTTGTGCTTCCCGTTAGCAACCGCTCCGTTGCTATGGCAATGTCCGTTTGCCTTGTCGTCGCCGCCGTCACCGTGGCCGTGGGTAACCTCTCCCCCCCGCTCCTGAACCTGAACCCTTGACCTTAGTAGCCCTGCTATCCGGTACAACAGGTAGCCAATCAGGGCCAGCCCCGCCCCTATGACCAGCACAACGTCCAATAGGAAGTACTGGTAGGTGGGGACAGTGTAGACTGAGGATCGTAAGTGGTTGGCCCCATGGTGACGGAGGATGTAGCTTATCCAATAGACAGCTCTCGTTAGCGGGTGACCTGGTTGGTCCTTATGGATGGAAGAGAGCACCTGGGCACGCTGACGATACCTAAAACACACACACACATACGGTTAAAAACAGAGAGAGGGTGTGTGTCTGTGGATGTAAATTGCATTCAGTGCAGTGAGTGTGGTGCAGTACCACACTGAGACACCAGGTGGCAGTACTGAGCCCTAACTGAACTGTAGTGTAGTGGTGCAGTACCACACTGAGACAACAGATGGTAGAAGTGAGCCCTAACTGAACTGTAGCGTAGTGGTGCAGTACCACACTGAGACACCAGATGGTAGAAGTGAGCCCTAACTGAATTGTAGTGTAGTGGTGCAGTACCACACTGAGACACCAGATGGCAGAAGTGAGCCCTAACTGAACTGTAGTGTAGTGGTGCAGTACCACACTGAGACAACAGATGGCAGTAGTGAGCCCTAACTGAACTGTAGTGTAGTGGTGCAGTACCACACTGAGACAACAGATGGCAGTACTGAGCCCTAACTGAACTGTAGTGTAGTGGTGCAGTACCACACTGAGACACCAGGTGGCAGTACTGAGCCCTAACTGAACTGTAGCGTAGTGGTGCAGTACCACACTGAGACACCAGATGGCAGAAGTGAGCCCTAACTGAACTGTAGTGTAGTGGTGCAGTACCACACTGAGACAACAGATGGCAGTACTGAGCCCTAACTGAACTGTAGTGTAGTGGTGCAGTACCACACTGAGACACCAGGTGGCAGTAGTGAGCCCTAACTGAACTGTAGCGTAGTGGTGCAGTACCACACTGAGACAACAGATGGTAGAAGTGAGCCCTAACTGAACTGTAGCGTAGTGGTGCAGTACCACACTGAGACACCAGATGGTAGAAGTGAGCCCTAACTGAACTGTAGTGTAGTGGTGCAGTACCACACTGAGACACCAGGTGGCAGTACTGAGCCCTAACTGAACTGTAGCGTAGTGGTGCAGTACCACACTGAGACACCAGATGGCAGTAGTGAGCTGCTACATGTCACCTACACTACTACATCGTAATTTCATCATCATCATCATCATCATCATCATCATCATCATCATCATCATCATCATCATCATCGTGCGTGTGTATATGTGTGTGTGTGTCTGTGTGTCTGTGTGTGTGTGTGTATATGTGTGTGTGTGTGTACCTGTTATTGTTGATAACAGTGTCCAGTGCCTGGTACAGCTCCTCCTCTGTCATCCTCTTCCAGTGCACCAGGATGCCCATGCCTTTAGCCTCCACCCGGGTCATAGTGTCGTAGTGGTCCCCAAACAGAGGTATCCCCACCACAGGAACACCGTGGTACATCGCTTCATAGATGCTGTTCAGGCCACCGTGGGACAGGAACGCTACTGTTTTGGCATGGCCTGCAGAGACAGGAAGGAGAGAGAGAGACACAAGGATGAGAGAGAGAGAGAGAGACAAGGATGAGAGAGAGACAAGGATGAGAAACAAGGAGTAGAGCGGTGTAGAGAGGAGAGAGTGGGAAAGGAGAAAGGGAGGAGAGAGGGAGGAGGGGTGAGGGAAAGGTGTGTGTGTTGTTGGATGTCAACTAAACATGCCTGTTTCAGCTAGAGGGAGAACGCAAAGAAGGAGACATTCCTGACAGTGTTGTCCTATAGGGCCCTGGTCCTAACAGTGTTGTCCTATAGGGCCCTGGTCCTAACAGTGTTGTCCTATAGGGCCCTGGTCCTAACAGTGTTGTACTATAGGGCCCTGGTCCAGACAGTGTTGTCCTATAGGGCCCTGGTCCTAACAGTGTTGTCCTATAGGGCCCTGGTCCTAACAGCGTTGTCCTATAAGGCCCTGGTCCTAACAGTGTTGTCCTATAGGGCCCTGGTCCTAACAGTGTTGTCCTTTAGGTCCCTGGTCTACAGTAGTGCTGTAGGGCTGGTATATAGTAGTGCACTATGTAAGGAATAGGGTTCCATAGGGCTGGTATATAGTAGTGCACTATGTAGGGAATAGGGTTCCATAGGGCTGGTCTATAGTAGTGCACTATGTAGGGAATATGGTTCCATAGGGCTGGTATATAGTAGTGCACTATGTAAGGAATAGGGTTCCATAGGGCTGGTATATAGTAGTGCACTATGTAGGGAATAGGGTTCCATTTGGCTGGTCTATAGTAGTGCACTATGTAGGGAATAGGGTTCCATTTGGCTGGTCTATAGTAGTGCACTATGTAGGGAATAGGGTTCCATAGGGCTGGTATATAGTAGTGCACTATGTAGGGAATAGGGTTCCATAGGGCTGGTATATAGTAGTGCACTATGTAGGGAATAGGGCTCCATAGGGATGGTCTATAGTAGTGCACTATGTAGGGAATATGGTTCCATAGGGCTGGTCTATAGTAGTGCACTATGTAGGGAATAGGGTTCCATTTGGCTGGTCTATAGTAGTGCACTATGTAGGGAATAGGGTTCCATAGGGCTGGTATATAGTAGTGCACTATGTAGGGAATATGGCTCCATAGGGCTGGTATACAGTAGTGCACTATGTAGGGAATATGGCTCCATAGGGCTGGTCTATAGTAGTGCTCTACAGTGGGGCAAAAAAGTATTTAGTCAGCCACCAATTGTGCAAGTTCTCCAACTTAAAAAGATGAGAGAGGCCTGTAATTTTCATCATAGGTACACTTCAACTATGACAGACGAAATGAGAAAAATAAATCCAGAAAATCACATTGTAGGATTTTTTATTTATTTATTTGCAAATTATGGTGGAAAATAAGTATTTGGTCAATAACAAAAGTTTATCTCAATACTTTGTTATATACCCTTTGTTGGCAATGACAGAGGTCAAACATTTTTGTAAGTCTTGACAAGGTTTTCACACACTGTTGCTGGTATTTTGGCCCATTCCTCCATGCCGATCTCCTCTAGAGCAGTGATGTTTTGGGGCTGTCGCTGGGCAACACAGACTTTCAACTGCCTCCAAAGATTTTCTATGGGGTTGAGATCTGGAGACTGGCTAGGCCACTCCAGGACCTTGAAATGCTTCTTACGAAGCCACTCCTTCGTTGCCCGGGCGGTGTGTTTGGGATCATTGTCATGCTGAAAGACCCAGCCACGTTTCATCTTCAATGCCCTTGCTGATGGAAGGAGGTTTTCACTCAAAATCTCACGATACATGGCCCCATTCATTCTTTCCTTTACACGGATCAGTCGTCCTGGTCCCTTTGCAGAAAAACAGCCTCAAAGCATGATGTTTCCACCCCATGATTCACAGTAGGTATGGTGTTCTTTGGATGCAACTCAGCATTCTTTGTCCTCCAAACACGACGAGTTGAGTTTTTACCAAAAGTTCTATTTTGGTTTCATCTGACCATATGACATTCTCCCAATCCTCATCTGGATCATCCAAATGCTCTCTAGCAAACTTCAGATGGGCCTGAACATGTACTGGCTTAAGCAGGGGGACACGTCTGGCACTGCAGGATTTGAGTCCCTGGCGGCGTAGTGTGTTACTGATGGTAGGCTTTGTTACTTTGGTCCCAGCTCTCTGCAGGTCATTCACTAGGTCCCCGTGTGGTTCTGGGATTTTTGCTCACCGTTCTTGTGATCATTTTGACCCCACGGGGTGAGATCTTGCGTGGAGCCCCAGATCGAGGAATATTATCAGTGGTCTTGTATGTCTTCCATTTCCTAATAATTGCTCCCACAGTTGATTTCTTCAAACCAAGCTGCTTACCTATTGCAGATTCAGTCTTCCCAACCTGGTGCAGGTCTACAATTTTGTTTCTGGTGTCCTTTGACAGCTCTTTGGTCTTGGCCATAGTGGAGTTTGGAGTGTGACTGTTTGAGGTTGTGGACAGGTGTCTTTTATACTGATAACAAGTTCAAACAGGTGCCATTAATACAGGTAACGAGTGGAGGACAGAGGAGCCTCTTAAAGAAGAAGTTACAGGTCTGTGAGAGCCAGAAATCTTGCTTGTTTGTATGTGACCAAATACTTATTTTCCACCATAATTTGCAAATAAATTCATTAAAAATCCTACAATGTGATTTTCTGGATTTATTTTCCTCATTTTGTCTGTCATAGTTGAAGTGTACCTATGATGAAAATTACAGGCCTCTCTCATCTTTTTAAGTGAGAGAACTTGCACAATTGGTGGCTGACTAAATACTTTTTTGCCCCACTGTATATAGGGAATAGGGTTCCATAGGGCTGGTATATAGTAGTGCACTATGTAGGGAATAGGGTTCCATTTGGCTGGTCTATAGTAGTGCACAATGTAGGGAATAGGGTTCCATTTGGCTGGTCTATAGTAGTGCACTATGTAGGGAATAGGGTTCCATTTGGCTGGTCTATAGTAGTGCACAATGTAGGGAATAGGGTTCCATTTGGCTGGTCTATAGTAGTGCACTATGTAGGGAATAGGGTTCCATATGGCTGGTATATAGTAGTGCACTATGTAGGGAATAGGGTTCCATAGGGCTGGTATATAGTAGTGCACTATGTAGGGAATAGAGTTCCATAGGGCTGGTATATAGTAGTGCACTATGTAGGGAATAGAGTTCCATAGGGCTGGTATATAGTAGTGCACTATGTAGGGAATAGGGTTCCATAGGGCTGGTATATAGTAGTGCACTATGTAGGGAATAGGGCTCCATAGGGCTGGTCTATAGTAGTGCACTATGTAGGGAATAGGGTTCCATAGGGCTGGTCTATAGTAGTGCACTATGTAGGGAATAGGGTTCCATTTGGCTGGTCTATAGTAGTGCACTATGTAGGGAATAGGGTTCCATAGGGCTGGTATATAGTAGTGCACTATGTAGGGAATAGGGTTCCATTTGGCTGGTCTATAGTAGTGCACTATGTAGGGAATAGGGTTCCATAGGGCTGGTATATAGTAGTGCACTATGTAGGGAATATGGCTCCATAGGGCTGGTATATAGTAGTGCACTATGTAGGGAATATGGCTCCATAGGGCTGGTCTATAGTAGTGCACTATGTAGGGAATAGGGTTCCATAGGGCTGGTATATAGTAGTGCACTATGTAGGGAATAGGGTTCCATAGGGCTAGTATATAGTAGTGCACTATGTAGGGAATAGGGTTCCATAGGGCTGGTATATAGTAGTGCACAATGTAGGTAATAGGGCTCCATAGGGCTGGTCTATAGTAGTGCACTATGTAGGGAATAGGGTTCCATAGGGCTGGTATATATAGTAGTGCACTATGTAGGGAATAGGGTTCCATAGGGCTGGTATGTAGTAGTGCACTATGTAGGGAATATGGTTCCATAGGGCTGGTCTATAGTAGTGCACTATGTAGGGAATAGGGTTCCATTTGGCTGGTCTATAGTAGTGCACTATGTAGGGAATAGGGTTCCATAGGGCTGGTATATAGTAGTGCACTATGTAGGGAATATGGCTCCATAGGGCTGGTCTATAGTAGTGCACTATGTAGGGAATATGGCTCCATAGGGCTGGTCTATAGTAGTGCACTATGTAGGGAATAGGGTTCCATAGGGCTGGTCTACAGTAGTGCACTATGTAGGGAATAGGGTTCCATAGGGCTGGTATATAGTAGTGCACTATGTAGGGAATAGGGTTCCATAGTGCTGGTCTATAGTAGTGCACTATGTAGGGAATAGGGTTCCATAGGGCTGGTATATAGTAGTGCACTATGTAGGGAATAGAGTTCCATAGGGCTGGTATATAGTAGTGCACAATGTAGGGAATAGGGTTCCATAGGGCTGGTATATAGTAGTGCACTATGTAGGGAATAGGGTTCCATAGGGCTGGTATATAGTAGTGTACTATGTAGGGAATAGGGCTCCATAGGGCTGGTCTATAGTAGTGCACTATGTAGGGAATATGGTTCCATAGGGCTGGTCTATAGTAGTGCACTATGTAGGGAATAGGGTTCCATTTGGCTGGTCTATAGTAGTGCACTATGTAGGGAATAGGGTTCCATAGGGCTGGTATATAGTAGTACACTATGTAGGGAATATGGCTCCATAGGGCTGGTATATAGTAGTGCACTATGTAGGGAATATGGCTCCATAGGCCTGGTCTATAGTAGTGCACTATGTAGGGAATAGGGTTCCATAGGGCTGGTATTTAGTAGTGCACTATGTAGGGAATAGGGTTCCATAGGGCTGGTATATAGTAGTGCACTATGTAGGGAATAGGGTTCCATAGGGCTGGTATATAGTAGTGCACTATGTAGTGAATCGGGTTCCATAGGGCTGGTATATATTAGTGCACTATGTAGGGAATATGGCACCATAGGGCTGGTATATAGTAGTGCACTATGTAGGGAATATGGCTCCATAGGGCTGGTCTATAGTAGTGCACTATGTAGGGAATAGGGTTCCATAGGGCTGGTCTATAGTAGTGCACTATGTAGGGAATAGGGTTCCATAGGGCTGGTATATAGTAGTGCACTATGTAGGGAATAGGGTTCCATAGGGCTGGTATATAATAGTGCACTATGTAGGGAATAGGGCTCCATAGGGCTGGTCTATAGTAGTGCACTATGTAGGGAATAGGGTTCCATAGGGCTGGTCTATAGTAGTGCACTATGTAGGGAATAGGGTTCCATTTGGCTGGTCTATAGTAGTGCACTATGTAGGGAATAGGGTTCCATAGGGCTGGTACAGTGGGGAAAAAAAGTATTTAGTCAGCCACCAATTGTGCAAGTTCTCTCACTTAAAAAGATGTGAGAGGCCTGTAATTTTCATCATAGGTACACTTCAACTATGACAGACAAAATGAGGGAAAAAAATCCAGAAAATCACATTGTAGGATTTGTAATGAATTTATTTGCAAATTATGGTGGAAAATAAGTATTTGGTCACATACAAACAAGCAAGATTTCTGGCTCTCACAGACCTGTAACTTCTTCTTTAAGAGGCTCCTCTGTCCTCCACTCGTTACCTGTATTAATGGCACCTGTTTGAACTTGTTATCAGTATAAAAGACACCTGTCCACAACTTCAAACAGTCACACTCCAAACTCCACTATGGCCAAGACCAAAGAGCTGTCAAAGGACACCAGAAACAAAATTGTAGACCTGCACCAGGTTGGGAAGACTGAATCTGCAATAGGTAAGCAGCTTGGTTTGAAGAAATCAACTGTGGGAGCAATTATTAGGAAATGGAAGACATACAAGACCACTGATAATCTTCCTTGATCTGGGGCTCCACGCAAGATCTCACCCGTGGGTCAAAATGATCACAAGAACGGTGAGCAAAAATCCCAGAACCACACGGGGACCTAGTGAATGACCTGCAGAGAGCTGGGACCAAAGTAACAAAGCCTACCATCAGTAACACACTACGCTGCCAGGGACTCAAATCCTGCAGTGCCAGACGTGTCCCCTGCTTAAGCCAGTACATGTTCAGGCCCGTCTAAAGTTTGCTAGAGAGCATTTGGATGATCCAGATGAGGATTGGGAGAATGTCAGATGAAACCAAAATAGAACTTTTTGGTAAAAACTCAACTCGTCGTGTTTGGAGGACAAAGAATGCTGAGTTGCATCCAAAGAACACCATACCTACTGTGAATCATGGGGGTGGAAACATCATGCTTTGGGGCTGTTTTTCTGCAAAGGGACCAGGACTACTGATCCGTGTAAAGGAAAGAATGAATGGGGCCATGTATCGTGAGATTTTGAGTGAAAACCTCCTTCCATCAGCAAGGGCATTGAAGATGAAACGTGGCTGGGTCTTTCAGCATGACAATGATCCCAAACACACCGCCTGGCAACGAAGGAGTGGCTTCGTAAGAAGCATTTCAAAGTCCTGGAGTGGCCTAGCCAGTCTCCAGATCTCAACCCCATAGAAAATCTTTGAAAGTCCGTGTTGCCCAGCGACAGCCCCAAAACATCACTGCTCTAGAGGAGATCTGCATGGAGGAATGGGCCAAAATACCAGCAACAGTGTGTGAAAACCTTGTGAAGACTTACAGAAAACGTTTGACCTCTGTCATTGCCAACAAAGGGTATATAACAAAGTATTGAGATAAACTTTTGTTATTGACCAAATACTTATTTTCCACCATAATTTGCAAATAAATTCATAAAAAATCCTACAATGTGATTTTCTGGATTTCTTTTCCTCATTTTGTCTGTCATAGTTGAAGTGTACCTATGATGAAAATTACAGGCCTCTCTCATCTTTTTAAGTGAGAGAACATGCACAATTGGTGGCTGACTAAATACTTTTTTTCCCCACTGTATATAGTAGTACACTATGTAGGGAATATGGCTCCATAGGGCTGGTATATAGTAGTGCACTATGTAGGGAAAATGGCTCCATAGGGCTGGTCTATAGTAGTGCACTATGTAGGGAATAGGGTTCCATAGGGCTGGTATTTAGTAGTGCACTATGTAGGGAATAGGGTTCCATAGGGCTGGTATATAGTAGTGCACTATGTAGGGAATAGGGTTCCATAGGGCTGGTATATAGTAGTGCACTATGTAGGGAATATGGCTCCATAGGGCTGGTCTACAGTAGTGCACTATGTAGGGAATAGGGTTCCATAGGGCTGGTCTACAGTAGTGCACTATGTAGGGAATAGGGTTCCATAGGGCTGGTATATAGTAGTGCACTATGCAGGGAATAGGGTTCCATAGGGCTGGTCTATAGTAGTGCACTATGTAGGGAATAGGGTTCCATAGGGCTGGTCTATAGTAGTGCACTATGTAGGGAATAGGGTTCCATAGGGCTGGTATATAGTAGTGCACTATGTAGGTAAATAGGGTTCCATAGGGCTGGTATATAGTAGTGCACTATGTAGGGAATAGGGTTCCATAGGGCTGGTATATAGTAGTGCACTATGTAGGGAATAGGGTTCCATAAGGCTGGTATATAGTAGTGCACTATGTAGGGAATAGGGTTCCATAGGGCTGGTCTATAGTAGTGCACTATGTAGGGAATAGGGTTCCATAGGGCTGGTCTATAGTAGTGCACTATGTAGGGAATAGAGTTCCATAGGGCTGGTATATAGTAGTGCACTATGTAGGGAATAGGGTTCCATAGTGCTGGTCTACAGTAGTGCACTATGTAGGGAATAGGGTTCCATAGGGCTGGTATACAGTAGTGCACTATGTAGGGAATAGGGTTCCATAGGGCTGGTATACAGTAGTGCACTATGTAGGGAATAGGGTTCCATAGGGCTGGTATATAGTAGTGCACTATGTAGGGAATAGGGTTCCATAGGGCTGGTATATAGTAGTGCACTATGTAGGGAATAGGGTTCCATAGGGCTGGTATATAGTAGTGCACTATGTAGGGAATAGGGTTCCATAGGGCTGGTATATAGTAGTGCACTATGTAGGGAATAGGGTTCCATAGGGCTGGTATATAGTAGTGCACTATGTAGGGAATAGGGTTCCATAGGGCTGGTATATAGTAGTGCACTATGTAGGGAATAGGGTTCCATAGGGCTGGTCTATAGTAGTGCACTATGTAGGGAATAGGGTTCCATAGGGCTGGTATATAGTAGTGCACTATGTAGGGAATAGGGTTCCATAGGGCTGGTATATAGTAGTGCACTATGTAGGGAATAGGGTTCCATAGGGCTGGTATATAGTAGTGCACTATGTAGGGAATAGGGTTCCATAGGGCTGGTATATAGTAGTGCACTATGTAGGGAATATGGCTCCATAGGGCTGGTATATAGTAGTGCACTATGTAGGGAATATGGCTCCATAGGGCTGGTCTATAGTAGTGCACTATGTAGGGAATAGGGTTCCATAGGGCTGGTCTATAGTAGTGCACTATGTAGGGAATAGGGTTCCATAGGGCTGGTATATAGTAGTGCACTATGTAGGGAATAGGGTTCCATAGGGCTGGTCTATAGTAGTGCACTATGTAGGGAATAGGGTTCCATAGGGCTGGTATATAGTAGTGCACTATGTAGGGAATAGGGTTCCATAGGGCTGGTATATATAGTAGTGCACTATGTAGGGAATATGGCTCCATAGGGCTGGTATATAGTAGTGCACTATGTAGGGAATAGGGCTCCATAGGGCTGGTATATAGTAGTGCACTATGTAGGGAATAGGGCTCCATAGGGCTGGTATATAATAGTGCACTATGTAGGGAATAGGGCTCCATAGGGCTGGTCTATAGTAGTGCACTATGTAGGGAATAGGGTCCATAGGGCTGGTATATAGTAGTGCACTATGTAGGGAATAGGGTTCCATAGGGCTGGTATATAGTAGTGCACTATGTAGGGAATAGGGCTCCATAGGGCTGGTATATAGTAGTGCACTATGTAGGGAATAGGGTTCCATAGGGCTGGTATATAGTAGTGCACTATGTAGGGAATAGGGTTCCATAGGGCTGGTATATAGTAGTGCACTATGTAGGGAATAGGGCTCCATAGGGCTGGTATATAATAGTGCACTATGTAGGGAATAGGGCTCCATAGGGCTGGTCTATAGTAGTGCACTATGTAGGGAATAGGGTCCATAGGGCTGGTATATAGTAGTGCACTATGTAGGGAATAGGGTTCCATAGGGCTGGTATATAGTAGTGCACTATGTAGGGAATAGGGTTCCATAGGGCTGGTATATAGTAGTGCACTATGTAGGGAATAGGGTTCCATAGGGCTGGTATATAGTAGTGCACTATGTAGGGAATAGGGTTCCATAGGGCTGGTATATAGTAATGCACTATGTAGGGAATAGGGTTCCATAGGGCTGGTATATAGTAGTGCACTATGTAGGGAATAGGGCTTCATAGGGCTGGTATATAGTAGTGCACTATGTAGGGAATAGGGTTCCATAGGGCTGGTATATAGTAGTGCACTATGTAGGGAATAGGGTTCCATAGGGCTGGTATATAGTAGTGCACTATGTAGGGAATAGGGTTCCATAGGGCTGGTATATAGTAATGCACTATGTAGGGAATAGGGTTCCATAGGGCTGGTATATAGTAGTGCACTATGTAGGGAATAGGGCTCCATAGGGCTGGTATATAGTAGTGCACTATGTAGGGAATAGGGCTCCATAGGGCTGGTATATAGTAGTGCACTATGTAGGGAATAGGGTTCCATAGGGCTGGTATATAGTAGTGTACTATGTAGGGAATAGGGTTCCATAGGGCTGGTATATAGTAGTGTACTATGTAGGGAATAGGGTTCCATAGGGCTGGTATATAGTAGTGTACTATGTAGGGAATAGGGCTCCATTTGGCTGGTGTATAGTAGTGTACTATGTAGGGAATAGGGGTCCATAGGGCTGGTATATAGTAGTGCACTATGTAGGGAATAGGGTGTGACTGAGCGGAGCTACTTAGCAGCTATACCATACAGCCCTCAGAGATACAGGTCAGAAACACACCCAGAGTGTGTGTGTGTGTGTGTGTGTGAATCATTGACTGTAAATAATATAATGAGTTATGTATTTCTCAGCTCAGGGATCTCCTCACCTCCCCCCCATCACCCTAACCCTTCTTCACCCCTCCTCTCCCCTCCTCACCCCTCCTCTCCCCTCCTCATCCTCACCCTAACCCCTCCTCTCCCGTCCTCAAAGACAGACAGACAGAGGGAGGGGGGGAGGGAGGGAGGGAGGACAGGAAGATGAAAAAGGACAGAGGACATGAAGTAGAAAAGTGGTTCTTACCCAACAGGTCATTTTGAGGCATCCATTCCACCAACTTGGTATTGTTGCCTAGGTTACTGGGCGGAACCCCCGAGAACCTACAGCCAGACAGGGAGGTAGAGGGTCAGACAGACAGACAGAGGCAGACGGTTAGAGTGACGCATTGCAGTTTTACCTCTTACCCTACTCCTGGTTTCACTGTTCTACCTGATAACACACCTGGTGTCCCAGGTCTAAATCAGGCCCTGATTAGAGGGGAAGAATGACTGGCGTCCCAGGTCTAAATCAGGCCCTGATTAGAGGGGAAAAATGACTGGTGTCCCATGTCTAAATCAGTCCCTGATTAGAGGGGAAGAATGACTGGTGTCCCAGGTCTAAACAAGCCCTGATTAGAGGAGAAGAATGACTGGTGTCCCAGGTCTAAATCAGCCCCTGATTAGAGGGGAAGAATGAACATACAGCAGTGGAGCTTCCAGGTCCAGATTTGAATTGCAGTGCATTACAGAGAAGTACAATCAAGAACACTTTCCACATTCTAGAATTGAATGGCAGTTGGAAAGAACAGACTCTAGAACCCAGCGGTGTTCCACAACCCAGCGGTGTTCTAGAACCCAGCGGTGTAGGGTGAAGTTGCAAAGCTATCTGAACTAAATGACCACCGCCCCGTAGCACTCCTGTCACCCTGGACCCACTTCAATTTGCATACCGCCCCCAATAGGTCCACAGACGATACAATCCCTTTCACTCTGCACACTGCCCTATCCCATCTGGACTTGAGGAATACCCATGTAAGAATACTGTTCATTGACTAGAGCTCAGCATTCAAGACCATAGTACCCTCCAAACTCATCACTAAGCTTGAGACCCTGGGTCTCGACCCCTCCTTGTGCAACTGGGTCCTGGACTGACTGACAGGCCGCCTCCAGGTGGTGAAGGTAGGAAACAACATCTCCACCCCTCTGATCCTCAACACTGGGGCCCCACAAGGGTGTGTTCTCAGCCCTCCTGTACTCCCTGTTTACCCATGACTGCGTGGCCAAGCACGCATCCAACTCAATCATCAAGTTTGCTGACGACACTACAGTGGTAGGCTTGATTACCAACAACGACGAGACGGCCTACAGGGAGGAGGTGAGGGCCCTCGGAGTGTGGTGTCAGGAAAACAACCTCTCACTCAACGTCAACAAAACAAAGGAGATGATCGTGGACTTCAGGAAACAGGAGAGGGAGCACCCCCCTATCCACATTGACGGGACAGTAGTGGAGAAGGTGGAAAGTTTTAAGTTCCTGGGTGTACACATCACGGACAAACTGAAATGGTCCACCCACATAGACAGTGTGGTGAAGAAGGCGCAACAGCAACAGCGCCTCTTCAACCTTAGGAGGCTGAAGAGATTTGTCTTGTCACCTAAAACCCTCACAAACTTTTACAGATGCACAATCGAGAGCATCCTGTCGGGCTGTATCACAGCCTGGTACGGCAACTGCACTGCCCTCCAGGACACCTACAGCACCCGACGTTACAGGAAGGCCAAAAAGATCATCAAGGACATCAACCACCCGAGCCACTGCCTGTTCAACTCGCTATCATCCAGAAGGCGAGGTCAGTACAGGTGCATCAAAGCTGGGACTGAGAGACTGAAAAACAGCTCCTACCTCAAGGCCATCAGACTGTTAAACAGCCATCACTAACACAGAGAGGCTGCTACCAACATACAGACTTGAAATCATCAGCCACTTTAATACATTTATTTAATAAAGGTATCACTAGTCACTTTAATAATGCCACTTTATATAATGTGTACATATCCTACATTACTCATCCCATATGTATATACTGTATTTTATACCATCTACTGCACTTGCCTATGACGCTTGGCCGTCGCTCATCCATATATTTATATGTACATACTCGTATTCATTCCTTTACACTTGTGTGTATAAGGTAGTTGTTGTGAATTTGTTAGATTACTGCACGGTCGGAACTAGAAGCACAAGCATTTCGCTACACTCGCATTAACATCTGCTAACCATGTGTATGTGACCAACACAATTTGATTTGAAGTTCCCCCTAATGATTAAGGTCAGGATTGGGGAAGAAGCTGATCCTAGATCTGTACCTAGGGGGGAAAGTACACCCTGGAGTGGGTAAGAGTAGCTGATCCTAGATCTGTAAGGGTATCTGCTAAATGGCTTCAGTGTTTCTGACCTGAGAGATTCTGTGAGAAACTCCTCTGTCACTGCAGACACACTGGGACATTTGCATTCATTATCTCCGTCTTCCACACTGCTTCCCCCCTCAGCCCACAACAAACCCACAATTCACCAGGCAAGCAATCAATGGTTCACTTCATATCTCTCTCTCTCTCCCTCTTCCACACTCTCTCCCCCTCAACCCACAACAAACCCACAAAATACCAGGCAACCAATCATTGATACAATTCATCTCTCTCTCTCTGTAATGAATCCCTTGCTGCATCATTCTCACCTTCACTCATTAAAAAAACAAGATGATGACACACACACACACACACACACACACACAAAGAGGAGGCAGTATTGACACAGCAGGTGTTTAACCATTGAAGGTTCATCTCCAATATAAACTCTCCTGATGACATCATAACACACCAGGGGGTGTACTCATCAAATCAAATCAAAGCAAACTTTATTCGTCACATGCGCCGAATACAACAAGTATAGACCTTACCGTGAGATGCCTATATACAGGGGGTACCGGTACAGAGTCAGTGTGGAGGCTATATACAGGGGGTACCGGTACCGAGTCAATGTGGAGACTATATACAGGGGGTACCGGTACCGAGTCCTTGTGCGGGGGTACAGGTTAGAGGTAATTTGTACATGTAGGTAGGGGTAAAGTTACTATGTATAGATAATAAACAGAGAGTAGCAGCAGTGTAAAAACAAATGGGGGGGGTCAATGTAAATAGTCCTGGTGTGTCACGGTTTTCTGGTGGAGCGGACCAAGACGCAGTGAGGTTTCCAGTATACATACTTTAATAAAGTGCAAACTGGCAAAAAAAACAATCAAGACATAACGAACCGTCACGCAGGTGTGGCACACGCAGGTACACACACAACTACAAACAATAACCCACAATGCAGGTGGGAAAAGGAACAACCTAAATAGGATTCCCAATTAGAGGCAACGACAACCAGCTGCCTCTAATTGGGAACCACACTCAAAAACCACCATGAAGTCTGTAAGACAACCCTAGTCACGCCCTGGCCTAACCCCCAAAGAGAAACTCAGAGGGCTCTCCATGGCCAGGATGTGACAGGGTGGCCATTTGATTAATTGTTCAGCAGTCTTATGGCTTGGGGGGGTAGAAGCTGTTAAGAAGCCTTTTGGGACCTAGACTTGGCGCTCTGGCACCACTTGCCGTGCGGTAGCAGAGAAAACAGTCTATGACTAGGGCGACTGGAGTCTCTGACAATTTTATGGGCTTTCCTCTGACACCACCTATTATATAGGTCCTGGATGACAGGAAGCTTGGCCCCAGTGATGTACTGGGCCATTCGGCTACCCTCTGTAGGGCCTTATGGTCAGATGCCGAGCAGTTGCCATACCATGCAGTGATGCAACCGGTCAGGATGCTCTCGATGGTGCAGCTGTATAACTTTTTGAGGATCTGGGGACCAATGCCAAATCTTTTCAGTCTCCTGAGGGGGAAAAGGTTTTGTCGTGTCCTCTTCACGACTGTCTTGGTGTGTTTGGACCATGATAGATGTCAATGGAGGCCTGTTCGGTCCCTCTTTTTCCTGTAGTCCACAATCATCTCCTTTGTCTTGCTCACGTTGAGGGAGAGGTTGTTGTCCTGGCACCACACTGCCAGGTCTCTGACCTCCTCCCTATAGGCAGTCTCATCATTGTCGGTGATCCGGCCTTCCACTGTTGTGTCGTCAGCAAACGTAATTATGGTGTTGGAGTCGTGTCTGGCCACGCAGTCGTGGGTGAACAGGGAGTACAGCAGGGGACTAAGTGGATCTAGGGTTTCCGGGAGGATGCTGTTGATGTGAGCTATGACCAGCTTTCAAAGCACTTCATGGCTTCCGGGAATAGAGTTCTGACCAGACATATTGTAGTCTATATAGGGAAGAGGATTCTGACCACACATACTGTAGTCTATATAGGGAATAGGGTTCTGACCAGACATATTGTAGTCTATATAGGGAATAGGGTTCTGACCAGACATATGGTAGTCTATATAGGGAATATGGTTCTGACCAGACATATTGTAGTCTATATAGGGAATAGGGCTCTGACCAGACATATTGTAGTCTATATAGGGAATAGAGTTCTGACCAGACATATTGTAGTCTATATAGGGAATAGGATTCTGACCAGACATATTGTAGTCTATATAGGGAATAGGGTTCTGACCAGACATATTGTAGTCTATATAGGGAATAGGATTCTGACCAGACATTGTAGTCTATATTGGGAATAGGGATCTGACCACACATATTGTAGTCTATATAGGGAATAGGATTCTGACCAGACAAATTGTAGTCTATATAGGGAATAGGGTTCTGACCAGACATATTGTAGTCTATATAGGGAATAGGGTTCTGACCAGACATATTGTAGTCTATATAGGTAATATGATTCTGACCAGACATATTGTAGTCTATATAGGGAATAGGGCTCTGACCAGACATATTGTAGTCTATATAGGGAATAGAGTTCTGACCAGACATATTGTAGTCTATATAGGGAATAGGATTCTGACCAGACATATTGTAGTCTATATAGGGAATAGGGCTCTGACCAGACATATTGTAGTCTATATAGGGAATAGAGTTCTGACCAGACATATTGTAGTCTATATAGGGAATAGGATTCTGACCAGACATATTGTAGTCTATATAGGGAATAGGGTTCTGACCAGACATATTGTAGTCTATATAGGGAATAGGATTCTGACCAGACATTGTAGTCTATATTGGGAATAGGGATCTGACCACACATATTGTAGTCTATATAGGGAATAGGATTCTGACCAGACAAATTGTAGTCTATATAGGGAATAGGGTTCTGACCAGACATATTGTAGTCTATATAGGGAATAGGGTTCTGACCAGACATATTGTAGTCTATATAGGTAATATGATTCTGACCAGACATATTGTAGTCTATATAGGGAATAGGGCTCTGACCAGACATATTGTAGTCTATATAGGGAATAGAGTTCTGACCAGACATATTGTAGTCTATATAGGGAATAGGATTCTGACCAGACATATTGTAGTCTATATAGGGAATAGGGCTCTGACCAGACATATTGTAGTCTATATAGGGAATAGAGTTCTGACCAGACATATTGTAGTCTATATAGGGAATAGGATTCTGACCAGACATATTGTAGTCTATATAGGGAATAGGGTTCTGACCAGACATATTGTAGTCTATATAGGGAATAGGATTCTGACCAGACATTGTAGTCTATATTGGGAATAGGGATCTGACCACTCATATTGTAGTCTATATAGGGAATAGGATTCTGACCAGACAAATTGTAGTCTATATAGGGAATAGGGTTCTGACCAGACATATTGTAGTCTATATAGGGAATAGGGTTCTGACCAGACATATTGTAGTCTATATAGGTAATAGGATTCTGACCAGACATATTGTAGTCTATATAGGGAATAGGGCTCTGACCAGACATATTGTAGTCTATATAGGGAATAGAGTTCTGACCAGACATATTGTAGTCTATATAGGGAATAGGATTCTGACCAGACATATTGTAGTCTATATAGGGAATAGGGTTCTGACCAGACATATTGTAGTCTATATAGGGAATAGGATTCTGACCAGACATATGGTAGTCTATATAGGGAATATGGTTCTGACCAGACATATTGTAGTCTATATAGGGAATAGGGCTCTGACCAGACATATTGTAGTCTATATAGGGAATAGAGTTCTGACCAGACATATTGTAGTCTATATAGGGAATAGGATTCTGACCAGACATATTGTAGTCTATATAGGGAATAGGGTTCTGACCAGACATATTGTAGTCTATATAAGGAAAAGGATTCTGACCAGACATATGGTAGTCTATATAGGGAATATGGTTCTGACCAGACATATTGTAGTCTATATAGGGAATAGGATTCTGACCAGACATATTGTAGTCTATATAGGGAATAGAGTTCTGACCAGACATATTGTAGTCTATATAGGGAAAAGGATTCTGACCAGACATATTGTAGTCTATATAGGGAAAAGGATTCTGACCAGACATATTGTAGTCTATATAGGGAATAGGGTTCTGACCTGACATATTGTAGTGTATATAGGGAATAGGGTTCTGACCAGACATATTGTAGTCTATATAGGGAAAAGGGTTCTGACCAGACATATTGTAGTCTATATAGGGAATAGGATACTGACCAGACATATTGTAGTCTATATAGGGAATAGGATTCTGACCAGACATATTGTAGTCTATATAGGGAATAGGGTTCTGACCAGACATATTGTAGTCTATATAGGGAATAGGATTCTGACCAGACATATTGTAGTCTATATAGGGAATAGGGTTCTGACCAGACATATTGTAGTCTATATAGGGAATAGGATTCTGACCAGACATATTGTAGTCTATATAGGGAATAGGGTTCTGACCAGACATATTGTAGTCTATATAGGGAATAGGGTTCTGACCAGACATATTATAGTCTATATAGGGAATAGGATTCTGACCAGACATATTGTAGTCTATATAGGGAATAGGATTCTGGCCAGACATATGGTAGTCTATATAGGGAATAGGGTTCAGACCAGACATATTATAGTCTATATAGGGAAAAGGGTTCTGACCAGACATATTGTAGTCTATATAGGGAATAGGGTTCTGACCAGACATATTGTAGTCTATATAGGGAATAGGATTCTGACCAGACATATTGTAGTCTATAGTGTGGTGGTGGTAATATATAGATGGTGATAGATAGTGAATATAGATGAATAGGGGGCAGTGACCAGCCTCACACTCCAGTACAGTAGGTGATATATAGAGAATATAGATGAATAGGGGGCTATGACCAGCCTCACACTCCACTACAGTAGGTGATAGATAGAGAAAATAGATGAATAGGGGGTCTTGACCAGCCTCACACTCCACTAGGTGATAGATAGAGAATATAGATGAATAGGGGGTCTTGACCAGCCTCACACTCCAGTACAGTCAAAGTCAAAGTCACCATTATTAGTCAGTTGTACAACCGAATGCCTTCAACCGAAATGTGTCTTCCGCATTTAACCCAACCCCTCTGAATCAGAGAGGTGCGGGGGGCTGCCTTTAATCGACATCCACGTCTTCGGCGCCCGGGGAACAGTGGGTTAACTGCCTTGTTCAGGGGCAGAACGACAGATTTTTACCTTGTCAGCTCGGGGATTTGAACTTGCAGCCCTCCAGTTACAAGTCCAACGCTCTAACCACTAGGCTACCTGCCGCCCAGTAGGTGATAGATAGAGAATATAGATGAATAGGGGGTCTTGACCAGCCTCACACTCCACTAGGTGATAGATAGAGAATATAGATGAATAGAGGGTCTTGACCAGCCTCACACTCCAGTACAGTAGGTGATAGATAGAGAATATAGATGAATAGGGGGCCGTGACCAGCCTCACACTCCAGTACAGTAGGTGATAGAGAATATAGATGAATAGGGGGCAGTGACCAGCCTCACACTCCAGTACAGTAGGTGATAGAGAATATAGATGAATAGGGGGCCATGACCAGCCTCACACTCCAGTACAGTACGTGATAGATAGAGAATCTATATGAATAGGGGGTCGTGACCAGCCTCACACTCCAGTACAGTAGGTGATAGAGAATATAGATGAATAGTCAAAGTCACCATTATTAGTCAGTTGTACAACCGAATGCCTTCAACTGAAATGTGTCTTCCGCATTTAACCCAACCCCTTCCGCATTTAACCCAATTTAACCCAACATCCACGTCTTCGGCGCCCAGGGAATAGTGGGTTAACTGCCTTGTTCAGGGGCAGAACGACAGATTTTTACCTTGTCAGCTCGGGGATTCGAACTTGCAACCCTCCGGTTACAAGTCCAACACTCTAACCACTAGGCTACCTGCCGCCCCCGTGACCAGCCTCACAGTACAGTAGGTGAGAGAGAATATCGATGAATAGGGAGCCGTGACCAGCCTCACACTCCAGTACAGTAGGTGGCGGTGTATCCACCTTTCAGTTGGTTGCGATCCACCAATAGAAATGTCAAGAAGAAAAAGAAGAAGGACTTGACAGGTGAAAGCAATATGGTGGAAGCTGAAACATTAGCTCAGAAAAAGAACAAAGCCACCTTCAAATCAAATCAAATCCTATTGGTCACATACACGTACTTAGCCGATGTTATTATATGTGCTTTGCTAAAATCCCAGCTACAATAAATGCGGCCTCAGGATATGTGGTTTCGGGTTTAGATTGAGTCCAGTGTCGTTGCTTTAGGGCCGTCGTGGTGTCGGCTTGAGGGGGGAATATACACGTCTGTGACTATAACCGAAGAGAATTCTCTCGGGAGGTAATACGGTCGGCATTTGATTGTGAGGTAATATTCTAGGTCAGGTGAACAAAAGGACTTGAGTTTCTGTATGTTATCACAATCACATCATGAGAAGTTAATCATGAAACATACACCCCTGCCTTTATTCTTCCTGAGGAGTTCTTTATTCCTGTCTGCACAATGTACTGAGAACACAGCTCGCTGTATTTGACGGGGACAGTATATCCCGAGAGAGCCATGATTCTCTGAAACAGAGGATATTACAGTCATTGATGTCTCTCTGGAAGGAGATCCTCGCCCTGAGCTTGTCTACTTAATTGTCCAGACTGAACATTAGCGAGTAATATACTCGGAAGCGGTGGATGGTGTGCCTGCCTCCTGAGTCGGACTAGAAGTCCCCTCCGAATACCTCTTCTCCGCCGGCAGCGTCTTGGAGCAGCCTCTGTTAAATTGCCCTTGGGGGGTACGAACAAAGAATCCAATTTGGGAAAGTCGTATTCCTGGTAGTAATGCTGGTGAGTTACCGGCGCTCTGATATCCAAAAGTTATTTCCGGCTGTACGTAATAACACAAAAATACATTCTGGGCTAATAATATAAGAAATAATAAAATACTGCCAAGTTGCGTAGGAGCTAGCAAAAAAGCTGCCATGTCTGTCAGCGCCATCTTGCATCTTATCTTTCTTTATCTTACTCATATGAAGACTGTTTCTAGAAGCTTCTAGCTTCAACTTTGCAGTATTTTTGTAATTTTTGTTGTTGTTGTTGTTATTTCTTACATTATTTACTCAGAACATTTCTTGAATTATTACCTGCAACCAAAAATAACTTTTGAATATTAGATTGGTGCCACTCACCAGCAATTCAACCAGAAATTTGACTTCCCTGAATTGGATCCTTTGTTTGTGTCACACCCTGATCTGTTTTCACCTGTCCTTGTGCTTGTCTCCACCCCCCTCCAGGTGTCGCCCATCATCCCCAATATCCCCGGTGCATTTATACCTGTGTTCTCTGTTTGTCTGTTGCCAGTTCGTCTTGTCTAGTCAAGCCTACCAGCGTTTTTTTCCCGTACTGTTTCTTGTTAATTCCTGTTTTCTAGTTCTCCCGGTTTTTGACCATTCTGCCTGCCCTGACCCTGAGCCTGCCTGCCGTTCTGTATCTCTTGACACTGCCCTGGATTACTGACCCCTGCCTGGCCTGACCCTGAGCCTGCCTGCCGTTGTCACGTTGGTATAAATGGATCGGGAGACAGGCGCAGGAATGCGTAATAGGGGTTTTTATTCACCCAAATTACAGCGTGCCGTGTAAAGGCACGGGGACGAAAACACGTGTACAACACACAGGGTTGAAACTCAAAACAATAGAGCGAAGAGTACCACGAAATAAATACACGGGACGAGACCCCGTAATCATCTGCACAGTACAAGCGGCACGAAAGCCAAAACAACACAGCACAGGTACTCACACGACCAACGGACAATGTAACAATAATCGACGGCCCAATGGTGAACCAAAGGGCACACTTATACAATTACTAACCATTGGGGAAAAGGCACCAGGTGTGTGTAATCAACAGTTCCGGAGGGATCTGTGACAGCCGTTCTGCACCTTACGGACTCTGCCCTGGATTGCTGACCTCTGCCTGCCTTTTACCAGTCGTTTGCCTGCCCCCTGTTTCGTAAATAAACATTTGTCATTTCGAACTGTCTGCATCTGGGTCTGATAGTTAGAACTCCCCTGGGACAGTCCCATTCATCCCGGGGGCCAGAGAAGAGGAAGGAGGAGTGGGTCCTAGTCAGACTCTGGAGGTGCGCACACCATCCACCGCCTCTGAGAATGTTACTCTCTAACGTTCAGATCCTGGACAATAAAGTACATGAGCTCAGGGCGAGGATCTCCTTCCAGAGAGACACCAGGGACTGTAACATACTCTGTTTCGTGGAATCATGGCTCTCTCCGGATGTACTGTCTCCGTCCATCCAGCTAGCAGGGTTCTCTGTCCATCACGCGGACAGGAAGAAAGAACTCTCCGGGAAAAAGAGAGTTGGACGTTTATGTTTCATGATTAACTACTCATGGTGTCATTGTTGTAATGTACAGGATCTCAAGCCCTTCTGTTCTCCCGATATGGAATACCTCACCACCAAATGCAGACCGCATTACTTCCCTAGTGAATTGTCTTCGGTCATCGTCATGACCGTGTACATTCCCCCTCAAGCCGATATCACGATGGCCCTCAAAGAACTTCACTCGACTTCATGCAAACTGGGAGCCACATATCCTGAGGCAAAGGGTGGCTAGTTTGAAGAATCTCAAATATAACATTTTTTATTTGTTTAACACTTCTTTGGTTACTACATGATTCCATATGTGTTATTTCATAGTTCTGATGTCTTCACTATTATTCTACAATGTAGAAAATAGTAAAAATAAAGAAAAACCCTGGAATGAGTAGCTGTGTCCAAAATGTTTACTGGTACTGTATATACTGCAGTCCAGCTTCATATGTATATACTGTATTCTAGTCATGGTTCATCCTATATAACTACTGCTGTCCACTTCATATGTATATACTGTATTCTAGTCATGGTCCATCCTATATAACTACTGCTGTCCACTTCATATGTATATACTGTATTCTAGTCTCATCCTATATAACTACTGCTGTCCACTTCATATGTATATACTGTATTCTAGTCCTGGTTCATCCTATATAACTACTGCTGTCCACTTCATATGTATATACTGCAGTCCAGCTTCATCCTATATAACTAATGCTGTCCACTTCATATGTATATACTGTATTCTAGTCCTGGTTCATCCTATATAACTACTGCTGTCCACTTCATATGTATATACTGTATTCTAGTCATGGTTCATCCTATATAACTACTGCTGTCCACTTCATATGTATATACTGTATTCTAGTCATGGTTCATCCTATATAACTACTGCTGTCCACTTCATATGTATATACTGTATTCTAGTCTCATCCTATATAACTACTGCTGTCCACTTCATATGTATATACTGTATTCTAGTCTCATCCTATATAACTACTGCTGTCCACTTCATATGTATATACTGTATTCTAGTCCTGGTTCATCCTATATAACTACTGCTGTCCACTTCATATGTATATACTGTATTCTAGTCTCATCCTATATAACTACTGCTGTCCACTTCATATGTATATACTGTATTCTAGTCTCATCCTATATAACTACTGCTGTCCACTTCATATGTATATACTGTATTCTAGTCATGGTTCATCCTATATAACTACTGCTGTCCACTTCATATGTATATACTGTGTTCTAGTCATGGTTCATCCTATATAACTACTGCTGTCCACTTCATATGTATATACTGCAGTCCAGCTTCATCCTATATAACTACTGCTGTAAATAAACTCATTAGGCCCTATTCTATGGATTTCACATGACTGGGAATACAGATATGCATCTGTTGGTCACAGATACCTTAACAAAAAGGTAGTGGATCAGAAAACCAGTCAGTATCTGGTGTGGCCACCGTTTGCCTCATGCAGCGCGACACATCTCCTTCACATAGAGTTGATCAGGCTGTTGACTGTGGCCATGTGGAATGTTGTCCCACTCCTCTTCAATGGCTGTGTGAAGTTGCTGGATATTGGCGGGAACTGGAACACGCTGTCGTACACGTCGATCCAGAGCATCCCAAACATGCTCAACGGGTGACATGTCTGGTGGAAGACATGGCCATGGAAGAACTGGTACGTTTTCAGCTTCCAGGAATTGTGTACAGATCCTTGTGACATGGGGCCGTGCATTATCATGCTGAAACAAGAGGTGATGGCGGAGGATGAATGGCCCGACAATGGGCCTCAGGATCTCGTCACGGTATCTCTGTGCATTCAAATTGCCATCGATAAAATGCAATTGTGTTCGTTGTCTATAGCTTACGCCTGCCCATACCATAAGCCCACCACGGGGCACTCTGTTCACAACGTTGATGTCAGCAAACCGTTCGCCCACACAACGCCATGCACGTGGTCTCTCTCTCTCTCTCTCTCTCTCTCTCTCTCTCTCTCTCTCTCTCTCTCTCTCCCCCTCTCTCTCTCTCTCTCCCTCCCTCTCTCTCCCTCTCTCTCTCTCCCTCTCCCTCTCTCCCTCTCCCTCTCTCCCTCTCTCCCTGTCTCTCTCTCTCTCTCTCTCTCTCCCTTTCTCAGCTATATGTCTGTGGTGAATGGGGGACCAGTGGAATTCTTGGTAAATGATTAAACTAGATAAGTTAAAATGAGTCACCATAATGACCCTCGGCATCACAGGCATTTTCACACACATACTGTCTCAGTAGGAGTACTGGTCCAGGATCAGTGTATCAGTAGGAGTACTGGTCCAGGATCAGTGTGTCAGTAGGAGTACTGGTCCAGGATCACTGTATCAGTAGGAGTACTGGTCCAGGATCACTGTGTCAGTAGGAGTACTGGTCCAGGATCACTGTGTCAGTAGGAGTACAGGTCCAGGATCAGTGTCTCAGTAGGAGTACTGGTCAAAGATCAGTGTATCAGCAGGAGTACTGGTCCATAACATGGTTCAGTCTGCTTTCCACCAGATAACATGGATCAGTCTGCTTTCCACCAGATAACATGGTTCAGTCTGCTTTCCACCAGATAACATGGTTCAGTCTGCTTTCCACCAGATAACATGGTTCAGTCTGCTTTCCACCAGATAACATGGTTCAGTCTGCTTTCCACCAGATAACATGGTTCAGTCTGCTTTCCACCAGATAACATGGTTCAGTCTGCTTTCCACCAGATAACATGGTTCAGTCTGCTTTCCACCAGATAACATGGTTCAGTCTGCTTTCCACCAGATAACATGGTTCAGTCTGCTTTCCACCAGATAACATGGTTCAGTCTGCTTTCCACCAGATAACATGGTTCAGTCTGCTTTCCACCAGATAACATGGTTCAGTCTGCTTTCCACCAGATAACATGGTTCAGTCTGCTTTCCACCAGATAACATGGATCAGTCTGCTTTCCACCAGATAACATGGTTCAGTCTGCTTTCCACCAGATAACATGGTTCAGTCTGCTTTCCACCAGAAACTGGTAGACAAATTAACCTTTCAGCACGACAATAAAACACAAGGCCAAATAAACACTGGAGTTGCTTATTACCAAGATGACATTGAATGTTTACTGAATGGCCTAGTTACAGTTTTGACTCATAGTGGCTTGAAAATCTATGGCCAGACTTGAACATGTCTGTCTCGTAATGATCAACAACCAACCAGCTTGAAGAATTGTAAAAAGACGAATGGGCTTTTCGAGACTTACCCAGAAAGACTCACAGCTGTAATCACTGTAAAGGTGATTCTAACATGTACTGACTCAGGGGGTTGAATACTTACGGAATCAAGATATATTCGTGTTTTTTGTTTCATTAATAAAAAATAACATAATTTTTCTTCCTCTTTGACATTACAGAGTATTTTGTGTAGATCGATGACAAAACAAATGACAATTGAGTCCACGTTTGTAACACGGCTGCTGCTACTGCAGCTGTGTTGGCTTGTGCAGACGTTGTTGCCATGTGTGAACTCACTGTATAAGTTCCTCTGCTACATTATCAGAATGACAGCCCATCTAACACCAGCTCCACTGCTACATTATCAGAATGACGGCCCATCTAACACCAGCTCCACTGCTACATTATCAGAATGACGGCCCATTAACTGCATTATCAGAATGACGGCCCATCTGACACCAGCTCCACTACTGCATTATCAGAATGACGGCCCATCTGACACCAGCTCCACTGCTACATTATCAGAATGACGGCCCATCTGACACCAGCTCCACTACTGCATTATCAGAATGACGGCCCATCTAACACCAGTTCCACTACTGCATTATCAGAATGACGGCCCATCTGACACCAGCTCCACTGCTTCATTATCAGAATGACGGCCCATCTGACACCAGCTCCACTGCTACATTATCAGAATGACGGCCCATCTGACACCAGCTCCACTACTGCATTATCAGAATGACGGCCCATCTGACACCAGCTCCACTGCTACATTATCAGAATGACGGCCCATCTAACACCAGCTCCACTACTGCATTATCAGAATGACGGCCCATCTGACACCAGCTCCACTGCTTCATTATCAGAATGACGGCCCATCTGACACCAGCTCCACTGCTACATTATCAGAATGACGGCCCATCTGACACCAGCTCCACTACTGCATTATCAGAATGACGGCCCATCTGACACCAGCTCCACTGCTGCATTATCAGAATGACGGCCCATCTAACACCAGCTCCACTGCTACATTATCAGAATGACGGCCCATTAACTGCATTATCAGAATGACGGCCCATCTGACACCAGCTCCACTGCTACATTATCAGAATGACGGCCCATCTAACACCAGCTCCACTACTGCATTATCAGAATGACGGCCCATCTGACACCAGCTCCACTGCTACATTATCAGAATGACGGCCCATCTGACACCAGCTCCACTGCTGCATTATCAGAATGACGGCCCATCTGACACCAGCTCCACTGCTACATTATCAGAATGACGGCCCATCTGACACCAGCTCCACTGCTGCATTATCAGAATGACGGCCCATCTATCTAACACCAGCTCTCTCTTAAATCCTGCTACTTTGTTGCCTAAAGAGGACGATGGCGAGCCGCATCGACTGTGCTGCTCTGGTAGAGCTTGTATTTAAACCAAGGTCGGATTGAACTAAACTGCACATTTGGAAGTGTGTGTAGACGGCTCTGCTCAGCGTTCTGAGAAAAAGGGAGAACCATTGGTTGAGTGTCCGGTTACTACTGCCTCAACCACACTGGAAAGTGTTAAATTACACTGCCACCTTTCTGCTCGAGCAGAGGAACTCTTTGCATTCACCAGAGCTGGCATATTAGTTAAAGGCCAGTCTGCTCCTATCTATACAGACAGCAGATATACCTTTGGTGTGCTACAATTTTTAACCTTTATTTAACTAGGCAAGTCAGTTAAGAACAAATTCTTATTTTCAATGACGGCCTAGGAACAGTGGGTTAACTGCCTTGTTCAGGGGGCAGAATGACAGATTTGTACCATGTCGGCCCGGGGATTTGACCTTGCAACCTTTCGGTTACCAGTCCAACGCTCTAACCACTAGGCTACCCTGCCGCCACATGATTTTGGCACTCTGTGGAAACGGCGTGGCTTCCTGACCTCCTCTGGTAAGACAATCTCTCAGTCAAAACGTGTCGATAACTTACTAAAAAAGGCTATTTTCCTCTCTTCTGAAGTTGCCGTTTGTAAGTGTCTCGCTCATGCTCAACTCTTCTGACCCGGTATCTTCAACGGCAATGCTACGGCTGACTTGGCAGCTAAGGCGACTGCTGTCTCCCTGGAGGCCCCCCCCCTGTGTTACAGATGGTTTCACTTCCTGATCATAACCTCGTTCTCTCCCACTGATATCTCTGACTTCCTCTGTGGGGGACCTGTTGAGTTGAGGAAGTGGAAACAACTATGTACATATGACCAGGTGCAGAAACTGGGCCCCCCGGCTGGGCAACCGGTCTTTACCACGTTCATGTTTATCCCTACTTAGCGAAGTTGTCATATGACCAGGTGCAGAAACTGGGCCCCCCGGCTGGGCAACCGGTCTTTACCACGTTCATGTTTATCCCTACTTAGCGAAGTTGTCATATGACCAGCTGTAGAAACTGGGCCCCCCGGCTGGGCAACCGGTCTTTACCACGTTCATGTTTATCCCTACTTAGCGAAGTTGTCATATGACCAGGTGCAGAAACTGGGCCCCCCGGCTGGGCAACCGGTCTTTACCACGTTCATGTTTATCCCTACTTAGCGAAGTTGTCATATGACCAGGTGTAGAAACTGGGCCCCCCCGGCTGGGCAACCGGTCTTTACCACGTTCATGTTTATCCCTACTTAGCGAAGTTGTCATATGACCAGGTGCAGAAACTGGGCCCCCCGGCTGGGCAACCGGTCTTTACCACGTTCATGTTTATCCCTACTTAGCGAAGTTGTCATATGACCAGGTGCAGAAACTGGGCCCCCCGGCTGGGCAACCGGTCTTTACCACGTTCATGTTTATCCCTACTTAGCGAAGTTGTCATATGACCAGGTGCAGAAACTGGGCCCCCCGGCTGGGCAACCGGTCTTTACCACGTTCATGTTTATCCCTACTTAGCGAAGTTGTCATATGACCAGGTGCAGAAACTGGGCCCCCCGGCTGGGCAACCGGTCTTTACCACGTTCATGTTTATCCCTACTTAGCGAAGTTGTCATATGACCAGGTGCAGAAACTGGGCCCCGGCTGGGCAACCGGTCTTTACCACGTTCATGTTTATCCCTACTTAGCGAAGTTGTCATATGACCAGGTGCAGAAACTGGGCCCCGGCTGGGCAACCGGTCTTTACCACGTTCATGTTTATCCCTACTTAGCGAAGTTGTCACATGGTGAGGGGTCATGTGTCAAAGGGGGGGAGTCGTTGATTTTGTAAATGCATTTTGGTTTGCACCTGGGGGGGGTTTCTGTGTTCGCTGAACAATTGTGTGCAAAAATGTGTGATTTGTATTGTATTTGTATGTCATTACAGTTGCCATATGGACAGTGACTCTCATTACAGTTGCCATACGGACAGTGACTCTCATTACAGTTGCCATACGGACAGTCACTCTCATTACAGTTGCCATATGGACAGTGACTCTCATTACAGTTGCCATACGGACAGTGACTCTCATTACAGTTGCCATACGGACAGTGACTCTCATTACAGTTGCCATACGGACAGTGACTCTCATTACAGTTGCCATGCGGACAGTGACTCTCATTACAGTTGCCATATGGACAGTCACTCTCATTACAGTTGCCATGCGGACAGTGACTCTCATTACAGTTTTTGGTTTTATTTGATTCTCTGTTTTTATTTGATTCTCTATGTTTCTATTTGATTCTCTATTTTTTTACTTGATTCTCTATGGTTTTATTTGATTCTCAATTATTTTACTTGATTCTCTATGGTTTTATTTGATTCTCTATTTTTTTACTAGATTCTCTATGGTTTTATTTGATTCTCTTTTTTTTACTTGATTCTCTATGTTTCTATTTGATTCTCTATTTTTTTACTTGATTCTCTATGGTTTTATTTGATTCTCAATTTTTTTACTAGATTCTCTATGGTTTTATTTTATTCTCTATTTTTTTACTTGATTCTCTATGTTTCTATTTGATTCTCTATGTTTTTACTTAATTCTCTATGGTTTTATTTGATTCTCTATTTTTTTACTTGATTCTCTATGTTTCTATTTGATTCTCTATTTTTTTACTTGATTCTCTATGGTTTTATTTGATTCTCTATGTTTTTATATAATTCCTATACTCTGCAACAAATGTTAGTAAGGTACCACGTTACTGTTCTGATTCTCCAGAAGGGACAGAGTCCCTTGAGAGAGAGGAACGTGGCGGTAGAATCAGAATTAGTTAGGTAACGTAGATAATGAAGATGTCTTATCTGCATAATACGCCTATACGATATGCTTGTCTTTAGAATGTATCCCTTTCGGACTCTGGTGTTGGCAGCGGGCCCAGAGAAGGGGGAGAAGTCAGGCTTGTCTTTCACGTGTCCCTGTTGCTATGCAGAATATCAGAAAGACAAGAGGACAGGAGGGAACATTGTCTTCATATGTGAATGTGTATTTACCTATTCCTAAACCATGTGAAGGGATGGCGTGATTATTGGGGAACCAGTTACTTATCTCCACAACGTCTGTGCGGCAGTCTTTGGGGGGAGATAAGGTTCGAGACAAGATGGGTTGGGTAGTGTCTGATACCATTGTATGTCATCTCTGATGTTGCACCTATCCCGGGATAGTGTATGACCTAGAGACTCGCTCCCCTCAGTGAGCCTGTCCAGGAGTGTGGTCAAGAAGGGGTTTAACTTGAGATGGTAGTATCTGGAGTTGACAATTGATTTACGCCATTGGATGAGTTGGAGTTTCCGTGCAATGAAGTACCAGGAACGAGACCGGAGCCTCGTCTCAGGGGCCAAAAGGAACAATAAGAACAGTCTTCATTGCAAAATGCTATCTGGGCTGCGTGATACTCCTTTCTCATTTATCAAGTCCCACCTTGTGACCCGTTCCACACGTCTGTTGTTTGTCATGTAGACTGAAGGGGCAGATCTTTGCTATGAAAAGATATTTGTAGCCTTTGTGTCGTGGCTCTCAACGAGGGTGGTTCGTGGACCAGCCGTCGCTATTGCAGAGCTCTCACTAATAAAAGATTCTGTTTTAGCATAACTCTGACTTGTGTGATACGTTTGTCTCTCCTCATTTGATAGTACAGAAATAAACCACCACATCCATTGCAGTATATAATTCAACTTGTCAACACTGGAGATAGTAGGTGAGGTGCTGGGGCCATTGCAGTATATAATTCAACTTGTCAACACTGGAGATAGTAGGTAAGGTGCTGGGGCCATTGCAGTATATAATTCAACTTGTCAACACTGGAGATAGTAGGTAAGGTGCTGGGGCCATTGCAGTATATAATTCAACTTGTCAACACTGGAGATAGTAGGTGAGGTGCTGGGGCCATTGCAGTATATAATTCAACTTGTCAACACTGGAGATAGTAGGTGAGGTGCTGGGGCCATTGCAGTATATAATTCAACTTGTCAACACTGGAGATAGTAGGTAAGGTGCTGGGGCCATTGCAGTATATAATTCAACTTGTCAACACTGGAGATAGTAGGTGAGGTGCTGGGGCCATTGCAGTATATAATTCAACTTGTCCACACTGGAGATAGTAGGTAAGGTGCTGGGGCCATTGCAGTATATAATTCAACTTGTCAACACTGGAGATAGTAGGTGAGGTGCTGGGGCCATTGCAGTATATAATTCAACTTGTCAACACTGGGGATAGTAGGTAAGGTGCTGGGGCCATTGCAGTATATAATTCAACTTGTCCACACTGGAGATAGTAGGTAAGGTGCTGGGGCCATTGCAGTATATAATTCAACTTGTCAACACTGGAGATAGTAGGTAAGGTGCTGGGGCCATTGCAGTATATAATTCAACTTGTCAACACTGGAGATAGTAGGTGAGGTGCTGGGGCCATTGCAGTATATAATTCAACTTGTCAACACTGGAGATAGTAGGTGAGGTGCTGGGGCCATTGCAGTATATAATTCAACTTGTCAACACTGGAGATAGTAGGTGAGGTGCTGGGGCCATTGCAGTATATAATTCAACTTGTCCACACTGGAGATAGTAGGTAAGGTGCTGGGGCCATTGCAGTATATAATTCAACTTGTCAACACTGGAGATAGTAGGTAAGGTGCTGGGGCCATTGCAGTATATAATTCAACTTGTCCACACTGGAGATAGTAGGTAAGGTGCTGGGGCCATTGCAGTATATAATTCAACTTGTCAACACTGGAGATAGTAGGTAAGGTGCTGGGGCCATTGCAGTATATAATTCAACTTGTCAACACTGGAGATAGTAGGTAAGGTGCTGGGGCCATTGCAGTATATAATTCAACTTGTCAACACTGGAGATAGTAGGTAAGGTGCTGGGGCCATTGCAGTATATAATTCAACTTGTCAACACTGGAGATAGTAGGTGAGGTGCTGGGGCCATTGCAGTATATAATTCAACTTGTCAACACTGGAGATAGTAGGTGAGGTGCTGGGGCCATTGCAGTATATAATTCAACTTGTCAACACTGGAGATAGTAGGTGAGGTGCTGGGGCCATTGCAGTATATAATTCAACTTGTCAACACTGGAGATAGTAGGTGAGGTGCTGGGGCCATTGCAGTATATAATTCAACTTGTCAACACTGGAGATAGTAGGTAAGGTGCTGGGGCCATTGCAGTATATAATTCAACTTGTCAACACTGGAGATAGTAGGTGAGGTGCTGGGGCCATTGCAGTATATAATTCAACTTGTCAACACTGGAGATAGTAGGTAAGGTGCTGGGGCCATTGCAGTATATAATTCAACTTGTCAACACTGGAGATAGTAGGTAAGGTGCTGGGGCCATTGCAGTATATAATTCAACTTGTCAACACTGGAGATAGTAGGTGAGGTGCTGGGGCCATTGCAGTATATAATTCAACTTGTCAACACTGGGGATAGTAGGTGAGGTGCTGGGGCCATTGCAGTATATAATTCGACCAATGTGACTTAGCAGCCATGTCGTGTCTGAGCCCTCCCAGTTGCAGTGGAGAAAGGAATGTGAATGAATTAAATTGCTAGTACCTCCAGACCACGCGTTGGGGCAGCCTGCCCAGGGCTCCGGCCAGTTTGTGAGTGATGTCCTCCGAGAGGTATTTGACCCCGGCGCCAAACGACACCACCACGAAACCATGCTCCGCCGTGTCATTCACCCACGACTCAAAGTCCTACAGAACACAAACAGAGAAATGGACGCACACACACACACAGACACAGACACACAGAGAGAGGAGACAGGTCAAATATAGACATAGGACTATCTGTTGTCCAACACACAGAGAGAGGAGACAGGTCAAATCTAGACATAGGACTATCTGTTGTCCAACACACAGAGAGAGGAGACAGTTCAAATCTAGACATAGGACTATCTGTTGTCCAACACACAGAGAGAGGAGACAGGTCAAATCTAGACATAGGACTATCTGTTGTCCAACACAGAGAGAGGAGACAGGTCAAATCTAGACATAGGACTATCTGTTGTCCAACACACAGAGAGAGGAGACAGGTCAAATCTAGACATAGGACTATCTGTTGTCCAACACACAGAGAGAGGAGACAGGTCAAATCTAGACATAGGACTATCTGTTGTCCAACACACAGAGAGAGGAGACAGTTCAAATCTAGACATAGGACTATCTGTTGTCCAACACACAGAGAGAGGAGACAGGTCAAATCTAGACATAGGACTATCTGTTGTCCAACACACAGAGAGAGAGGAGACAGGTCAAATCTAGACATAGGACTATCTGTTGTCCAACACACAGAGAGAGGAGACAGGTCAAATCTAGACATAGGACTATCTGTTGTCCAACACACAGAGAGAGGAGACAGGTCAAATCTAGACATAGGACTATCTGTTGTCCAACACACAGAGAGAGGAGACAGTTCAAATCTAGACATAGGACTATCTGTTGTCCAACACACAGAGAGGAGACAGGTCAAATCTAGACATAGGACTATGTGTTGTCCAACACACAGAGAGAGAGGAGACAGGTCAAATCTAGACATAGGACTATCTGTTGTCCAACACACAGAGAGAGGAGACAGGTCAAATCTAGACATAGGACTATCTGTTGTCCAACACACAGAGAGAGGAGACAGTTCAAATCTAGACATAGGACTATCTGTTGTCCAACACACAGAGAGAGGAGACAGTTCAAATCTAGACATAGGACTATCTGTTGTCCAACACACAGAGAGAGGAGACAGGTCAAATCTAGACATAGGACTATCTGTTGTCCAACACAGAGAGAGGAGACAGGTCAAATCTAGACATAGGACTATCTGTTGTCCAACACACAGAGAGAGGAGACAGGTCAAATCTAGAAATAGGACTATCTGTTGTCCAACACACAGAGAGGAGACAGGTCAAATCTAGACATAGGACTATCTGTTGTCCAACACACAGAGAGAGGAGACAGGTCAAATCTAGACATAGGACTATCTGTTGTCCAACACAGAGAGAGGAGACAGGTCAAATCTAGACATAGGACTATCTGTTGTCCAACACACAGAGAGAGGAGACAGTTCAAATCTAGACATAGGACTATCTGTTGTCCAACACACAGAGAGAGGAGACAGGTCAAATCTAGACATAGGACTATCTGTTGTCCAACACAGAGAGAGGAGACAGGTCAAATCTAGACATAGGACTATCTGTTGTCCAACACACAGAGAGAGGAGACAGGTCAAATCTAGAAATAGGACTATCTGTTGTCCAACACACAGAAAGGAGACAGGTCAAATCTAGACATAGGACTATGTGTTGTCCAACACACATAGAGAGAGGAGACAGGTCAAATCTAGAAATAGGACTATCTGTTGTCCAACACACAGAGAGGAGACAGGTCAAATCTAGACATAGGACTATCTGTTGTCCAACACACAGAGAGACACACACACCTAACACCCTGTGACTACTGTCTCCACGACTACTGTATCCCTGGACGCTGTTTACATCATCATAAAACTTTATTGATATAAAACAGAGAACTAAACCATAACACAATGTGATGTCACACGCCAGCACAACGGTCACATGATCATTCTACTTCCTGTCTGTCTGCCATGACCCTGGTTGACCCCTGAGTGAGGTGTGTCAATATGTGTGTTTCCCCTCACACACACACACACACACACACACACACACACACACACACACACACACACACACACACACACACACACACACACACACACACACACACACACACACACACACACACACACACACAGACACAGACACACACACACCGACACAGACACACACACACCAACTAAATAGGTTATCTTCCTGAAGAACTAAAGCCAACTGATGTAGTATAGTAAACAGAGCTTTGTGGTTCAGCTGACTCATTTTGTCATTGTCAACGGTGTGTCTCAAATGGCCCTCTATTCTCTACGTGGTGTGACCGATAAGGAAACAGGGTGCCATTTGGGCCAATCGGCCTTAAGACAGGAAGGGCTCTGTCTAGCTAACACAAATACATGTTACATTGAGACACGTTGTTCCTGTTCTCTACCAGACTAGCTGAACATGTTACATTGAGACACGTTGTTCCTGTTCTCTACCGGACTAGCTGAACATGTTACATTGAGTCACGTTGTTCCTGTTCTCTACCAGACTAGCTGAACACGTTACATTGAGACACGTTGTTCCTGTTCTCTACCGGACTAGCTGTTCATGTTACATTGAGACACGTTGTTCCTGTTCTCTACCAGACTAGCTGAACATGTTACATTGAGACACGTTGTTCCTGTTCTCTACCAGACTAGCTGAACATGTTACATTGAGACACGTTGTTCCTGTTCTCTACCAGACTAGCTGTTCATCAGCCATTGAACAGTCCGGTCTGAAAAGGCCTCACTTGGGTGACTGGGAGAGGGGAGGAGAGAAGGTCTCTAGGCAGATTGTGTGTGTGTGTGTGTGTGTGTGTGTGTGTGTGTGTGTGTGTGTGTGTGTGTGTGTGTGTGTATGTGTGTGTGTGTGTGTATGTGTGTGTGTGTGTGTGTCTGTCTGTGTGAGCTCTGGGGATGGCACGGGCTATAAACCCAGGACACACTGGTTCTAGTGTCTCTACAACACAGACCCTGTACGTGTGTTTGTATCACAGGCCCAGAGAGAGAGAGAAAAAGAGAGAGAGAGAGAGAAAAGAGGGGGAGAGAGCGATAGAGAGAGAGGGGGGGAGGCGGAGAGATTGTTGTGTTACAATGGTCCTCTTTTCCACGCCTGACCCTCGACCCCACACCGCCAGAACAATGCCTTCTTATTGGCTAAAGCCACATTCCACAACCCTCCACACTGGATGCCTGACGGCCCGCGCTCTCTCGTCTCCGTACGTCAGAGCTGACCGAACATCGCGAGCTGACCGCCGAACCATTTCCCCATCCCGCTCGGCATGGCAACGGGCCGAACCAGCCAGATCGATTAAAGAGAGCTTTGTAGTGGGTGTGAGACTTTTCAGTTCAAGTCAGTTAAGAACAAATTCTTATTTACAATGACGGCCTACTGGGGAACAGTGGGTTAAACTGCCTTGTTCAGGGGCAGAACGGACGATTTGTTTACCTTGTCATGTCGGGGATTCGATCTAGTTTACTTTACGGTTACTGGCCCAACGCTCTAACCACTAGGCTACCTGCCGCCCCAAACAGGGAGAGAGACGGAGAGACGGAGAGAGAGAGAGACGGGGAGAGAGAGAGAGAGAGAGAGAGAGAGAGAGAGAGAGAGAGAGAGAGAGAGAGAGAGAGAGAGAGAGAGAGAGAGAGAGAGAGAGAGAGAGAGAGAGAGAGAGAGAGAGAGAGAGAGAGGCTCAGAAGGCTCTGCTGGTCTGAGGCCAAACCACACGACTAACAACATTGGACACTTTATGGAACACAAAGCCTTCACTATCTCATCCTGGAAAATCCATGGCCCGAGGTCATCTGCCTTTGGCCTAAAGAGCAGGAACCTGGACTTCACCAAAGAAATCAGAAACACAGACATTGTCATCCTACAAGAAACCTGGTATATGGTATAAAGGAGATGGACCCACTGGTTGCCCTCTAGGTTACAGAGAGCTGGTAGCCCCATCCACCAAACGACCAGGTGTGAAAAAGGGGAAGAGACTCAGGGGGTTTGCTATTTTTGTATTGAACAGACCTAACCCACTCTATTAAAATTAGTCAAAACAGGAACATTTTTACATCTGGCTAGAAATTCAAAAGGAAATGATCTCAACAGAGAAACATGTCCTCCTGTGTGCTACCTATATCCCCCCACTAGAATCCCCATACTGTAATGAAGACAGCTTCTCCATCCTGGAGGGGGAAATCAATTATTTCCAGACCCAGGGACATGTACTAGTCTGTGGCGACCTAAGAACCTGACATCCTCAGCACGCAGGGGGACAAACACCTCCCTGGAGGGGACAGCCTTCCCTCCCCCATATCCCCCCTAGACACAACTACGACAACATAACCAACAAAAACAGGTCACAACTCCTGCAGCTCTGACACACGCTGGGTCAGTACATAGTCAACGGTAGGCTTCGAGGGGACTCCTATGGTAGGTTCACCTATAGCTCATCTCTTGGCAGTAGTACTGTAGACTACTTTATCACTGACCTCAGCCCAGAGTCTCTCAGAGCGTTCACAGTCAGCCCACTGACACCCCTATATCAGATCACAGCTAAATCTACTAGATTTAGCTTAGCTTTAGATTTAGCTTTAGTACAGTCTACTAGAACAGAGAAATACTCAATCATGAGGCATCAAAGCCAAAGGAACTGAGTAATATTAAGAAATGCTATAGATGGAAGGAAAGTAGTGTGGAAACGTGCCAAAAAACTATTAGGCAACAACAAATTCAATCCCTTCTAGACAACTTCCTGGACAAAAGGTTTCCCTGTAATAGTGAAGGTGTGAACTTGGCAGTAGAAAACCTAATCAGGATGTTGGACGTCTCAGTTTCCCTATCAAATCAAAACATATCAAACAGAAAACCTAATCAGTATATTGGACATCTCAGCCTCCCTATCAAATCAAAACATATCAAACAGAAAACCTAATCAGTATATTGGACGTCTCAGCCTCCCTATCAAATCAAAACATATCAAACAGAAAACCTAATCAGTATATTGGACATCTCAGCCTCCCTATCAAATCAAAACAGATCAAACAGAAAACCTAATCAGTATATTGGACATCTCAGCCTCCCTATCAAATCAAAACATATCAAACAGAAAACCTAATCAGTATATTGGACATCTCAGCCTCCCTATCAAATCAAAACATATCAAACAGAAAACCGAAGAAAATTTACAACAATGACAAATGGTTTGATGAAGCATGCAAAAACCTAAGAAATAAATTGAGAAACCCTATCCAACCAAAAACACAGAGACCCAGAAAACCTGAGTCTACGCCTTCACTGTGGTGAATCACTGAAACAGTACAGAAATACACTACGGAAAAAGAAGGAACAGCACGTCAGAAACCAGCTCAACGTAATTGAAGAATCCAGAGAATCTAACCACTTCTGGGAAAATTGGAAAACTCTAAACAAACAACAACACGAAGAGTTATCTATTGCAAAACAGAGATGTCTGGGTAAACCACTTCTCCAATATGTTTGGCTCTATAACAAAGAACAAACAGCAAAAACATTTACATGATCAAATACAAATCTTAGAAGCAACTATTAAAGACTAGCAGATGACTACAATGAATGAACTACCAGGACAAAATACAAACCCTCCAACCCAGAAAGGCCTGTGGTGTTGATGGTGTCCTCAATGAAATGATAAAATATACAGACAACAAATTCCAATTAGCTATACTTAAACTCTTTAACAGCATCCTTGGCTCTGGAACCAAGGACTGATCACCCCAATACACAAAATTGGAGACAAATTTGACCCCAAAAACTAACGTGGGATATGCGTCAACAGCAACCTTGGGGAAATCCTCTGCAGTATCATTAACAGCAGACTGGTACATTTCCTCAGTGATAACAATGTACTGAGCAAATGTCAAATTGGCTTTTACCAAATTACCGTACGACAGACCACGTATTCACCCTGACCAACAAACAAACCAAAACAAAAGTCTTCTCGTGCTTTGTTGATTTCAAAAAAAGCTTTTCACTCAGTTTGGCATAAAGGCGATCCTATACAAATTGATACAGGATGATATAACACTGGAGGAGACTGACCATAGATATAACACTGGAGGAGACTAACCATAGATATAACACTGGAGGAGACCAACCATAGATATAACACTGGAGGAGACTAACCATAGATATAACACTGGAGGAGACTAACCATAGATATAACACTGGAGGAGACTAACCATAGATACAACACTGGAGGAGACTAACCATAGATATAACACTGGAGGAGACTAACCATAGATATAACACTGGAGGAGACTAACCATAGATATAACACTGGAGGAGACTAACCATAGATACAACACTGGAGGAGACTAACCATAGATATAACACTGGAGGAGACCAACCATAGATATAACACTGGAGGAGACTAACCATAGATATAACACTGGAGGAGACCAACCATAGATATAACACTGGAGGAGACCAACCATAGATATAACAATGGAGGAGACCAACCATAGATATAACACTGGAGGAGACTAACCATAGATACAACACTGGAGGAGACCAACCATAGATATAACACTGGAGGAGACCATCCATAGATATAACACTGGAGGAGACTAACCATAGATATAACACTGGAGGAGACTAACCATAGATACAACACTGGAGGAGACTAACCATAGATATAACACTGGAGGAGACCAACCATAGATATAACACTGGAGGAGACTAACCATAGATATAACAATGGAGGAGACCAACCATAGATATAACACTGGAGGAGACTAACCATAGATATAACAATGGAGGAGACCAACCATAGATATAACACTGGAGGAGACCAACCATAGATACAACACTGGAGGAGACCAACCATAGATATAACACTGGAGGAGACTGACCATAGATACAACACTGGAGGAGACTAACCATAGATACAACACTGGAGGAGACTAACCATAGATATAACACTGGAGGAGACTAACCATAGATATAACACTGGAGGAGACCAACCATAGATACAACACTGGAGGAGACCGACCATAGATACAACACTGGAGGAGACCAACCATAGATATAACACTGGAGGAGACTAACCATAGATACAACACTGGAGGAGACTAACCATAGATACAACACTGGAGGAGACCAACCATAGATATAACACTGGAGGAGACTAACCATAGATACAACACTGGAGGAGACTAACCATAGATATAACACTGGAGGAGACCAACCATAGATATAACACTGGAGGAGACTAACCATAGATATAACACTGGAGGAAACCAACCATAGATATAACACTGGAGGAGACTAACCATAGATACAACACTGGAGGAGACTAACCATAGATACAACACTGGAGGAGACCAACCATAGATATAACACTGGAGGAGACCAACCATAGATACAACACTGGAGGAGACTAACCATAGATATAACACTGGAGGAGACCAACCATAGATATAACACTGGAGGAGACCAACCATAGATATAACACTGGAGGAGACTAACCATAGATACAACACTGGAGGACACCAACCATAGATATAACACTGGAGGAGACTAACCATAGATATAACACTGGAGGAGACTAACCATAGATATAACACTGGAGGAGACTAACCATAGATATAACACTGGAGGAGACTAACCATAGATACAACACTGGAGGAGACTAACCATAGATACAACACTGGAGGAGCCTAACCATAGATACAACACTGGAGGAGACTAACCATGGATATAACACTGGAGGAGACTAACCATAGATACAACACTGGAGGAGACTAACCATAGATATAACACTGGAGGAGACTAACCATAGATATAACACTGGAGGAGACCAACCATAGATATAACACTGGAGGAGACTAACCATAGATACAACACTGGAGGAGACTAACCATAGATATAACACTGGAGGAGACTAACCATAGATATAACACTGGAGGAGACTAACCATAGATATAACACTGGAGGAGACTAACCATAGATACAACACTGGAGGAGACTAACCATAGATATAACACTGGAGGAGACCAACCATAGATATAACACTGGAGGAGACTAACCATAGATATAACACTGGAGGAGACCAACCATAGATATAACACTGGAGGAGACCAACCATAGATATAACAATGGAGGAGACCAACCATAGATATAACACTGGAGGAGACTAACCATAGATACAACACTGGAGGAGACCAACCATAGATATAACACTGGAGGAGACCATCCATAGATATAACACTGGAGGAGACCAACCATAGATATAACACTGGAGGAGACTAACCATAGATATAACACTGGAGGAGACTAACCATAGATATAACACTGGAGGAGACCAACCATAGATATAACACTGGAGGAGACTAACCATAGATATAACAATGGAGGAGACCAACCATAGATATAACACTGGAGGAGACTAACCATAGATATAACAATGGAGGAGACCAACCATAGATATAACACTGGAGGAGACCAACCATAGATACAACACTGGAGGAGACCAACCATAGATATAACACTGGAGGAGACTGACCATAGATACAACACTGGAGGAGACTAACCATAGATACAACACTGGAGGAGACCAACCATAGATATAACACTGGAGGAGACTAACCATAGATATAACACTGAAGGAGACCGACCATAGATACAAAACTGGAGGAGACTAACCATAGATACAACACTGGAGGAGACTAACCATAGATACAACACTGGAGGAGACCAACCATAGATATAACACTGGAGGAGACTAACCATAGATACAACACTGGAGGAGACTAACCATAGATATAACACTGGAGGAGACCAACCATAGATATAACACTGGAGGAGACTAACCATAGATATAACACTGGAGGAGACCAACCATAGATATAACACTGGAGGAGACTAACCATAGATACAACACTGGAGGAGACTAACCATAGATACAACACTGGAGGAGACCAACCATAGATATAACACTGGAGGAGACCAACCATAGATACAACACTGGAGGAGACTAACCATAGATATAACACTGGAGGAGACTAACCATAGATATAACACTGGAGGAGACTAACCATAGATACAACACTGGAGGACACCGACCATAGATATAACACTGGAGGAGACTAACCATAGATATAACACTGGAGGAGACTAACCATAGATATAACACTGGAGGAGACTAACCATAGATATAACACTGGAGGAGACTAACCATAGTTATAACACTGGAGGAGACTAACCATAGATACAACACTGGAGGAGACTAACCATAGATACAACACTGGAGGAGCCTAACCATAGATACAACACTGGAGGAGACTAACCATGGATATAACACTGGAGGAGACTAACCATAGATACAACACTGGAGGAGACTAACCATAGATATAACACTGGAGGAGACTAACCATAGATACAACACTGGAGGAGACCAACCATAGATATAACACTGGAGGAAACTAACCATAGATACAACACTGGAGGAGACTAACCATAGATACAACACTGGAGGAGACTAACCATAGATATAACACTGGAGGAGACTAACCATAGATATAACACTGGAGGAGACCGACCATAGATACAAAACTGGAGGAGACTAACCATAGATACAACACTGGAGGAGACTAACCATAGATACAACACTGGAGGAGACTAACCATAGATACAACACTGGAGGAGACTAACCATAGATACAACACTGGAGGAGACTAACCATAGATATAACACTGGAGGAGACTAACCATAGATACAACACTGGAGGAGACTAACCATAGATATAACACTGGAGGAGACCCAAACATAGATATAACACTGGAGGAGACTAACCATAGATATAACACTGGAGGAGACCGACCATAGATACAAAACTGGAGGAGACTAACCATAGATACAACACTGGAGGAGACTAACCATAGATACAACACTGGAGGAGACCAACCATAGATATAACACTGGAGGAGACTAACCATAGATACAACACTGGAGGAGACTAACCATAGATATAACACTGGAGGAGACCAACCATAGATATAACACTGGAGGAGACCAACCATAGATACAACACTGGAGGAGACCAACCATAGATATAACACTGGAGGAGACTAACCATAGATACAACACTGGAGGAGACTAACCATAGATACAACACTGGAGGAGACCAACCATAGATATAACACTGGAGGAGACCAACCATAGATACAACACTGGAGGAGACTAACCATAGATATAACACTGGAGGAGACTAACCATAGATATAACACTGGAGGAGACTAACCATAGATATAACACTGGAGGAGACTAACCATAGATATAACACTGGAGGAGACTAACCATAGATATAACACTGGAGGAGACTAACCATAGATACAACACTGGAGGAGACTAACCATAGATACAACACTGGAGGAGCCTAACCATAGATACAACACTGGAGGAGACTAACCATGGATATAACACTGGAGGAGACTAACCATAGATACAACACTGGAGGAGACTAACCATAGATATAACACTGGAGGAGACTAACCATAGATATAACACTGGAGGAGACTAACCATAGATATAACACTGGAGGAGACTAACCATAGATACAACACTGGAGGAGACTGACCATAGATATAACACTGGAGGAGACTAACCATAGATATAACACTGGAGGAGACTAACCATAGATATAACACTGGAGGAGACTAACCATAGATATAACACTGGAGGAGACTAACCATAGATATAACACTGGAGGAGACTGACCATAGATATAACACTGGAGGAGACTAACCATAGATATAACACTGGAGGAGACCGACCAAGGATACAACACTGGAGGAGACTAACCATAGATATAACACTGGAGGAGACTAACCATGGATATAACACTGGAGGACACTAACCATAGATACAACACTGGAGGAGACTAACGATAGATATAACACTGGAGGAGACTAACCATAGATATAACACTGGAGGAGACCAACCATAGATATAACACTGGAGGAGACCAAACATAGATACAACACTGGAGGAGACTAACCATAGATACAACACTGGAGGAGACCATCCATAGATACAACACTGGAGGAGACCAACCATATATATAACACTGGAGGAGACTAACCATAGATATAACACTGGAGGAGACTAACCATAGATATAACACTGGAGGAGAGTAACCATAGATATAACACTGGAGGAGACTAACCATAGATACAACACTGGAGGAGACCAACGATAGATTTAACACTGGAGGAGACCAACCATAGATATAACACTGGAGGAGACTGACCATAGATATAACACTGGAGGAGACTAACCATAGATACAACACTGGAGGAGACCAACCATAGATATAACACTGGAGGAGACTGACCATAGATATAACACTGGAGGAGACTAACCATAGATACAACACTGGAGGAGACTAACCATAGATATAACACTGGAGGAGACTAACCATAGATATAACACTGGAGGAGACCAACCATAGATATAACACTGGAGGAGACTAACCATAGATATAACACTGGAGGAGACCAACCATAGATATAACACTGGAGGAGACCAACCATAGATATAACACTGGAGGAGACCAACCATAGATACAACACTGGAGGAGACTAACCATAGATATAACACTGGAGGAGACTAACCATAGATATAACACTGGAGGAGACTAACCATAGATATAACACTGGAGGAGACTAACCATAGATATAACACTGGAGGAGACCAACCATAGATATAACACTGGAGGAGACCAACCATAGATATAACACTGGAGGAGACTAACCATAGATACAACACTGGAGGAGACTAACCATAGATATAACACTGGAGGAGACTAACCATAGATATAACACTGGAGGAGACCAACCATAGATATAACACTGGAGGAGACCAACCATAGATATAACACTGGAGGAGACCAACCATAGATATAACACTGGAGGAGACCAACCATAGATACAACACTGGAGGAGACTAACCATAGATATAACACTGGAGGAGACTAACCATAGATATAACACTGGAGGAGACTAACCATAGATATAACACTGGAGGAGACCAACCATAGATATAACACTGGAGGAGACTAACCATAGATATAACACTGGAGGAGACCAACCATAGATATAACACTGGAGGAGACTAACCATAGATACAACACTGGAGGAGACTGACCAAAGATATAACACTGGAGGAGACCAACCATAGATACAACACTGGAGTAGACCGACCACAGATAAAACACTGGAGGAGACCAACCATAGATATAACACTGGAGGAGACCAACCATAGATATAACACTGGAGGAGACCGACCATAGATATAACACTGGAGGAGACTAACCATAGATATAACACTGGAGGAGACCAACCATAGATACAACACTGGAGGAGACTAACCATAGATACAACACTGGAGGAGACCAACCATAGATACAACACTGGAGGAGACCGTCCATTGATATAACACTGGAGGAGACTAACCATAGATACAACACTGGAGGAGACTAACCATAGATATAACACTGGAGGAGACTAACCATAGATATAACACTGGAGGAGTCCAACCATAGATATAACACTGGAGGAGACTAACCATAGATATAACACTGGAGGAGACCAACCATAGATACAACACTGGAGGAGACCAACCATAGATATAACACTGGAGGAGACTAACCATAGATACAACACTGGAGGAGACCAACCATAGATATAACACTGGAGGAGACTAACCATAGATATAACACTGGAGGAGACCAACCATAGATATAACACTGGAGGAGACCGACCATAGATATAACACTGGAGGAGACTAACCATAGATATAACACTGGAGGAGACCGACCATAGATATAACACTGGAGGAGACTAACCATAGATATAACACTGGAGGAGACTGACCATAGATATAACACTGGAGGAGACCGACCATAGATATAACACTGGAGGAGACCAACCATAGATATAACACTGGAGGAGACCGACCATAGATACAACACTGGAGGAGATCAACCATAGATACAACACTGGAGGAGACTAACCATAGATATAACACTGGAGGAGACCCTCCATAGATATAACACTGGAGGAGACTAACCATAGATATAACACTGGAGGAGACTAACCATAGATACAACACTGGAGGAGACTAACCATAGATATAACACTGGAGGAGACCAACCATAGATATAACACTGGAGGAGACCAACCATTGATATAACACTGGAGGAGACCAACCATAGATACAACACTGGAGGAGACTAACCATAGATATAACACTGGAGGAGACTAACCATAGATAAAACACTGGAGGAGACTAACCATAGATATAACACTGGAGGAGACCAACCATAGATACAACACTGGAGGAGACTAACCATAGATACAACACTGGAGGAGACTAACCATAGATACAACACTGGAGGAGACTAACCATAGATATAACACTGGAGGAGACTAACCATAGATATAACACTGGAGGAGACTAACCATAGATACAACACTGGAGGAGAACAACCATAGATATAACACTGGAGGAGACTAACCATAGATACAACACTGGAGGAGACTAACCATAGATACAACACTGGAGGAGACTAACCATAGATATAACACTGGAGGAGACCAACCATAGATACAACACTGGAGGAGACCAACCATAGATATAACACTGGAGGAGACCAACCATAGATACAACACTGGAGGAGACCAACCATAGATATAACACTGGAGGAGACTAACCATAGATACAACACTGGAGGAGACTAACCATAGATATAACACTGGAGGAGACTAACCATAGATATAACACTGGAGGAGACTAACCATAGATACAGCACTGGAGGAGACCAACCATAGATACAACACTGGAGGAGACTAACCATAGATACAACACTGGAGGAGACTAACCATAGATACAACACTGGAGGAGACTAACCATAGATATAACACTGGAGGAGACCAACCATAGATACAACACTGGAGGAGACCAACCATAGATATAACACTGGAGGAGACCAACCATAGATACAACACTGGAGGAGACTGACCATAGATATAACACTGGAGGAGACCGTCCATTGATATAACACTGGAGGAGACTAACCATAGATATAACACTGGAGGAGACCAACCATAGATACAACACTGGAGGAGACTAACCATAGATACAACACTGGAGGAGACCAACCATAGATATAACACTGGAGGAGACCAACCATAGATACAACACTGGAGGAGACTAACCATAGATACAACACTGGAGGAGACCAACCATAGATATAACACTGGAGGAGACCAACCATAGATACAACACTGGAGGAGACTAACCATAGATATAACACTGGAGGAGAACAACCATAGATACAACACTGGAGGAGACCAACCATAGATATAACACTGGAGGAGACCAACCATAGATATAACACTGGAGGAGACTAACCATAGATATAACACTGGAGGAGACTGACCATAGATATAACACTGGAGGAGACTAACCATAGATATAACACTGGAGGAGACTAACCATAGATACAACACTGGAGGAGACCAACCATAGATATAACACTGGAGGAGACCAACCATAGATACAACACTGGAGGAGACCAACCATAGATATAACACTGGAGGAGACTAACCATAGATATAACACTGGAGGACACCGACCATAGATATAACACTGGAGGAGACTAACCATAGATACAACTCTGGAGGAGACTAACCATAGATATAACACTGGAGGAGACCAACCATAGATATAACACTGGAGGAGACTAACCATAGATACATGTGTGTGTGTGTGTACTAGCCTGTGTGTGTGTGTGTGTGTACTAACCTGAGGTAATGGGCTGGCTGGTTTGGTCAGTATCCCTCCTACATAGACAACATGCGGTAGAGTGGGCCTAGGGAACTCCAGGGCCAGATCAGTAGACAACATCCACAGCCTGCTCCCCTGGACCAGGTCCTGCATGGCCACCCGCGGCTCCACGCCGTGCTTCCTCATGATGCGCTCGTACTTAGGTAACACCAGGTACTGAACACCGAACCGGGACACCAGGTACACCGCCGTGTTGGCGATCCTCTGGACTAGAGACATCTGGTCGGTGAGGAGAGAGTTGAACTCTGGGACGTAGGAGAGAGGGGCAGGAGCCCCGACCTCCGCTGGGTACCACAGGCCCGTGGAGAAGACAGCGTAGGGAACCCCGAGGATGTGAGCGAGCACGAACCCACACATCTCGTTGGGGTCGACCAGTAAAAGGTCAAATTTGGCATCCTTGAGTTGGGTCATGACCTCTTTGTTTCCCACAACGGCGTCGCAGTTCTGGGCATAGTGGTCTAGAATGTCGAATAGTTCCAACGCCGTGAGACGCCCAGAGAAGATGTTGCTGACCTTCGATTGGAGGAAGCTGTCGGCTGCGGAGGAGTTGAAGATGCCTGGGTAACGCTGGAAGGTGTAGTGAGGGGAAGGGGGCACCTAGAGTAGAGAGGAGAAGAGAGGAGAGGAGAGGAGAGGAGAGGGGAGGGGAGGGAGGGAGGGGAGGAGAGGAGAGGAGAGGAGAGGAGAGGAGAGTCTTTAATATCCCGGGGGGCAATATAGTAATAAGTACACAGCTAACAGCACTAGGTTACTACAGCTAACAGTACTAGGTTACTACAGCTAACAGCACTAGGTTACTACAGCTATACAGTACTAGGTTACTACAGCTAACAGTACTAGGTTACTACAGCTAACAGTACTAGGTTACTACAGCTAACAGTACTAGGTTACTACAGCTAACAGTACCTCTAGAACCTGTTAGCTGTTGATCAGGGGAGCTGCCTCTAGAACCTGTTAGCTGTTGATCAGGGGAGCTACCTCTAGAACCTGTTACCTGTTGATCAGGGGAGCTGCCTCTAGAACCTGTTACCTGTTGATCAGGGGAGCTGCCTCTAGAACCTGTTAGCTGTTGATCAGGGGAGCTACCTCTAGAACCTGTTACCTGTTGATCAGGGGAGCTACCTCTAGAACCTGTTAGCTGTTGATCAGGGGAGCTACCTCTAGAACCTGTTACCTGTTGGTCAGGGGAGCTGCCTCTAGAATCTGTTAGAGGTTTAATGGAGCTGCTTGTTAGTTTAACTTACAGGGCCTAAGAAACCCACAGAGATCGTAAACAATGTATTATGATTGTATACGTGACAACATACAGGGACAAAGGAAACAAGATTTGTCTGGCTCACCCCAACACGAACACATCATGTGGGGAATTAACCCCTAGGAAAATATATTAAATCGTTTTTTTGGAAAACTTGGCCACAAAGAAAACTGAGGGAGATTTTAAGGAAATTCTGTTTTGCATCTGCACAGATCTTCCATTAAATGTGTTTTAGTAAAATGTTCAGTGTAACTTGTTAAAAGCAGTCATTGTGCATAGAGTTGGACGGTTTGTTATACTTTGAAATCAGTGGTTTTTTGTTTGGCATTCAATTTAAGTAAACCATAGCAATTCTGTTACTGTGGAATTGAACTTACGTTGATTCCAATGACCCTGCTACTTAGTATAACAATGTGACCTGGCACCCCTCTGACACCAATGACCCTGCTACTTAGTATCACAATGTTACCTGGCGCCCCTCTGACACCAATGATCCTGCTACTTAGCATCACAATGTTACCTGGCACACCTCCGACACCAATGACCCTGCTACTTAGTATCACAATGTGACCTGGCGCCCCTCTGACACCAATGATCCTGCTACTTAGCATCACAATGTTACCTGGCGCCCCTCTGACACGAGGAAGGAAGTATCATGTCCCTGGAGATGGAGTTCTGTGGCCAGGGTCTTGAAGATGTAGAGATGAGACTCAAACATGATGGGAGGGACTACGATGATCCTGGAGGACCAGCATGCACTGGGGTACAGGGAGAGGAGGACGAGGAGGGGGAGGAGCGACAGGGGAGGGTGCATGGCTGGGAGGAACAGTGGGGAAGGGAGGAGAGGAAGAGAGAAAATCAATAACATCAGGAGGACAGAACACATATTTATCAGGCTGTATCAGGATCAATAACATCAGGAGGACAGAACACATATTTATCAGGATCAATAACATCAGGAGGCCAGAACACATATTTATCAGGATCAATAACATCAGGAGGCCAGAACACATATTTATCAGGATCAATAACATCGGGAGGCCAGAACACATATTTATCAGGATCAATAACATCAGGAGGCCAGAACACATATTTATCAGGATCAATAACATCAGAAGGACAGAACACATATTTATCAGTCTGTATCAGGATCAATAACACCAGGAGGACAGAACACATATTTATCAGGATCAATAACATCGGGAGGACAGAACACATATTTATCAGGCTGTATCAGGATCAATAACATCAGGAGGACAGAACACATATTTATCAGTCTGTATCAGGATCAATAACATCGGGAGGCCAGAACACATATTTATCAGGATCAATAACATCGGGAGGACAGAACACATATTTATCAGGCTGTATCAGGATCAATAACATCGGGAGGCCAGAACACATATTTATCAGGATCAATAACATCGGGAGGACAGAACACATATTTATCAGGCTGTATCAGGATCAATAACATCGGGAGGCCAGAACACATATTTATCAGGATCAATAACATCGGGAGGACAGAACACATATTTATCAGGCTGTATCAGGATCAATAACATCAGGAGGACAGAACACATATTTATCAGTCTGTATCAGGATCAATAACATCGGGAGGCCAGAACACATATTTATCAGGATCAATAACATCGGGAGGACAGAACACATATTTATCAGGCTGTATCAGGATCAATAACATCAGGAGGACAGAACACATATTTATCAGTCTGTATCAGGATCAATAACATCAGGAGGACAGAACACATATTTATCAGGATCAATAACATCAGGAGGCCAGAACACATATTTATCAGGATCAATAACATCGGGAGGCCAGAACACATATTTATCAGGCTGTATCAGGATCAATAACATCAGGAGGCCAGAACACATATTTATCAGCCTCCCTCCCTCCCTCTATAGTCTCTCTCTCTCTCTCTCCCTCCCTCCCTCCCTCTATAGTCTCCCCCTCCCTCCCTCCCTCCCTCCCTCCCTCCCTCCCTCCCTCCCTCCCTCCCTCCCTCCCTCTATAGTCTCTCTCTCTCCCTCCCTCCCTCCCTCCCTCCCTCCATAGTCTCTCTCTCTCCCTCCCTCTCCCTCCCTCCCTCCCTCCCTCCCTCCCTCCGTCCCTCCCTCCCTCCCTCCCTCTCCCTCCCTCCCTCCCTCCCTCCCTCCCTCCCTCCGTCCCTCCCTCCCTAGTCATCAATGACAGCCCATGTGGGTAGAACCCCCTGCTGCTATCTGTACACACACACAAACACAATGGATATTTTTTTTGTCAACCAGCTCCCAGCTTAACATCGGATGCCCACTCCCATAGCGCTGAATCTAAAACTCTAAAACACCAGTTCACAGCCTGTGTGCGAGTGTGTGTGACTGAACGGTGTAAAAGTAAACAATAGGTCACTGATTAGTAACTGACTAGTGGTTAGGAGGCGTTCTGAGAGGGTGTGTTGCCAGACTCATTATGGGTGACTTCCAAATGGCTCCCCTTGTTCCCTTTATAGTGCACTACGTTTTACCATGGGCCTTAAAAGGGGGAATAATATGCTATTTTTGGGGATTCAGAAATGTTGTATCTGACAGACTTTCTTACAACTGGTCACCTATGGCACCGTTATCCTATGTAACCTGTGTGTGTGTGTGCGTGGAGATTTTGTTAGATAGCGATAGACGTGACCTGGTAAGATTATGTGGTGAGTGGAAAGACTGAACATATTGTAGTAGGATATAAATATAGGACAAAACACACATTACGACAAGAGAGACCTAAGACAACAACACAGCAATGGCAGCAACACATGACAACACAGCAATGGTAGCAACACAACATGGTAGCAACACAACATGACAACAACATGGTAGCAACACAACATGGTAGCAACACAACATGGTAGCAACACAACATGACAACAACATGGTAGCAACACAACATGGTAGCAACATGGTAGCAACATGGTAGCAACACAACATGGTAGCAACATGGTAGCAACACAACATGGTAGCAACACAACACGACAACAACATGGTAGCAACACAACATGGTAGCAACACAACACGACAACAACATGGTAGCAACACAACATGGTAGCAACACAACATGGTAGCAACACAACATGGTAGCAACACAACACGACAACAACATGGTAGCAACACAACATGGTAGCAACACAACATGGTAGCAACACAACATGACAACAACATGGTAGCAACACAACATGGTAGCAACACAACATGGTAGCAACACAACATGGTACAAACATTATTGGGCACAGACAACAGCACAAAGGTCAAGAAGGTAGAGACAACAATACATCACGTGAGGCATCCACAACTGTCAGTAAGAGTGTCCATGACTGAGTCTTTGAATGAAGAGATGGGAGATAAAACTGTCCAGTTTGAGTGTTTGTTGCAGCTCGTTCCAGTCGCTGGCTGCAGAGAACTGAAAAGAGGAGCGACCAAGTGATGTGTGTGCTTTGGGGACCTTTAACAGAATGTGACTGGCAGAACGGGTGTTGTATGTGGAGGATGAGGGCTGCAGTAAGTATCTCAGATAGGGGGGAGTGAGGCCTAAGAGGGTTTTATAAATAAGCATCAACCAGTGGGTCTTGCGACGGGTATACAGAGATGACCAGTTTACGGAGGAGTATAGAGTGCAGTGATGTGTCCTAGTGAGAGGTGAGAAGCTTCCTTTTGTGAGGACAGCTTGATGAAAACCAGTCAATAATAAAAAAGTAACCCAAAGAAAGTAGACGTCTCTGTTTACATCCCATGCACTATCAAGCAGATCACACATATCATTTAGCAGATCACAAATATCCCAATGCCCCAGAGCAGTGATTGGGGACATTGCCCTGTGCCGTCTTTCAGATGTGATGATAACAGGGCCCATCTCGCCTGCCTGGAGTTGAGGTGCTTGGCGTTGCGGAGATATTCCAGGTTCTTCTGGTCCGTCCACACCAAGAATGGCTGTTCCACCCCCTTCTAACCAGTGCCTCCACTCCTCCAATGCCATCTTGACAGTGACTAATTCTCAATTTCCCATGTCATAGTTCCTCTCAGCGGTGTTAAGGCGATGAGAAAGGAAGGTGCAGGAATGCAGCTTCTGGTCCTGGGCAGAATGCTGGGACAGGACAGCCCCCACTCCAAGGTCAGAGGTGTCGATCTCCACCATGAACTGACAGGATGGGTCAAGGTGGATTAAACAGTTGTCCTGACTCTCTGAGGTCATTAAAGATCCCATGGCACTTATTGTAAGAGTAGGGGTGTTAACCCCAGTGTCCTGGCTAAATTCCCAAGCTGTCCATCATGGTCACCTAATCATCCCCGGCTTACAACTGGCTCATTCATCCCCCTCCTCTCCCCATGTAACTATTCCCCAGGTCGTTGCTGTAAATGAGAACGTGTTCTCAGTCAACTAACCTGGTAAGCTAAAGAAGCCTATAGCAACACCCTGAAAGAAGAAGGAAACCATTACATCACTAGCCTGTACTGTTGGACACCAGGCAGGATGGGGGGCCAATGGATTCATGCTGTTTACGCCAAATCCTGACTCTGCCATCAGCATGACGCAACAGGAACCTGAATTCGTCGGGGACCAAGCAATGTTTTTTCGTCTCCTCAATAGCCCAGTGTTGGTGATGGCGTGCCCCACTAGAGCCACTAATTCTTTGTTGTTTAGCTGATAGGAGTGGAACCCGGTGTGGTCGTCTGCTGCAATAGCCAATCGGTGACGAGGACCGACGAGTTGTGCGTTCCCGAGATGCCGTTCTGCACACCGCTGTTGTACTGTGCCGTTATTTGTCTGTTTGTGGCCCGCCAGTCAGCTCGCACGACTCTTTCCGTTCTAATTCGTCCTTCGAGCTGTTTTCATCCACAGGGCTGTCGCTGACTGGATGTTTTTTGTTTTGTCGAAACCGTTCTCGGTAAACCCTTCGACAGTGTCGTGCGTGGAAAAACCTAGGAGGCCAGCTGTTTCTGAGATACTGGATCAGGCTTGCCTGGCAGCGAAGATCATACCACGCTCAAAGCCGCTTAGGTCACTTGTTTTTCCCCATTCTAAATGTCAATTGAACAGTAACTGAATGCCTCGATGCCTGTCTTCCTGCTGTGTATAGCAAGACACAGCCACGTGACTCACTGTCTGTAGGAGCGAACCATTTTCGTTCACTGGGAGGTGTACCTCATAAACTGTGTATTTAGAGAGTTTTAGAATTTTACAATATAGTTTTAGAATTTAGATTTAGAATTTAGATTTAGAATTTAGTTTTAGAATTTAGACTTAGAATTTAGTTTTAGAATGTAGACTTAGAATTTAGTTTTAGAATGTAGTTTTAGAATGTAGAATATTTTTGCTAAGGGGAGGGAGGAGAAAGAGAGAGTGAGAGACACACAGAGAGGACTCTCTCCCTGTGCCAGCCATCTTGTAGTCATTGTTCTGAGGGCAGATATTGTTACAACCTCCCCTCCTCCCCGCCAGACAGCCAGCCGACTGTTACCATGGCCACCACCTAGCGTCTAGCGGCCCGTCAGCCATGCTGCCTCATCACCACTCGGGTTACTAACAGTGGAGTCAGGTTACACAAACACAGCTTGACAGAGCCTGTATTTATGTATATTTAACCTTTTATTTAACTTGGCAAGTTAGTCGAGAACAAATTCTTATTTACAATGACGGGCCTACCCCGGCCAAACCCTAACCTGGACGACGCTGGGCCAATTGTGGGACACCCAATGGGACTCCAAAATCACGGCCGGTTGTGATACAGCCTGGAATGGAACCAGGGGGTCTGTAGTGACGCCTCTAGCACCTGGATGCAGAGCCTTAGACCACTGTGATACAGCCTGGAATGGAACCAGGGTCTGTAGTGACGCCTCTAGCACTGAGATGCAGTGCCTCAGACCGCTGTGATACAGCCTGGAATGGAACCAGGGTCTGTAGTGACGCCTCTAGCACTGAGATGCAGTGCCACTGCGCCACTCGGGAGCCCTCTGTAGACCGCACTGATCCGTAGACCCCACTGGGTCTAATGGCTAAGATGCTGGGTTTAAGAGCAAGAGGACAGAGGGACAATCGCAGAAAAAAAGGGTTTCAAAATGGTTCTTTGGCTGACCCTTTGACGAATCATTTTGGGTTCCAGGTACAACCCTCATGGGTTCCATATAGAACCCTATGTGGATCGGATTCTACCTGGTACCCCGAACGAGACAGCCAAATAACCGCTTAAGGTTGACGACATATATATTTTGAATACGAATCCAACAAGAAAATCCATAGAAACAGTTCTGTATAACAACTCTATTATAACCAGTAAATCCATAGAAACAGTTCTGTACAACAACTCTATTATAACCAGTAAATCCATAGAAACAGTTCTGTATAACAACTCTATTATAACCAGTAAAAACATTGAAACAGTTCTGTATAACAACTCTATTATAACCAGTAAATCCATAGAAACAGTTCTGTACAACAACTCTATTATAACCAGTAAATCCATAGAAACAGTTCTGTACAACAACTCTATTATAACCAGTAAATCCATAGAAACAGTTCTGTATAACAACTCTATTATAACCAGTAAATCCATAGAAACAGTTCTGTACAACAACTCTATTATAACCAGTAAATCCATAGAAACAGTTCTGTACAACAACAACTCTATTATAACCAGTAAATCCATAGAAACAGTTCTCTATAACAACAACTCTATTATAACCAGTAAATCCATAGAAACAGTTCTGTATAACAACAACTCTATTATAACCAGTAAATCCATAGAAACAGTTCTGTATAACAACAACTCTATTATAACCAGTAAATCCATAGAAACAGTTCTGTATAACAACAACTCTATTATAACCAGTAAATCCATAGAAACAGTTCTGTACAACAACTCTATTATAACCAGTAAATCCATAGAAACAGTTCTGTACAACAACTCTATTATAACCAGTAAATCCATAGAAACAGTTCTGTATAACAACTCTATTATAACCAGTAAATCCATAGAAACAGTTCTGTATAACAACTCTATTATAACCAGTAAATCCATAGAAACAGTTCTGTATAACAACTCTATTATAACCAGTAAATCCATAGAAACAGTTCTGTATAACAACTCTATTATAACCAGTAAATACATAGAAACAGTTCTGTATAACAACAACTCTATTATAACCAGTAAATCCATAGAAACAGTTCTGTATAACAACTCTATTATAACCAGTAAATCCATAGAAACAGTTCTGTATAACAACTCTATTATAACCAGTAAATCCATAGAAACAGTTCTCTATAACAACTCTATTATAACCAGTAAATCCATAGAAACAGTTCTGTATAACAACTCTATTATAACCAGTAAATCCATAGAAACAGTTCTGTACAACAACAACTCTATTATAACCAGTAAATCCATAGAAACAGTTTTGTATAACAACTCTATTATAACCAGTAAATCCATAGAAACAGTTCTGTATAACAACTCTATTATAACCAGTAAATCCATAGAAACAGTTCTGTACAACAACAACTCTATTATAACCAGTAAATCCATAGAAACAGTTCTGTATAACAACAACTCTATTATAACCAGTAAATCCATAGAAACAGTTCTGTATAACAACTCTATTATAACCAGTAAATCCATAGAAACAGTTCTGTATAACAACTCTATTATAACCAGTAAATCCATAGAAACAGTTCTGTACAACAACTCTATTATAACCAGTAAATCCATAGAAACAGTTCTGTATAACAACTCTATTATAACCAGTAAATCCATAGAAACAGTTCTGTACAACAACTCTATTATAACCAGTAAATCCATAGAAACAGTTCTGTATAACAACAACTCTATTATAACCAGTAAATCTACAGAAACAGTTCTGTATAACAACAACTCTATTATAACCAGTAAATCCATAGAAACAGTTCTGTATAACAACTCTATTATAACCAGTAAATCCATAGAAACAGTTCTGTACAACAACTCTATTATAACCAGTAAATCCATAGAAACAGTTCTGTATAACAACTCTATTATAACCAGTAAATCCATAGAAACAGGTCTGTATAACAACTCTATTATAACCAGTAAATCCATAGAAACAGTTCTGTATAACAACAACTCTATTATAACCAGTAAATCCATAGATACAGTTTTGTATAACAACTCTATTATAACCAGTAAATCCATAGAAACAGTTCTGTACAACAACTCTATTATAACCAGTAAATCCATAGAAACAGTTCTGTACAACAACTCTATTATAACCAGTAAATCCATAGAAACAGTTCTGTATAACAACTCTATTATAACCAGTAAATCCATAGAAACAGTTCTGTACAACAACAACTCTATTATAACCAGTAAATCCATAGAAACAGTTTTGTATAACAACTCTATTATAACCAGTAAATCCATAGAAACAGTTCTGTATAACAACTCTATTATAACCAGTAAATCCATAGAAACAGTTCTGTACAACAACTCTATTATAACCAGTAAATCCATAGAAACAGTTCTGTATAACAACAACTCTATTATAACCAGTAAATCCACAGAAACAGTTCTGTATAACAACAACTCTATTATAACCAGTAAATCCATAGAAACAGTTCTGTATAACAACAACTCTATTATAACCAGTAAATCCATAGAAACAGTTCTGTACAACAACTATATTATAACCAGTAAATCCATAGAAACAGTTCTGTACAACAACTCTATTATAACCAGTAAATCCATAGAAACAGTTCTGTATAACAACTCTATTATAACCAGTAAATCCATAGAAACAGTTCTGTACAACAACAACTCTATTATAACCAGTAAATCCATAGAAACAGTTCTGTATAACAACAACTCTATTATAACCAGTAAATCCATAGAAACAGTTCTGTATAACAACTCTATTATAACCAGTAAATCCATAGAAACAGTTCTGTACAACAACTCTATTATAACCAGTAAATCCATAGAAACAGTTCTGTACAACAACTCTATTATAACCAGTAAATCCATAGAAACAGTTCTGTATAACAACTCTATTATAACCAGTAAATCCATAGAAACAGTTCTGTATAACAACTCTATTATAACCAGTAAATCCATAGAAACTATTCTGTACAACAACAACTCTATTATAAGCAATAAATCCATAGAAACAGTTCTGTATAACAACAACTCTATTATAACCAGTAAATCCATAGAAACAGTTCTGTATAACAACAACTCTATTATAACCAGTAAATCCATAGACACAGTTCTGTATAACAACTCTATTATAACCAGTAAATCCATAGAAACAGTTCTGTATAACAACAACTCTATTATAACCAGTAAATCCATAGAAACTATTCTGTACAACAACAACTCTATTATAAGCAATAAATCCATAGAAACAGTTCTGTATAACAACAACTTTATTATAACCAGTAAATCCATAGAAACAGTTCTGTACAACAACAACTCTATTATAACCAGTAAATCCATAGAAACTATTCTGTACAACAACAACTCTATTATAAGCAATAAATCCATAGAAACAGTTCTGTATAACAACAACTCTATTATAACCAGTAAATCCATAGAAACAGTTCTGTATAACAACTCTATTATAACCAGTAAATCCATAGAAACAGTTCTGTATAACAACAACTCTATTATAACCAGTAAATCCATAGAAACTATTCTGTACAACAACAACTCTATTATAAGCAATAAATCCATAGAAACAGTTCTGTATAACAACAACTTTATTATAACCAGTAAATCCATAGAAACTATTCTGTACAACAACAACTCTATTATAAGCAATAAATCCATAGAAACAGTTCTGTACAACAACAACTCTATTATAACCAGTAAATCCATAGAAACAGTTCTCTATAACAACAACTCTATTATAACCAGTAAATCCATAGAAACAGTTCTGTATAACAACAACTCTATTATAACCAGTAAATCCATAGAAACAGTTCTGTATAACAACAACTCTATTATAACCAGTAAATCCATAGAAACAGTTCTGTATAACAACAACTCTATTATAACCAGTAAATCCATAGAAACAGTTCTGTACAACAACTCTATTATAACCAGTAAATCCATAGAAACAGTTCTGTACAACAACTCTATTATAACCAGTAAATCCATAGAAACAGTTCTGTATAACAACTCTATTATAACCAGTAAATCCATAGAAACAGTTCTGTATAACAACTCTATTATAACCAGTAAATCCATAGAAACAGTTCTGTATAACAACTCTATTATAACCAGTAAATCCATAGAAACAGTTCTGTATAACAACTCTATTATAACCAGTAAATCCATAGAAACAGTTCTGTATAACAACTCTATTATAACCAGTAAATCCATAGAAACAGTTCTGTATAACAACAACTCTATTATAACCAGTAAATCCATAGAAACAGTTCTGTATAACAACTCTATTATAACCAGTAAATCCATAGAAACAGTTCTCTATAACAACTCTATTATAACCAGTAAATCCATAGAAACAGTTCTGTATAACAACTCTATTATAACCAGTAAATCCATAGAAACAGTTCTGTACAACAACAACTCTATTATAACCAGTAAATCCATAGAAACAGTTTTGTATAACAACTCTATTATAACCAGTAAATCCATAGAAACAGTTCTGTATAACAACTCTATTATAACCAGTAAATCCATAGAAACAGTTCTGTACAACAACAACTCTATTATAACCAGTAAATCCATAGAAACAGTTTTGTATAACAACTCTATTATAACCAGTAAATCCATAGAAACAGTTCTGTATAACAACTCTATTATAACCAGTAAATCCATAGAAACAGTTCTGTACAACAACTCTATTATAACCAGTAAATCCATAGAAACAGTTCTGTATAACAACAACTCTATTATAACCAGTAAATCCACAGAAACAGTTCTGTATAACAACAACTCTATTATAACCAGTAAATCCATAGAAACAGTTCTGTATAACAACAACTCTATTATAACCAGTAAATCCATAGAAACAGTTCTGTATAACAACTCTATTATAACCAGTAAATCCATAGAAACAGTTCTGTATAACAACTCTATTATAACCAGTAAATCCATAGAAACTATTCTGTACAACAACAACTCTATTATAACCAGTAAATCCATAGAAACTATTCTGTACAACAACAACTCTATTATAAGCAATAAATCCATAGAAACAGTTCTGTATAACAACAACTCTATTATAACCAGTAAATCCATAGAAACAGTTCTGTATAACAACTCTATTATAACCAGTAAATCCATAGAAACAGTTCTGTATAACAACAACTCTATTATAACCAGTAAATCCATAGAAACTATTCTGTACAACAACAACTCTATTATAAGCAATAAATCCATAGAAACAGTTCTGTATAACAACAACTTTATTATAACCAGTAAATCCATAGAAACAGTTCTGTACAACAACAACTCTATTATAACCAGTAAATCCATAGAAACAGTTCTGTATAACAACTCTATTATAACCAGTAAATCCATAGAAACAGTTCTCTATAACAAATCTATTATAACCAGTAAATCCATAGAAAAAGTTCTGTATAACAACTCTATTATAACCAGTAAATCCATAGAAACAGTTCTGTATAACAACTCTATTATAACCAGTAAATCCATAGAAACAGTTCTGTACAACAACTCTATTATAACCATTAAATCCATAGAAACAGTTCTGTATAACAACTCTATTATAACCAGTAAATCCATAGAAACAGTTCTGTATAACAACTCTATTATAACCAGTAAATCCATAGAAACAGTTCTGTATAACAACTCTATTATAACCAGTAAATCCATAGAAACAGTTCTGTACAACAACAACTCTATTATAACCAGTAAATCCATAGAAACAGTTCTGTATAACAACAACTCTATTATAACCAGTAAATCCATAGAAACAGTTCTGTATAACAACTCTATTATAACCAGTAAATCCATAGAAACAGTTCTGTACAACAACTCTATTATAACCAGTAAATCCATAGAAACAGTTCTGTATAACAACAACTCTATTATAACCAGTAAATCCATAGAAACAGTTCTGTATAACAACAACTCTATTATAACCAGTAAATCCATAGAAACAGTTCTGTATAACAACTCTATTATAACCAGTAAATCCATAGAAACAGTTCTGTATAACAACAACTCTATTATAACCAGTAAATCCATAGAAACAGTTCTGTATAACAACTCTATTATAACCAGTAAATCCATAGAAACAGTTCTGTATAACAACTCTATTATAACCAGTAAATCCATAGAAACAGTTCTGTATAACAACTCTATTATAACCAGTAAATCCATAGAAACAGTTCTCTATAACAACTCTATTATAACCAGTAAATCCATAGAAACAGTTCTCTATAACAACAACTCTATTATAACCAGTAAATCCATAGAAACAGTTCTGTACAACAACTCTATTATAACCAGTAAATCCATAGAAACAGTTCTGTTTAACAACAACTCTATTATAACCAGTAAATCCATAGAAACAGTTCTGTACAACAACTCTATTATAACCAGTAAATCCATAGAAACAGTTCTCTATAACAACTCTATTATAACCAGTAAATCCATAGAAACAGTTCTCTATAACAACTCTATTATAACCAGTAAATCCATAGAAACAGTTCTCTATAACAACTCTATTATAACCAGTAAATCCATAGAAACAGTTCTCTATAACAACTCTATTATAACCAGTAAATCCATAGAAACTATTCTGTACAACAACAACTCTATTATAACCAGTAAATCCATAGAAACAGTTCTCTATAACAACTCTATTATAACCAGTAAATCCATAGAAACAGTTCTCTATAACAACTCTATTATAACCAGTAAATCCATAGAAACAGTTCTGTACAACAACAACTCTATTATAACCAGTAAATCCATAGAAACAGTTCTCTATAACAACTCTATTATAACCAGTAAAGAGGGTCCTTGATACCGTCTCACAAATCCAACTCAGGAAACCACAATATCAAAACAAGGTAGGAGGAAAACACCTGAGTTGACATACCTGAGTCTATGTTTGTACAGAAACAGCCTCACCCTCTCTCCCTCCCTCCCCAACTAGTATGACCAGCTCTTGGTCTGTAGAATAGCACACAGAGAGAGATAGTCAGATTGATTCTAATTCTCTCCTTCTAATTCCTTGTGAGAAAACCATTTTAGATGACCTAACGAATAAAACACAGCTTAAGTAGGGGTGCTGAGGGTGCTGGGGGTAATCCCCCCAAATATATATTTCACAAAAGCAGTTAACTGGGCCTTTACTAGTCCTGTATTAGTGGACCTATATAGACGTCTGTAACACTGGGCCTTTACTAGTCCTGTATTAACAGACCTATATAGACGTCTGTAACACTGGGCCTTTACTAGTCCTGTATTAGTGGACCTATATAGACGTCTGTAACACTGGGCCTTTACTAGTCCTGTATTAGTGGACCTATATAGACGTCTGTAACACTGGGCCTTTACTAGTCCTGTACTAACAGACCTATATAGACGTCTGTAACACTGGGCCTTTACTAGTCCTGTATTAACAGACCTATATAGACGTCTGTAACACTGGGCCTTTACTAGTCCTGTATTAGTGGACCTATATAGACGTCTGTAACACTGGGCCTTTACTAGTCCAGTATTAACAGACCTATATAGACGTCTGTAACACTGGGCCTTTACTAGTCCTGTATTAGTGGACCTATATAGACGTCTGTAACACTGGGCCTTTACTAGTCCTGTATTAACAGACCTATATAGACGTCTGTAACACTGGGCCTTTACTAGTCCTGTATTAGTGGACCTATATAGACGTCTGTAACACTGGGCCTTTACTAGTCCTGTATTAACAGACCTATATAGACGTCTGTAACACTGGGCCTTTACTAGTCCTGTATTAGTGGACCTATATAGACGTCTGTAACACTGGGCCTTTACTAGTCCTGTATTAGTGGACCTATATAGACGTCTGTAACACTGGGCCTTTACTAGTCCTGTATTACAGTTGAAGTCTGAAGTTTACATACACCTTAGCCAAATACATTTAACTCAGTTTTTCACAATTCCTGATATTTAATCCTAGTAACAATTCCCCTGTCTTAGGTCAGTTAGGATCACCACTTTATTTTAAGAATGTGAAATGTCAGAATATTAGTAGAGAGAATGATTTATTTCAGCTTTTATTTCTTTCATCACATTCCCAGAAGTTTACATACACTCAATTAGTATTTGGTAGCATTGCCTTTAAATTGTTTAACTTGGGTCAAATGTTTCCGGTAGCCTTCCACAAGCTTCCCACAATAAGTTGGGTGAATTTTGGCCCATTCCTCCTGACAGAGCTGGTGTAACGGAGTCAGGTTTGTAGGCCTCCTTGCTCAGACACGCTTTTTCCGTTCTGCCCACAAATGTTCAATAGGATTGAGGTCAGGGCTTTGTGATGGCAACTCCAATACCTTGACTTTGTTGTCATTAAGCCATTTTGCCACAACATTGGAAGTATGCTTGGGGTCATTGCCCATTTGGAAGACCCATGTGCGACCAAGCGTTAACTTCCTGACTGATATATTGAAGCAACATCTCAACATATCCACATAATTTTCCTGCCTCGTGATGCCATCTATTTTGTGAAGTGCCCCAGTCCCTCCTGCAGCAAAGCACCCCCACAACATGATGCTGCCACCCCCGTGCTTCACGCTTGGGATGGTGCGTTCTGGCAGCATGGCCTTCGTCTGGAAAAAACGTTGTTTCTATTGAACATGCCATACTAATAAAGGCATTTTAATTAATTATATGAAGAGTGCCTTGGTCCTTCTTTCTTTTCTGATGACCAATTCACCCCGTTTACCAAAGAGCACCTTCTGTCTACCAACATTTACTATTGGATACCTTAGTAGAGCTTCCTTTCCTCCTCTTACTACTAACTAAGGTGGATCAACACTAGCTAAGGTAGAACAGACTACTGACATTATGGATCAACACTAAGGTAGAACAGACTACTGACATTATGGATCAACACTAACTAAGGTAGAACAGACTACTGACATTATGGACCAACACTAAGGTAGAACAGACTACTGACATTATGGATCAACACTAACTAAGGTAGAACAGACTACTGACATTACGGATCAACACTAAGGTAGAACAGACTACTGACATTATGGATCAACACTAACTAAGGTAGAACAGACTACTGACATTATGGATCAACACTAGCTAAGGTAGAACAGACTACTGACATTACGGATCAACACTAACTAAGGTAGAACAGACTACTGACATTACGGATCAACACTAACTAAGGTAGAACAGACTACTGACATTACGGATCAACACTAAGGTAGAACAGACTACTGACATTATGGATCAACACTAACTAAGGTAGAACAGACTACTGACATTATGGATCAACACTAGCTAAGGTAGAACAGACTACTGACATTACGGATCAACACTAACTAAGGTAGAACAGACTACTGACATTATGGATCAACACTAACTAAGGTAGAACAGACTACTGACATTACGGATCAACACTAACTAAGGTAGAACAGACTACTGACATTACGGATCAACACTAACTAAGGTAGAACAGACTACTGACATTACGGATCAACACTAACTAAGGTAGAACAGACTACTGACATTATGGATCAACACTAACTAAGGTAGAACAGACTACTGACATTATGGATCAACACTAACTAAGGTAGAACAGACTACTGACATTATGGATCAACACTAACTAAGGTAGAACAGACTACTGACATTACGGATCAACACTAACTAAGGTAGAACAGACTACTGACATTACGGATCAACACTAACTAAGGTAGAACAGACTACTGACATTATGGATCAACACTAACTAAGGTAGAACAGACTACTGACATTATGGACCAACACCAACTAAGGTAGAACAGACTACTGACATTACGGATCAACACTAGCTAAGGTAGAACAGACTACTGACATTACGGATCAACACCAACTGCTAGAACAGACTACTGACATTATGGATCAACACTAACTAAGGTAGAACAGACTACTGACATTACGGATCAACACTAACTAAGGTAGAACAGACTACTGACATTACGGATCAACACTAACTAAGGTAGAACAGACTACTGACATTACGGATCAACACTAACTAAGGTAGAACAGACTACTGACATTACGGATCAACACTAACTAAGGTAGAACAGACTACTGACATTACGGATCAACACTAACTAAGGTAGAACAGACTACTGACATTACGGATCAACACTAACTAAGGTAGAACAGACTACTGACATTACGGATCAACACTAACTAAGGTAGAACAGACTGCTGACATTACGGATCAACACTAACTAAGGTAGAACAGACTGCTGACATTACGGATCAACACTAACTAAGGTAGAACAGACTACTGACATTATGGATCAACACTAGCTAAGGTAGAACAGACTACTGACATTATGGATCAACACTAACTAAGGTAGAACAGACTACTGACATTACGGATCAACACTAACTAAGGTAGAACAGACTACTGACATTACGGATCAACACTAACTAAGGTAGAACAGACTACTGACATTACGGATCAACACTAACTAAGGTAGAACAGACTACTGACATTACGGATCAACATTAACTAAGGTAGAACAGACTACTGACATTACGGATCAACATTAACTAAGGTAGAACAGACTACTGACATTATGGACCAACACTAAGGTAGAACAGACTACTGACATTACGGATCAACACTAACTAAGGTAGAACAGACTACTGACATTACGGACCAACACTAACTAAGGTAGAACAGACTACTGACATTACGGATCAACACTAACTAAGGTAGAACAGACTACTGACATTATGGATCAACACTAAGGTAGAACAGACTACTGACATTATGGATCAACACTAACTAAGGTAGAACAGACTACTGACATTATGGATCAACACTAACTAAGGTAGAACAGACTACTGACATTATGGACCAACACTAACTAAGGTAGAACAGACTACTGACATTATGGATCAACACTAACTAAGGTAGAACAGACTACTGACATTATGGATCAACACTAAGGTAGAACAGACTACTGACATTATGGATCAACACTAACTAAGGTAGAACAGACTACTGACATTATGGACCAACACTAACTAAGGTAGAACAGACTACTGACATTATGGATCAACACTAACTAAGGTAGAACAGACTACTGACATTATGGATCAACACTAACTAAGGTAGAACAGACTACTGACATTACGGATCAACACTAACTAAGGTAGAACAGACTACTGACATTACGGATCAACACTAACTAAGGTAGAACAGACTACTGACATTATGGATCAACACTAACTAAAGTAGAACAGACTACTAACATTATGGATCAACACTAACTAAGGTAGAACAGACTACTGACATTATGGATCAACACTAAGGTAGAACAGACTACTGACATTATGGATCAACACTAGCTAAGGTAGAACAGACTACTGACATTACGGATCAACACTAACTAAGGTAGAACAGACTACTGACATTATGGATCAACACTAACTAAGGTAGAACAGACTACTGACATTATGGATCAACACTAACTAAGGTAGAAAAGTTAGACTTCTGTCTGTCTGTAGTTACTAGGACAACAGCCTGGTCACAGGTCATGTCATAAACAGAATGAATGGAGGTATGGATAGACCCAGAGAATAAACAGAATGAACGGAGGGATGGATAGACCCAGAGAATAAACAGAATGAACGGAGGGATGGATAGACCCAGAGAATAAACGGAATGAATGGAGGGATGGATAGACCCAGAGAATAAACGGAATGAATGGAGGGATGGATAGACCCAGAGAATAAACGGAATGAACGGAGGGATGGATAGACCCAGAGAATAAACGGAATGAACGGAGGGATGGATAGACCCAGAGAATAAACAGAATGAATGGAGGGATGGATAGACCCAGAGAATAAACAGAATGAATGGAGGGATGGATAGATGCAGAGAAAGCTACAGAAAGAGTGAGGCATTGTGAGAGATCGAAGGCTCCCGAGTGGCGCAGCGGTCTAAGGTACTGCATCTCAGTGCTTAAGGCGTCACTACAGACACCCTGGTTCGATTACAGGCTGTGATTGGGAGTCGCATAGGGCGGGTGTACTGCTTTGGATACGACACTCTCTCACTCGTTTTAACTTTTTTCTCTCTCATTCAACCGCGTCTGTTAGACGCTACAAGTTTACTGCTATTCCGTCATAAATACGAGGGTAACTGTAGGCTATGTTGCGCCTGTATAATTGGACATAAATACGAGGGTAACTGTAGGCTATGTTGCGCCTGTATAATTGGACATAAATACGAGGGTAACTGTAGGCTATGTTGCGCCTGTATAATTGGACATAAATACGAGGGTAACTGTAGGCTATGTTGCCCATTGCATAACTCGAAACCACACGCAAACACACGCACGCGCGCACATACACACACACACACACACACACACGGACACGGACACCTGTTGCTGCTGCCTACTAGCGGGAGGTTTCGGCCTTACCTTAGTTCCTTTTACACGGTAGAAAGGGTGAGGGGAGGGGAGGTAGCCTCGACCGGCCAGGCTATCCAGAGTCCACCTGAACGACAGGTTGAATAAATAAAGAAATAAATAATCAATTCTGAGGAAAAAAATGGTCGGTGTTAAACGGAAGGAGGGTTAGCTGCTGTGCTGCGACTCCAGTCCAGATGCGTCTGGTGATGGCGGGTCAAAGACAAAACTGTCTCCCGATCCAACTCCGACTGGCTTTCTCTGGGGCGGGACTTCGCTCTGGGCTAGGCTACCTCCGAAATGAAGGGAGTGGCAGAGAGAGAGAGAGAGAGAGAGAGAGAGAGAGAGAGAGAGAGAGAGAGAGAGAACTTGGAACTTCTGTGAGTGTCGTATTTTTTATTGTTTATTTCACTTTTGTTTATGATCTATTTCACTTGCTTTTCCCAATGTTAACATATGTTTCCCCATGCCAATAAAGCCATTTGAGTTGAACTGACAGAGAGAAAGAGAGAGAGGGGGGCGGGGATCACAGCAGCAAGATGTGTGACCTGTTGCCACAAGAAAAGGGCAACCAGTGAAGAACAAACACCATTGTAAATACAACCCATATTTATGTTTATTTATTTTCCCTTTTGTACTTTAACTATTTGCACATCGTTACAACACTGTATATAGACATAATATGACATCTGAAATGTCTTTATTCTTGTGGATCTTCTGTGAGTGTAATGTTTACTGTTCATTTGTTATTGTTTATTTCACTTTTGTTTATTATCTACTTCAGTTTTTTTGGGGGAATGTTAACATATGTTTCCCAAGCCAATGAAGCCCCTTGAATTGAATTGAGAGAGGTGCATAGAGGAGGAGAAAAGAGAGAACCTACCTGACTGACTGTCTCTAAACAGGTGCATAGAGGAGGAGGAGAAAGGAGAGAACCTACCTGACTGACTGTCTCTAAACAGGTGCATAGAGGAGGAGGAGAAAGGAGAGAACCTACCTGACTGACTGTCTCTAAACAGGTGCATAGAGGAGGAGGAGAAAAGAGAGAACCTACCTGACTGACTGTCTCTAAACAGGTGCATTGAGGAGGAGGAGGAGGAAGGAGAGAACCTACCTGACTGACTGTCTCTAAACAGGTGCATAGAGGAGGAGGAGAAAAGAGAGAACCTACCTGACTGACTGTCTCTAAACAGGTGCATAGAGGAGGAGGAGAAAAGAGAGAACCTACCTGACTGACTGTCTCTAAACAGGTGCATAGAGGAGGAGGAGAAAAGAGAGAACCTACCTGACTGACTGTCTCTAAACAGGTGCATAGAGGAGGAGGAGGAAGGAGAGAACCTACCTGACTGACTGTCTCTAAACAGGTGCATAGAGGAGGAGGAGGAAGGAGAGAACCTACCTGACTGACTGTCTCTAAACAGGTGCATAGAGGAGGAGGAGGAGGAGAAAGGAGAGAACCTACCTGACTGACTGTCTCTAAACAGGTGCATAGAGGAGGAGGAGGAAGGAGAGAACCTACCTGACTGACTGTCTCTAAACAGGTGCATAGAGGAGGAGGAGGAAGGAGAGAACCTACCTGACTGACTGTCTCTAAACAGGTGCATTGTTGACTCTGTAAACATGGAGTGACTATTTCTGCTGGCTCTGATGATGCTCTCCATTTAATGTTCATAGGACCCTTTTCTAAGGCCAACTGTCAACAGCCACACAAACATATTACAATGCTGTTCCAATACTAAAACAATCCTAGTCAGTACAGGAGATATATACAACAATCCTAGTCAGTACAGGTTACAGGAGATATATACAACAATCCTAGTAAGTACAGGAGATATATACAACAATCCTAGTCAGTACATGAGATATATACAACTATCCTAGTCAGTACAGGAGATATATATAACAATCCTAGTAAGTACAGGTTACAGGAGATATATACAACAATCCTAGTCAGTACAGGAGATATATACAACAATCCTAGTCAGTACAGGTTACAGGAGATATATACAACAATCCTAGTCAGTTCAGGAGATATATACAACAATCCTAGTCAGTACAGGTTACAGGAGATATATACAACAATCCTAGTCAGTACAGGAGATATATACAACAATCCTAGTCAGTACAGGGTACAGGAGATATATACAACAATCCTAGTCAGTACAGGTTACAGGAGATATATACAACAATCCTAGTCAGTACAGGAGATATATACAACAATCCTAGTCAGTACAGGAGATATATACAACAATCCTAGTCAGTACAGGGTACAGGAGATATATACAACAATCCTAGTCAGTTCAGGAGATATATACAACAATCCTAGTCAGTACAGGTTACAGGAGATATATACAACAATCCTAGTCAGTACAGGAGATATATACAACAATCCTAGTCAGTACAGGGTACAGGAGATATATACAACAATCCTAGTCAGTACAGGTTACAGGAGATATATACAACAATCCTAGTCAGTACAGGAGATATATACAACAATCCTAGTCAGTACAGGTTACAGGAGATATATACAGCAATCCTAGTCAGTACAGGAGATATATACAACAATCCTAGTCAGTACAGGAGATATATACAACAATCCTAGTCAGTACAGGAGATATATACAACAATCCTAGTAAGTACAGGAGATATATACAACAATCCTAGTAAGTACAGGAGATATATACAACAATCCTAGTCAGTACAGGTTACAGGAGATATATACAACAATCCTAGTAAGTACAGGGTACAGGAGATATATACAACAATCCTAGTAAGTACAGGACATATATACAACAATCCTAGTCAGTACAGGAGATATATACAACAATCCTAGTCAGTACAGGAGATATATACAACAATCCTAGTCAGTACAGGTTACAGGAGATATATACAACAATCCTAGTAAGTACAGGTTACAGGAGATATATACAACAATCCTAGTCAGTACAGGAGATATATACAACAATCCTAGTCAGTACAGGAGATATATACAACAATCCTAGTCAGTACAGGAGATATATACAACAATCCTAGTCAGTACAGGAGATATATACAACAATCCTAGTCAGTACAGGAGATATATACAACAATCCTAGTCAGTACAGGTTACAGGAGATATATACAGCAATCCTAGTAAGTACAGGAGATATATATAACAATCCTAGTCAGTACAGGAGATATATACAACAATCCTAGTCAGTTCAGGAGATATATACAACAATCCTAGTCAGTACAGGAGATATATACAACAATCCTAGTCAGTACAGGGTACAGGAGATATATACAACAATCCTAGTCAGTACAGGTTACAGGAGATATATACAACAATCCTAGTAAGTACAGGAGATATATACAACAATCCTAGTCAGTACAGGAGATATATACAACAATCCTAGTCAGTTCAGGAGATATATACAACAATCCTAGTCAGTACAGGTTACAGGAGATATATACAACAATCCTAGTCAGTACAGGAGATAATATATACAACAATCCTAGTAAGTACAGGAGATATATACAACAATCCTAGTCAGTACAGGAGATATATACAACAATCCTAGTCAGTACAGGGTACAGGAGATATATACAACAATCCTAGTCAGTACAGGTTACAGGAGATATATACAACAATCCTAGTCAGTACAGGAGATATATACAACAATCCTAGTCAGTACAGGAGATATATACAACAATCCTAGTCAGTACAGGGTACAGGAGATATATACAACAATCCTAGTAAGTACAGGTTACAGGAGATATATACAACAATCCTATTAAGTACAGGAGATATATACAACAATCCTAGTAAGTACAGGTTACAGGAGATATATACAACAATCCTAGTAAGTACAGGTTACAGGAGATATATACAACAATCCTAGTCAGTACAGGAGATATATACAACAATCCTAGTCAGTACAGGAGATATATACAACAATCCTAGTAAGTACAGGTTACAGGAGATATATACAACAATCCTAGTAAGTACAGGAGATATATACAACAATCCTAGTAAGTACAGGGTACAGGAGATATATAGAAGATATAGATATAGATAAACATAGACCCTATCTAGAAAGCTCCGGGCCTTAAATTGGTAGAATCGGGTAACTAATTCCTTACTGTGTATTTCTACTTTCTGTAAAGAAGGGCAGTTCCCACGGTAACGGAATTACTGTGACTTAGATTTTTCACCTCACCTGGACATTTTTACCCTGAAACTTATTTAGTGGAAGAACTGTGAAAATACACAACTTTGTGTTCAGGTTTTTAAAGCGACCAAAAAAACGATATCTCTTCTTCGAAGGACGATTCAAGATGTCTGCAGAAACAAGGGGGATGTCAGCTAATGACATGACATCTTACCTTTTGTAAACATCTGGTTTTGGTATTTACCTACAGTCAGTGAAGTGGATGTACACCCGACGACAGAATGATGGGTCCTTGAGCTGTACTACACAGACATACGGCATTATGGGTATTAATGTACAATTGAATAGAATACAACTTTGTTGTCCATTCCAGGATGGACATTTTTCCTTTTGGCCTCCCATTGAAATAATCACATACACGTTTAAACCAGTCAGTCCATCACGTTGCATACACTGTCAAACACAGAGGACGTTAAGGACATTCACTCACATCGACCGCTGTCCCAACTACACTGGATACACTGTCAAACACAGAGGACATTAAGGACATTCACTCACATCGACCGCTGTCCCAACTACACTGGATACACTGTCAAACACAGAGGACATTAAGGACATTCACTCACATCGACCGCTGTCCCAACTACACTGGATACACTGTCAAACACAGAGGACATTAAGGACATTCACTCACATCGACCGCTGTCCCAACTACACTGGATACACTGTCAAACACAGAGGACATTAAGGACATTCACTCACATCGACCGCTGTCCCAACTACACTGGATACACTGTCAAACACAGAGGACATTAAGGACATTCACTCACATCGACCGCTGTCCCAACTACACTGGATACATTGTCAAACACAGAGGACATTAAGGACATTCACTCACATCGACCGCTGTCCCAACTACACTGGATACACTGTCAAACACAGAGGACGTTAGGACATTCACTCACATCGACCGCTGTCCCAACTACACTGGATACACTGTCAAACACAGAGGACATTAAGGACATTCACTCACATCGACCGCTGTCCCAACTACACTGGATACACTGTCAAACACAGAGGACGTTAAGGACATTCACTCACATCGACCGCTGTCCCAACTACACTGGATACACTGTCAAACACAGAGGACGTTAGGACATTCACTCACATCGACCGCTGTCCCAACTACACTGGATACACTGTCAAACACAGAGGACATTAGGACATTCACTCACATCGACCGCTGTCCCAACTACACTGGATACACTGTCAAACACAGAGGACATTAAGGACATTCACTCACATCGACCGCTGTCCCAACTACACTGGATACACTGTCAAACACAGAGGACATTAAGGACATTCACTCACATCGACCGCTGTCCCAACTACACTGGATACACTGTCAAACACAGAGGACATTAGGACATTCACTCACATCGACCGCTGTCCCAACTACACTGGATACACTGTCAAACACAGAGGACATTAAGGACATTCACTCACATCGACCACTGTCCCAACTACACTGGATACACTGTCAAACACAGAGGACATTAAGGACATTCACTCACATCGACCGCTGTCCCAACTACACTGGATACACTGTCAAACACAGAGGACATTAAGGACATTCACTCACATCGACCGCTGTCCCAACTACACTGGATACTGTTTTGTTAGAATAACAGAGGATTCAATCGCGAGTGAAGTTTAACATTTATTGAGGCAAACAAGGAGAGTAGTGTAGCATGGTCAGGTGAGGAGGTAATATAATGAACAGTCGGAGTCTTAGCAGCGCAGGGACTGAATGGGTAAACCAGATCCTCCGTGAAGGAGAGTGTAGCGAGGGGACATCCCAAGTCCGTAAAACCAGGAAGTACCCGGCGTCGAATCCTCCACGGGAGAGACAGCAGAGCGATCGTAGAGTCCAAACAGAAACCCTAAACCATCGGAGACACAGGACTCAGCCAGGGGAACGAACTAGCACACAGGAAACAACCCAACGAACTGACAAACACAAGATAATGACAATGAGTATAAATAGACAGAGAAGATGAGTGGCAGCTGGCGCTGATAATGAGCTGAGTGGTATTCAGCGGCCAGACCCACACTCAAACACAGAGCGAGCCGCTGAATTCATGAACCGTGACAGATACACTGTCAAACACAGAGGACATTAAGGACATTCACTCACATCGACCGCTGTCCCAACTACACTGGATACACTGTCAAACACAGAGGACATTAGGATATTCACTCACATCGACCGCTGTCCCAACTACACTGGATACACTGTCAAACACAGAGGACATTAGGATATTCACTCACATCGACCGCTGTCCCAACTACACTGGATACACTGTCAAACACAGAGGACATTAAGGAACACAAGGACATTAAGAGTGTTCCTACGGGAACAGAGAGTGTTCCTACGGGACAGAGAGTGTTCCTACGGGACGGAGAGTGTTCCTACGGGAACAGAGAGTGTTCCTACGGGACAGAGAGTGTTCCTACGGAACAGAGAGTGTTCCTACGGGACGGAGAGTGTTCCTACGGGACGGAGAGTGTTCCTACGGGAACAGAGAGTGTTCCTACGGGAACAGAGAGTGTTCCTACGGGACGGAGAGTGTTCCTACGGGACGGAGAGTGTTCCTACGGGACGGAGAGTGTTCCTACGGGACAGAGAGTGTTCCTACGGGAACAGAGAGTGTTCCTACGGGACGGAGAGTGTTCCTACGGGACGGAGAGTGTTCCTACGGGAACAGAGAGTGTTCCTACGGGAACAGAGAGTGTTCCTACGGGACAGAGAGTGTTCCTACGGGGACAGAGACCTCAGTAACACACCAGGTGGGAAACATTCAGTAGGGAGGTTCCTCTCGTCTCTGCTCTGCTCTCTTCTCCTCGGTTCTTCCTTTCATCCTCTGTTCTTCAGATAGAGAGGAAGGAGGGAGAGATGGTTATCAGTGTGGAGGAGAGAGGAGGAGGGAGGGAGGAGAGAGGAGGAGGGAGGGAGGAGAGTGAGGAAGGAAGGAGTGGAGGAGGGGCGGTAGTCATTGTTCAAATGTTAACATCACCCAGACAAAGACGCAGGTCTGTTCACACACACACACTATGGGAGGGGGGGCAGGGTGGTTTAATACAAATGAACATTTATTTTCCTGAACACAAGTCCGTTTGTCCATCCCTTCGTCCATCGCTCCCTCCCTCCATCCATCGGTCTCTCTCTCTCTCTCTCTCTCTCTCTCTCTCTCTCTCTCTCTCTCTCTCTCTCTCTCTCTCTGTCTCTCTCTCTCTCTCTCTCTCTCTCTCTCTCTCTCTCTCTCTCTCTCTCTCTCTCTCTCTCTCTCTCTCTCTCTCTCTCTCAATACAATTTCATTTGAAGGGCTTTATTGGCATGTGAATCATATGTTTACATTGCCAAAGCAAGTGAAAAATATCATGAACAAAAGTGAAATAAACAATAAAAATGAACAGTAAACATAAACATTAAAAGTTCCAGAAGAATCAAGACATTTCAAATGTCATATTATGTGAAAATATTTTTTAAAAAGTACGAAAGGGAAAATAAATAAACATAAATATGGGTTGTATTTACAATGGTGTTTGTTCTTCTCTGGTTGACCTTTTCTTGTGGCAACAGGTCACACATCTTGCTGCTGTGATGTCACACTGTGGTATTTCACCCAGTAGATATGGGAGTTTATCAACATTGGGTTTGTTTTCAAATTCTTTGTGGGTCTGTGTAATCTGAGGGAAATATGTGTCTCTAGTATAGTCAGTGTGAACATAGCCTGTCTTCTCTTGAGAGCCAGGTCTGCATACGGCGGCCTTTCTCAATAGCAAGGCTATGCTCACTGAGTCTGTACATAGTCAAAGCTTTCCTTAAGTTTGGGTCAGTCACAGTGGTCAGGTATTCTGCCACTGTGTACTCTCTGTTTAGGGACAAATAGCATTCTAGTTTGCTCAGTTTATTTTGATGTGTCAGGTAATTATCTTTATGTTTCCTGATGATATGGCTTGGGTCTAATTGTGTTGCTACATGTTTCCATTTCTGTTAGTCACATGTCTGTGGAACTTCAGTTCAGTTTATGTCTCAGTTGTTGAATCTTATGTTATGTTCGTACAAATATTTACACGTGTTAAATTTGCCATTGTTGTTAATTTTCTTCGGGTTTCTACTTGACATTTTTCGATTTGATAGGGAGGCTGAGACGTCAAACATCCTGTTTAGGTTTTCTACTGAGTTTACACCTTCACTATTACAGGGAAACCTTTTGTCCAGGAAGTTGTCTAAAAGGGATTGAATGTGTTGTTGCCTAATAGTTTTTTGGTACGTTTCCACACTACATTCCTTCCCTCTATAGCATTTCTTAATATTATTGTACATTGACTATGTACAGACCCAGCGTGCGACAGAGCTGCAGGAGTTGTGGCCTTGTTTTTGTCGGTTATGTTGTCGTAGTTGTGCCTCGGGGGGCATATGGGGGAGGGAATGCTGTCACCTCCAGGTAGGGGTTTGTCCCCCCTGTGTGCTGAGGGTGTCAGGTTCTTGTCCAGTTCTGGCATTTAGGTCGCCACAGATTAGTACATGTCCCCGGGCCTCTGTCTCTCTTTCTCTCTCTCTCTCTCTCTCTCTCTCTCTCTCTCTCTCTCTCTCTCTTTTTTTTCTCTCTCTCTCTCTCTCTCTCTCTCTCTTTCTCTCTCTGTCACCTGAGCTCCATATCAATAGTTGATCACCCTGGGACACTCAATCTACTGATGAACAGAACACTGAAGGAAAGGAGAGGAGAGGAGAGGAGAGGAGAGGAGAGGAGAGGAGAAAAGAGGAGAGGAGAGAAGAAGGCATGAGGTGCTCAAAAAGTTTAATAATGAGACATACAACCATGCCTGCCCTGACCAACACAGACTGAGATATACAACCATGCCTGCCCTGACCAACACAGACTGAGATATACAACCATGCCTGCCCTGACCAACACAGACTGAGATATACAACCATGCCTGCCCCCACCAACACAGACTGAGATATACAACCATGCCTGCCCCCACCAACACAGACTGAGATATTCAACCATGCCTGCCCCCACCAACACAGACTGAGATATACAACCATGCCTGCCCTGACCAACACAGACTGAGATATACAACCATGCCTGCCCCCACCAACACAGACTGAGATATACAACCATGCCTGCCCCCACCAACACAGACTGAGATATTCAACCATGCCTGCCCCCACCAACACAGACTGAGAAATACAACCATGCCTGCCCCCACCAACACAGACTGAGATATTCAACCATGCCTGCCCTCGCCAACACAGACTGAGATATTCAACCATGCCTGCCCTGACCAACACAGACTGAGATATTCAACCATGCCTGCCCCCACCAACACAGACTGAGATATTCAACCATGCCTGCCCTCGCCAACACAGACTGAGATATTCAACCATGCCTGCCCTGACCAACACAGACTGAGATATTCAACCATGCCTGCCCTGACCAACACAGACTGAGATATACAACCATGCCTGCGCCCACCAACACAGACTGAGATATACAACCATGCCTGCCCCCACCAACACAGACTGAGATATTCAACCATGCCTGCCCTCACCAACACAGACTGAGATATACAACCATGCCTGCCCTCACCAACACAGACTGAGATATTCAACCATGCCTGCCCCCACCAACACAGACTGAGATATACAACCATGCCTGCCCTGACCAACACAGACTGAGATATACAACCATGCCTGCCCCCACCAACACAGACTGAGATATATAACCATGCCTGCCCTCAGCAACACAGACTGAGATATTCAACCATGCCTGCCCTCAGCAACACAGACTGAGATATACAACCATGCCTGCCCTGACCAACACAGACTGAGATATACAACCATGCCTGCCCCCACCAACACAGACTGAGATATACAACCATGCCTGCCCTGACCAACACAGACTGAGATATTCAACCATGCCTGCCCCCACCAACACAGACTGAGATATACAACCATGCCTGCCCTGACCAACACAGACTGAGATATACAACCATGCCTGCCCTGACCAACACAGACTGAGATATTCAACCATGCCTGCCCCCACCAACACAGACTGAGATATACAACCATGCCTGCCCTGACCAACACAGACTGAGATATACAACCATGCCTGCCCCCACCAACACAGACTGAGACATACAACTATGCCTGCCCTCAGCAACACAGACTGAGATATACAACCATGCCTGCCCCCACCAACACAGACTGAGATATACAACCATGCCTGCCCCCACCCTTACAGCATTTCACTGTAAGGGTCTACACCTGTTGTATTCAGCACTTCACTGTAAGGTCTACACCTGTTGTATTCAGCATTTCACTGTCAGGTCTACACCTGTTGTATTCAGCATTTCACTGTCAGGTCTACACCTGTTGTATTCAGCATTTCACTGTCAGGTCTACACCTGTTGTATTCAGCATTTCACTGTCAGGTCTACACCTGTTGTATTCAGCATTTCACTGTAAGGTCTACACCTGTTGTATTCAGCATTTCACTGTAAGGTCTACACCCTGTTGTATTCAGCATTTCACTGTAAGGTCTACACCTGTTGTATTCAGCATTTCACTGTAAGGGTCTACACCTGTTGTATTCAGCATTTCACTGTAAGGTCTACACCTGTTGTATTCAGTATTTCACTGTGAGGTCTACACCTGTTGTATTCAGCATTTCACTGTAAGGTCTACACCTGTTGTATTCAGCATTTCACTGTAAGGTCTACACCTGTTGTATTCAGCATTTGACAAATCAAATTTGATTTGATTGTGTGTGTTTTTTTGTGTGTGTGTGTGTGTGTACCGTGTATGTGCGTATGCCTATTTGAAGCCTTGCAGATAAGAGTTTAATATATAACTTAATGGTGTTTTGTCCGTGTTTTAACTGTGGGCTAACTCTGTACTGGTCTAGGATCAGTTTTAGACTTTTCGATCATAATGGATCAGATTATATGGAGAGGAGGGAGCTGATCCTAGATCAGCACTCCTACTTTGAGATGCTTGATACATACAATTGGACTCTCAGGGTGAAGTTTCCCCCCTTGTTACAGATCTTGGGTCAGCTTCCCTTCCCCCCCCATCCTAACCTTAACATTAGTGGGGGAAAATGCAAAACTGACCGAAGATCAGCCTCTAGGGGCAACTTCACTCTGAGTTAGACAGTGCTTCTTCTCTGCTCTGTTCTCATCTCTCTGTGCTGCATCCACTCACTCTGCCACTCTGCCACCATCTAGTGGTCAGAATGAAACATTACACTAACATATGGCACCATCACGGACATGCTCAAGAGCCAAAACAATGGGCGCGTTCGAGCGGATCACTTTTGTCAAGACGTTGACTAACGTTGGTCGCCGCCTTTCAGAGTGTGTTGCATTACGGGTATAAAAAACTGCTCGACCTGCGACTACATGCCCGACCTTGCATGACCTTTACAACAACCATGTGATTAAAGGTCAAAACCTTTAGAATGCAGCGAAGATTTCTGATGTTGCTCCTCACCAACTGCAACCGGAAGTGGGAACCAAAGTATTGTGGGAGAAAACCTTCTTCAGTTTTTAGGGAAGAACAGTGCACTACATGCTCATAAATGGCTGATGTCGCCACCTATCTTTGGTTATCATCCGCCTGTCATTGGTTATTATCCGCCTGTCATTGGGTATTATCCCCTGTCATTGGGTATTATCGACCTGGCATTGGTTATTATCAGCCTGTCATTGATTATTATCCGCCTGTCATTGGTTATTATCCCCTGTCATTGGTTATTATCCCCTGTCATTGGTTATTATCCCCCTGTCATTGGTTATCCGCCTGTCATTGGTTAGAAGGAGGTTTCTGACCGAAAAGAGCTTCTCGACATCGGAACAGCGACCACTAACCTCCATTTGGACAAGGACTTCTACTTCAATGAGTCGGGGGGCGAAATAGAGTTTTGATTATTGCGGACCAGGCCCAAATCCCCGACATTCAAAGGAGGAGAAGTCGCTATGCGGGATACTTGACGAGACCACTTCGGAGAGTGTATAAATCGCCTCTCCCCTCCGCTCTATTGGCGAATGTGCAATCACTGGAGAATAAACTGGATGAGCTCCGTTAGTATAGTCTATCAACGGAACCTGAAGAACTGTAATATCCTATGTTTCTCCAAGTCTTGGCAGAACTAAATAAATATAATATGGTAAATATAAATCTAGCTGGTTTTCTATACATCGGCAGGATAGAACGGCATCATCTGGGAAGCTCAGAGGTGTGTGTTTCCTTTTTGATAACAGCTGATGTTCAAGAAGCACTTCACTGTTAGTCTCCGCCTGTTGTTTAGGAAGCATTTCACTGTTAAACAACAGGCGGAGACTAAGAAGCATGTGACTAATAAAACATTTGATTTGACCTACACAGAGACAGAAAAAAACACACACACACACACACGCACACACGCACACGCACACACGCACACACGCACGCACACACGCACACACACGCACACACGCACACACGCCGCACACGCACACACACACACACACACACACACACACACACACACACACACACACACACACGCACACCCACATCATCACTCTCAATAATTAGTTCATTTTAATTATTGAATCATTATCAGTTCTCCTGTTCTGATTCCCCCTCCTCTCTCTAATGCCTATCTATCACACCGGCAGCATCATCTGGATGTGTGCAACAAAAGTTCTCCTTCTGCTACCCCATTTCTGTTAAGCCCTCTACACGTACAATTTGATGCATGGGTTTGATAACGTACGCACCACACAGAACGCACTGCAACGCAATGGTGTGAGGCAAACGCAGTGTTCCATTGGAAATGGGCTGTCCGAGGGCATGGGTGGGGTGCTGGCCCAGGGCATGGGTGGGGTGCTGGCCCAGGTGGGGACAGAGGGGGAGAGAGTGGTGGCGTACTTCAGCAAAACATTGGACAAACATGAGCGCCGCTACTGTGTCACCCGACGGGAGCTCCTGGCTGTTGTGGCTTCCGTCAAGCACTTCAAGTACTACCTGGGTGGCCTGCCCTTTACGGTATTGACTGACCACTCTGCTCTCCAGTGGCTCATGTCTTTCAGAGAGCCAGAGGGGAAGGTGGCACGCTGGTTGGAGGAGATTCAGCCGTATGACTTCACAGTGGTGCACAGGGGCAGGGGCAACGCCGACGCCAAGTCCCGTCGGCCCTGTAATGAAGACGGCTGCCGCGACTGTGAGCGGAGAGAGGGACGTGAGACAGAGCTGTGTGCAGAGGAGGGGGTCTGTGCCACAGTGTGTCGGGCGAGGCTGAATGGGGGCAGCAGCAGGGACGGGACACAGACCTACAGCCAGTGCTACAGTGGGACCAGATCTGTTTCTATAGATTACCGCTGTTGGTGGCTGATTTCAGTACAGGGGCCAGATCTGTTTCTATAGATTACTGCTGTTGATGACTGATTGCAGTACAGGGACCAGATCTGTTTCTATAGATTACTACTGGTGATGACTGGTTTCAGTACAGGGACCAGATCTGTTTCTATAGATTACTGCTGTTGATGACTGGTTTCAGTACAGGGACCAGATCTGTTTCTATAGATTACTGCTGTTGATGACTGATTTCAGTACAGGGACCAGATCTGTTTCTATAGATTACTGCTGTTGATGACTGATTTCAGTACAGGGACCAGATCTGTTTCTATAGATTACTGCTGTTGATGACTGATTTCAGTACAGGGACCAGATCTGTTTCTATAGATTACTGCTGTTGATGACTGATTTCAGTACAGGGACCAGATCTGTTTCTATAGATTACTGCTGTTGATGACTGATTTCAGTACAGGGACCAGATCTGTTTCTATAGATTACTGCTGTTGATGACTGATTTCAGTACTGGGACCAGATATGTTACTATAGATTACTGCTGTTGATGACTGATTTCAGTACAGGGACCAGATCTGTTTCTATAGATTACTGCTGTTGATGACTGATTGCAGTACAGGGACCAGATCTGTTTCTTCAAATCCCTGTTTGTTGTTAAGCCATTTACCTTCTCTTGACAAACGCACACACGTATCCAGGGAGAGTACACACAGATGTGCGTACTCAGAGCTCTCCATCATTTGCAGTGCAGCTCATTGCTCCCTCCTTGGGCTCTGAGTTGATGGATGTCTTCCCCCTGAGCTGTAAACAGTACACACACGCACACACACACACACACACACACACACGCACACACACACACTGTCAGTTTTAAACTGTGTCTCTATCTGTCTGCATGGGGGCGCTGTGGCCTCACATCTGATTAGATTGGAGCGGTGGCCAGTTGCTGCTGTCATCATTCATACAGCCCACTGCTGAGATGCAACTGAGAGTCAAGTGTGGCTCAGTCTGACACGGGGAAAACCATCTTGGTGCAAAGAGCTAGATGTTTTTATGGGGTTGGTGTATTATTCAGTTCCACTCAGGAACACCAACCCCAACCCCGGTCAGCCTTCAACTAGAGTTAGTCAATGAGAGAGGGGGCAGCACTGAGCTAGTCCGCAGTACCCCGGTCAGCCTTCAACTAGAGTTAGTCAATGAGAGGGGGCAGCACTGAGCTAGTCCGCAGTACCCCGGTCAGCCTTCAACTAGAGTTAGTCAATGAGAGGGGGCAGCACTGAGCTAGTCCGCAGTACCCCGGTCAGCCTTCAACTAGAGTTAGTCAATGAGAGGGGCAGCACTGAGCTAGTCCGCAGTACCCGGTCAGCCTTCAACTAGAGTTAGTCAATGAGAGGGGCAGCACTGAGCTAGTCCGCAGTACCCGGTCAGCCTTCAACTAGAGTTAGTCAATGAGAGGGGGCAGCACTGAGCTAGTCCGCAGTACCCGGTCAGCCTTCAACTAGAGTTAGTCAATGAGAGGGGGCAGCACTGAGCTAGTCCGCGGTACCCGGTCAGCCTTCAACTAGAGTTAGTCAATGAGAGGGGGCAGCACTGAGCTAGTCCGCAGTACCCGGTCAGCCTTCAACTAGAGTTAGTCAATGAGAGGGGGCAGCACTGAGCTAGTCCGCAGTACCCGGTCAGCCTTCAACTAGAGTTAGTCAATGAGAGGGGGCAGCACTGAGCTAGTCCGCAGTACCCGGTCAGCCTTCAACTAGAGTTAGTCAATGAGAGAGGGCAGCACTGAGCTAGTCCGCAGTACCCGGTCAGCCTTCAACTAGAGTTAGTCAATGAGAGGGGGCAGCACTGAGCTAGTCCACAGTACCCGGTCAGCCTTCAACTAGAGTTAGTCAATGAGAGGGGGCAGCACTGAGCTAGTCCGCAGTACCCGGTCAGCCTTCAACTAGAGTTAGTCAATGAGAGGGGGCAGCACTGAGCTAGTCCGCGGTACCCGGTCAGCCTTCAACTAGAGTTAGTCAATGAGAGGAGGGGCAGCACTGAGCTAGTCCGCAGTACCCGGTCAGCCTTCAACTAGAGTTAGTCAATGAGAGGGGGCAGCACTGAGCTAGTCCGCAGTACCCGGTCAGCCTTCAACTAGAGTTAGTCAATGAGAGGGGGCAGCACTGAGCTAGTCCGCAGTACCCGGTCAGCCTTCAACTAGAGTTAGTCAATGAGAGGGGGCAGCACTGAGCTAGTCCGCGGTACCCGGTCAGCCTTCAACTAGAGTTAGTCAATGAGAGGGGCAGCACTGAGCTAGTCCGCAGTACCCGGTCAGCCTTCAACTAGAGTTAGTCAATGAGAGGGGGCAGCACTGAGCTAGTCCGCAGTACCCGGTCAGCCTTCAACTAGAGTTAGTCAATGAGAGGGGCAGCACTGAGCTAGTCCGCAGTACCCGGTCAGCCTTCAACTAGAGTTAGTCAATGAGAGGGGGCAGCACTGAGCTAGTCCGCAGTACCCGGTCAGCCTTCAACTAGAGTTAGTCAATGAGAGGGGGCAGCACTGAGCTAGTCCGCAGTACCCGGTCAGCCTTCAACTAGAGTTAGTCAATGAGAGGGGGCAGCACTGAGCTAGTCCCCAGTACCCGGTCAGCCTTCAACTAGAGTTAGTCAATGAGAGGGGGCAGCACTGAGCTAGTCCGCGGTACCCGGTCTGCCTTCAACTAGAGTTAGTCAATGAGAGGGGGCAGCACTGAGCTAGTCCGCAGTACCCGGTCAGCCTTCAACTAGAGTTAGTCAATGAGAGGGGGCAGCACTGAGCTAGTCCGCGGTACCCGGTCAGCCTTCAACTAGAGTTAGTCAATGAGAGGGGGCAGCACTGAGCTAGTCCGCAGTACCCGGTCAACCTTCAACTAGAGTTAGTCAACGAGAGGGGGCAGCACCGAGCTCGTCCGCAGTACCCGTCAGCCTTCCACTAGAGTTAGTCAATGAGAGGGGGCAGCACCGAGCTAGTCCGCAGTACCCGGTCAGCCTTCAACTAGAGTTAGTCAATGAGAGGGGGCAGCACTGAGCTAGTCCGCAGTACCCGGTCAGCCTTCAACTAGAGTTAGTCAATGAGAGGGGGCAGCACTGAGCTAGTCCGCAGTACCCGGTCAGCCTTCAACTAGAGTTAGTCAATGAGAGGGGGCAGCACTGAGCTAGTCCACAGTACCCGGTCAGCCTTCAACTAGAGTTAGTCAATGAGAGGGGCAGCACTGAGCTAGTCCGCAGTTCCCGGTCAGCCTTCAACTAGAGTTAGTCAATGAGAGGGGGCAGCACTGAGCTAGTCCGCAGTACCCGGTCAGCCTTCAACTAGAGTTAGTCAATGAGAGAGGGGGCAGCACTGAGCTAGTCCGCAGTACCCGGTCAGCCTTCAACTAGAATTAGTCAATGAGAGGGGGCAGCACTGAGCTAGTCCGCAGTACCCGGTCAGCCTTCAACTAGAGTTAGTCAATGAGAGGGGGCAGCACTGAGCTAGTCCGCAGTACCCGGTCAGCCTTCAACTAGAGTTAGTCAATGAGAGGGGGCAGCACTGAGCTAGTCCGCAGTACCCGGTCAGCCTTCAACTAAAGTTAGTCAATGAGAGGGGGCAGCACTGAGCTAGTCCGCAGTACCCGGTCAGCCTTCAACTAGAGTTAGTCAATGAGAGGGGGCAGCACTGAGCTAGTCCGCAGTACCCCGGTCAGCCTTCAACTAGAGTTAGTCAATGAGAGGGGGCAGCACTGAGCTAGTCCGCAGTACCCCGGTCAGCCTTCAACTAGAGTTAGTCAATGAGAGGGGGCAGCACTGAGCTAGTCCGCAGTACCCCGGTCAGCCTTCAACTAGAGTTAGTCAATGAGAGGGGGCAGCACTGAGCTAGTCCGCAGTACCCGGTCAGCCTTCAACTAGAGTTAGTCAATGAGAGGGGGCAGCACTGAGCTAGTCCGCAGTACCCGGTCAGCCTTCAACTAGAGTTAGTCAATGAGAGGGGCAGCACTGAGCTAGTCCGCAGTACCCGGTCAGCCTTCAACTAGAGTTAGTCAATGAGAGGGGGCAGCACTGAGCTAGTCCGCGGTACCCGGTCAGCCTTCAACTAGAGTTAGTCAATGAGAGGGGGCAGCACTGAGCTAGTCCGCAGTACCCGGTCAGCCTTCAACTAGAGTTAGTCAATGAGAGGGGGAGAGCACTGAGCTAGTCCGCAGTACCCGGTCAGCCTTCAACTAGAGTTAGTCAATGAGAGAGGGCAGCACTGAGCTAGTCCGCAGTACCCGGTCAGCCTTCAACTAGAGTTAGTCAATGAGAGGGGGCAGCA
>CM059810.1:25855349-25857849 GCA_030435695.1 Brachymystax lenok tsinlingensis
CTATCTCCTGGTTTACACTAGGTTACTACCATCTATCTCCTGGTTTACACTAGGTTACTACCATCTATCTCCTGGTTTATACTAGGTTACTACCATCTACCTCCTGGTTTACACTAGGTTACTACCATCTATCTCCTGGTTTACACTAGGTTACTACCATCTATCTCCTGGTTTACACTAGGTTACTACCATCTATCTCCTGGTTTACACTAGGTTACCACCATCTATCTCCTGGTTTACACTAGGTTACTACCATCTACCTCCTGGTTTACACTAGGTTACTACCATCTACCTCCTGGTTTACACTAGGTTACTACCATCTATCTCCTGGTTTACACTAGGTTACTACCATCTATCTCCTGGTTTACACTAGGTTACTACCATCTATCTCCTGGTTTACACTAGTTTACTACCATCTATCTCCTGGTTTACACTAGGTTACTACCATCTATCTCTTGGTTTACACTAGTTTACTACCATCTATCTCCTGGTTTATACTAGGTTACTACCATCTATCTCCTGGTTTACACTAGGTTACTACCATCTATCTCCTGGTTTATACTAGGTTACTACCATCTATCTCCTGGTTTACACTAGGTTACTACCATCTATCTCCTGGTTTACACTAGGTTACTACCATCTACCTCCTGGTTTACACTAGGTTACTACCATCTATCTCTTGGTTTACACTAGGTTACTACCATCTATATCCTGGTTTACACTAGGTTACTACCATCTATCTCCTGGTTTACACTAAGTTACTACCATCTACCTCCTGGTTTACACTAGGTTACTACCATCTATCTCCTGGTTTACACTAGGTTACTACCATCTATCTCCTGGTTTACACTAGGTTACTACCATCTACCTCCTGGTTTACACTAGGTTACTACCATCTATATCCTGGTTTACACTAGGTTACCACCATCTATCTCCTGGTTTACACTAGGTTACCACCATCTATCTCTTGGTTTACACTAGGTTGTGTTACTACCATCTATCTCCTGGTTTACACTAGGTTACCACCATCTATCTCTTGGTTTACACTAGGTTACTACCATCTATCTCCTGGTTTACACTAGGTTACTACCATCTATCTCCTGGTTTATACTAGGTTACTACCATCTATCTCCTGGTTTACACTAGGTTACTACCATCTATCTCCTGGTTTACACTAGGTTACTACCATCTACCTCCTGGTTTACACTAGGTTACTACCATCTATCTCTTGGTTTACACTAGGTTACTACCATCTATATCCTGGTTTACACTAGGTTACTACCATCTATCTCCTGGTTTACACTAAGTTACTACCATCTACCTCCTGGTTTACACTAGGTTACTACCATCTATATCCTGGTTTACACTAGGTTACTACCATCTATCTCCTGGTTTACACTAAGTTACCACCATCTACCTCCTGGTTTACACTAGGTTACTACCATCTATCTCCTGGTTTACACTAGGTTACTACCATCTATCTCCTGGTTTACACTAGGTTACTACCATCTATCTCCTGGTTTACACTAGGTTACTACCATCTATCTCCTGGTTTACACTAGGTTACTACCATCTATCTCCTGGTTTACACTAGGTTACTACCATCTACCTCCTGGTTTACACTAGGTTGTGTTACTACCATCTATTTCCTGGTTTAAACTAGGTTACTACCCTCTACCTCTTGGTTTACACTAGGTTACTACCATCTATCTCCTGGTTTACACTAGGTTACCACCATCTATCTCTTGGTTTACACTAGGTTACTACCATCTATCTCCTGGTTTACACTAGGTTACTACCATCTATCTCCTGGTTTACACTAGGTTACTACCATCTACCTCCTGGTTTATACTAGGTTACTACCATCTATCTCCTGGTTTATACTAGGTTACTACCATCTATCTCCTGGTTTACACTAGGTTACTACCATCTACCTCTTGGTTTACACTAGGTTACTACCATCTATCTCCTGGTTTACACTAGGTTACCACCATCTATCTCTTGGTTTACACTAGGTTACTACCATCTATCTCCTGGTTTACACTAGGTTACTACCATCTATCTCCTGGTTTATACTAGGTTACTACCATCTATCTCCTGGTTTATACTAGGTTACTACCATCTATCTCCTGGTTTACACTAGGTTACTACCATCTACCTCCTGGTTTACACTAGGTTACTACCATCTATATCCTGGTTTACACTAGGTTACCACCATCTATCTCCTGGTTTACACTAGGTTACCACCATCTATCTCTTGGTTTACACTAGGTTACTACCATCTATCTCCTGGTTTACACTAGGTTACTACCATCTATCTCCTGGTTTATACTAGGTTACTACCATCTATCTCCTGGTTTACACTAGGTTACTACCATCTATCTCCTGGTTTACACTAGGTTACTACCATCTACCTCCTGGTTTACACTAGGTTACTACCATCTATCTCTTGGTTTACACTAGGTTACTACCATCTATATCCTGGTTTACACTAGGTTAC
>CM059810.1:25865349-25957849 GCA_030435695.1 Brachymystax lenok tsinlingensis
CCAATGGAGTGTGTGGAGGAGCGGGGTGACATGAGAGAACTTGGGAAGGTTGAAAACCAGGCGGGCTGCAGCGTTCTGGATAAGTTTGACGGCACAAGCAGGGGAACGCAGGCAACCGGAAGTTGCAGTAGTTGCAGACGGGAGATGACAAGTGCCTGGATTAGGACCTGCTCCACTTCCTGTGTGAGGTAGGGCCACTTCCTGTGTGAGGTAGGGGGTCGTACTCTACGGATGCTGTAGAGCGCAAACCTGCAGGAGCGAGCATCACCGCTTTGATGTTCGCAGAGAACGACAGGGTGTTGTCCAGAGTTACGCAAAGGTTCTTTTGCGCTCTGGGAGGGGCACACCATGAAGTAGTCAACCATGATAGAGGTCTTGGAGCGAGCGAGCCTTCCCCAGGAGAAACAAAACCTCTGTTTTGTTGAGGGCAACACGGGCTGAGATGAACTGAGCCTTACTGACCACAGATCAGCTGTTCCAAAAAACTGCCAGAGACCAGAAATTCCACATGGGTTGTTGGCGCAGGGTTGCGGCCAAAGGGGTTGGGGAGCATCTGTAAAAACCCTGCAGTGAGAGGAGCGAACAGGTATAGATAACACGCTAATCGTCGACAAAGCGACAAAAGAGCGAAATGAGAATGTGTAAATAACTAGGTAAGATACTCAAGTGACAGAGTGGTGTAAAAGCTTCCTGTCTTTCCTTGAATAACTTGGCAGACCGTCTTGGTGACAACACCACCGCTTGACCGCCTCTTACAGCTGCTGCCGAAAACACAGCGGAGACTGAAGTTCTAGCACTAAATGCCTAACAGAGGTTGAAATACACAGTCTCAGTGTGTAACACATTCTCTATTTAAGGAGTCTTACTTGGCCCCAGTATCAGTGTGAAATACATTCCAATTTTAAGGAGTCTTACTTGGCCCCAGTATCAGTGTGAAATACATTCCCTTTTTAAGGAGTCTTACTTGGCCCCAGTCTCAGTTACTCCCTCAGGCACTCACTCTTAAATAAAAATGCTGAAATGTCACATTTACATAAGTATTCAGACCCTTTACTCAGTACTTTGCTGAAGCACCTTTGGCAGCGATTACAGCCTCGAGTCTTCTTGGGTATGACGCTACAAGCTTGGCACACCTGTATTTGGGGAGTTTCTCCCATTCTTCTCTGCAGATACTCTCAAACTCTGTCAGGTTGGATGGGGAGCGTCGCTGCACAGCTATTTTCAGGTCTCTCCAGAGATGTTTGTTCGGGTTCAAGTCTGGGCTCTGGCTGGGCCACTCAAGGACATTCAGAGACTTGTCCCAAAGCCATTCCTGCGTTGTCTTGGCTGTGTGCTTATGGTCATCCTGTTGGAAGGTGAACCTTCTCCCCAGTCTGAGGTCCTGAGCGCTCTGGAGCAGGTTCATCAAGGATCTCTCTGTACTTTGCTCTGTTCATCTTTCCCTCGATTCTGACTAGTCTCTCAGTCCCTGCCGCTGAAAAACATCCCCACAGCATGATGCTGCCACCACCATGTTTCACCGTAGGGATGGTGCCAGGTTTCCTCCAGACGTGACGCTTGGCATTCAGGCCAAAAAGGCAAACTCCAAACGGGCTGTCATGTGCCTTTTACTGAGGAGTGGCTTCCGTCTGGCCACTCTACCATAAAGGCCTGATTGGTGGAGTGCTGCAGAGATGGTTGTCCTTCTGGAAGGTTCTCCCATCTCCACAGAGGAACTCTGGAGCTCTGTTAGAGTGACAATCGGGTTCTTGGTCACCTCCCTGACCAAGGCCCTTCTCCCCCGATTGCTCAGTTTGGCGGGGCTGCCAGCTCTAGGAGGAGTCTTGGTGGTTCTAAACTTCTTCCATTTAAGAATGATGGACGCCACTGTGTTCTTTGGGACCTTCAATGCTGCAAATTGTTTTGGTACGCTTCCCCAGATCTGTGCCTCAACACAATCCTGTCTCGGCGCTCTACGGACAATTCCTTCGACCTCATGGCTTGGTTTTTGCTCTGACATGCACTGTCACTGTCAACCTTCTATAGACAGGTGTCTGCCTTTCCAAATCATGTCCAATCAATTGAATTTACCACAGGTGGACTCCAATCAAGTTGTAGAAACATCTCAAAGACGATCAATGGAAACCAGAGCTCAATTTCTAGTCTCAGAGCAAAGGGTCAGAATACTTACGTAAATAAGGTATTTATTTATTTCAATAAGTTTGCAAAAATGTCTAAAATATTTTTTTCGCTTTGTCATTATGGGTATTGTGATGTCATTATGGGGTATTGTGATGTCATTATGGGGTATTGTGATGTCATTATGGGGTATTGTGATGTCATTATGGGGTGTTGTGACGTCATTATGGGGTATTGTGACGTCGTTATGGGGTATTGTGATGTCATTATGGGGTGTTGTGACGTCATTATGGGGTATTGTGACGTCATTATGGGGTATTGTGATGTCATTATGGGGTATTGTGATGTCATTATGGGGTATTGTGATGTCATTATGGGGTATTGTGATGTCATTATGGGGTATTGTGAGTAGATTGCTGAGGATTTTTATTTATTTAACCAACTTTAGAATAAGACTTTAACGTAACAAAATGTGGAAAAAGTCAAGGGGTCTGAATACTTTCCGAATGCACTGTATATAGGATGAGTCTAGACTAGAACACAGTTTATACATATGAAGTGGACAGCAGTAGTTATATAGGATGAGTCTAGAATACAGTTTATACATATGAAGTGGATAAAATAGTATGTAAACATGATTAAAGTGACCAGTGTTCTATGACTCTGTGTACGTAGGGCAGCAGTCTCTAAGGTGCAGGGTAGAGTACCGGGTGGTAGCCGGCTAGTAACAGTGACTGTGTACATAGGGCATCAGTCTCTAAGGTGCAGGGTAGAGTACCGGGTGGTAGCCGGCTAGTAACAGTGACTATGTACATAGGGCATCAGTCTCTAAGGTGTAGGGTAGAGTACCGGGTGGTGGCCGGCTACTAACAGTGACTATGTACATAGGGCATCAGTCTCTAAGGTGCAGGGTAGAGTACCGGGTGGTGGCCAGCTAATAACAGTGACTAAAGTTTGGGGCAGGGTACTGGGCGGAGGCTAGCTAGTGGTGACTATTTAACAGTCTGATGGCCTTGAGATTGAAAAATAGTCTGTCTCTCTGTCCAAGCTTTGACGCACCTGTACTGTCTCCTCCTTCTAGATAGGGCTATTTTTATTGTTATTAGCTTAGCGTGCTAATAGGTATATTTTGATTGTTATTAGGTTAGCGTGCTAATAGGTAAATTTCCATTGTTATTAGCTTAGCGTGCTAATAGGTATATTTCCATTGTTATTAGATTAGCGTGCGAATAGGTACATTTTCATTGTTATTAGCTTAGCGTGCTAATAGATAATATTCCATTGTGTGCCAATAGACAGCCTAGAGGCTGGCTAGCATCGGTTAAGATGGAACAGTGACTGTTCCCTGCCATGGGTCAACCCTTTAACCTAGCATTGGTTAAGATGGAACAGTGACTGTTCCCTGCCATGGGTCAACCCTTTAACCTAGCATTGGTTAAGATGGAACAGTGACTGTTCCCTGCCATGGGTCAACCCTTTAACCTAGCATTGGTTAAGATGGAACAGTGACTGTTCCCTGCCATGGGCCAACCCTTTAACCTAGCATCGGTTAAGATGGAACAGTGACTGTTCCCTGCCATGGGTCAACCCTTTAACCTAGCATTGGTTAAGATGGAACAGTGACTGTTCCCTGCCATGGGCCAACCCTTTAACCTAGCATTGGTTAAGATGGAACAGTGACTGTTCCCTGCCATGGGCCAACCCTTTAACCTAGCATCGGTTAAGATGGAACAGTGACTGTTCCCTGCCATGGGCCAACTCTTTAACCTAGCATCGGTTAAGATGGAACAGTGACTGTTCCCTGCCATGGGCCAACCCTTTAACCTAGCATTGGTTAAGATGGAACAGTGACTGTTCCCTGCCATGGGTCAACCCTTTAACCTAGCATCGGTTAAGATGGAACAGTGACTGTTCCCTGCCATGGGTCAACCCTTTAACCTAGCATCGGTTAAGATGGAACAGTGACTGTTCCCTGCCATGGGTCAACCCTTTAACCTAGCATTGGTTAAGATGGAACAGTGACTGTTCCCTGCCATGGGTCAACCCTTTAACCTAACATCGGTTAAGATGGAACAGTGACTGTTCCCTGCCATGGGTCAACCCTTTAACCTAGCATCGGTTAAGATGGAACAGTGACTGTTCCCTGCCATGGGTCAACCCTTTAACCTAGCATTGGTTAAGATGGAACAGTGATTGTACCTTGCCATGGGTCAACCCTTTAACCTAGCATTGGGTCAACCTGACTTAGACCACTCCCAGCTATGATGTGGGCGTGCCCCAAGGGTCAATACTGGGGCCCCTCCTGTTCAGCCTGTTCATTAATGATCTGCCTTCTGTCAGTACTGGGTCTGTAGTTCAGCCTGTACATTAATGATCTGCCTTCTGTCTGTACTGGGTCTGTAGTTCAGCCTGTACATTAATGATCTGCCTTCTGTCTCTACTGGGTCTGTAGTTCAGCCTGTCCATTAATGATCTGCCTTCTGTCTCTACTGGGTCTGTAGTTAAGCCTGTACATTAATGATCTGCCTTCTGTCAGTACTGGGTCTGTAGTTCAGCCTGTACATGATCTAACATTAATGATCTGATTTAATGGTCCAGGTTACATAGTGGCTCAGTGACTCACTACTGTAATGGTCCAGGTTACATAGTGGCTCAGTGACTCACTACTGTAATGGTCCAGGTTACATAGTGGCTCAGTGACTCACTACTGTAATGGTCCAGGTTACAAAGTGGCTCAGTGACTCACTACTGTAATGGTCCAGGTTACAAAGTGGCTCAGTGACTCACTACTGTAACGGTCCAGGTTACATAGTGGCTCAGTGACTCACTACTGTAATGGTCCAGGTTACATAGTGGCTCAGTGACTCACTACTGTAATGGTCCAGGTTACATAGCGGCTCAGTGACTCACTACTGTAATGGTCCAGGTTACATAGTGGCTCAGTGACTCACTACTGTAACGGTCCAGGTTACATAGTGGCTCAGTGACTCACTACTGTAATGGTCCAGGTTACATAGTGGCTCAGTGACTCACTACTGTAATGGTCCAGGTTACATAGTGGCTCAGTGACTCACTACTGTAATGGTCCAGGATACATAGTGGCTCAGTGACTCACTACTGTAGTGGTCCAGGTTACATAGTGGCTCAGTGACTCACTACTGTAATGGTCCAGGTTACATAGTGGCTCAGTGACTCCCTACTGTAATGGTCCAGGTTACATAGTGGCTCAGTGACTCACTACTGTAGTGGTCCAGGTTACATAGTGGCTCAGTGACTCACTACTGTAATGGACCAGGTTACATAGTGGCTCAGTGACTCACTACTGTAATGGTCCAGGTTACATAGTGGCTCAGTGACTCACTACTGTAATGGTCCAGGTTACATAGTGGCTCAGTGACTCACTAGTGTAATGGACCAGGTTACATAGCGGCTCAGTGACTCACTACTGTAATGGTCCAGGTTACATAGTGGCTCAGTGACTCACTACTGTAATGGTCCAGGTTACATAGTGGCTCAGTGACTCACTACTGTAATGGTCCAGGTTACATAGTGGCTCAGTGACTCCCTACTGTAATGGTCCAGGTTACATAGTGGCTCAGTGACTCACTACTGTAGTGGTCCAGGTTACATAGTGGCTCAGTGACTCACTACTGTAATGGACCAGGTTACATAGTGGCTCAGTGACTCACTACTGTAATGGTCCAGGTTACATAGTGGCTCAGTGACTCACTACTGTAATGGTCCAGGTTACATAGTGGCTCAGTGACTCACTACTGTAATGGACCAGGTTACATAGCGGCTCAGTGACTCACTACTGTAATGGTCCAGGTTACATAGTGGCTCAGTGACTCACTACTGTAATGGTCCAGGTTACATAGTGGCTCAGTGACTCACTACTGTAATGGTCCAGGTTACATAGTGGCTCAGTGACTCACTACTGTAACGGTCCAGGTTACATAGTGGCTCAGTGACTCACTACTGTAACGGTCCAGGTTACATAGTGGCTCAGTGACTCACTACTGTAACGGTCCAGGTTACAAAGTGGCTCAGTGACTCACTACTGTAATGGTCCAGGTTACAAAGTGGCTCAGTGACTCACTACTGTAATGGTCCAGGTTACAAAGTGGCTCAGTGACTCACTACTGTAACGGTCCAGGTTACATAGTGGCTCAGTGACTCACTACTGTAACGGTCCAGGTTACATAGTGGCTCAGTGACTCACTACTGTAATGGTCCAGGTTACATAGCGGCTCAGTGACTCACTACTGTAATGGTCCAGGTTACATAGTGGCTCAGTGACTCACTACTGTAATGGTCCAGGTTACATAGTGGCTCAGTGACTCACTACTGTAATGTTCCAGGTTACATAGTGGCTCAGTGACTCACTACTGTAATGGTCCAGGTTACATAGCGGCTCAGTGACTCACTACTGTAATGGTCCAGGTTACATAGCGGCTCAGTGACTCACTACTGTAATGGTCCAGGTTACATAGCGGCTCAGTGACTCACTACTGTAATGGTCCAGGTTACATAGTGGCTCAGTGACTCACTACTGTAATGGTCCAGGTTACATAGTGGCTCAGTGACTCACTACTGTAATGATCCACACATCTCAGTGCATGTGGCGTCACTACAGTCCCTGGTTCGAATCCAGGCAATATCACATCCGGATGTGATTGGGAGTCCCATAGGGCGGCGCACAATTGGCCCAGTGTCGACCGGGGTAGGCCGTCATTGTAAATAAGAATTTGTTTGAGAACTGACGAGTGTGTGTGTGTTTATGAACTAGCTATCTCTGCTGAGGGGGAATTGATGCGGAACACTCTTAAAGTGTCGTAGCCAATCACAGACGATGCCACAACAAATCAGAAAGGCTGTTCCTTTATCCATGTTGTAGGCTTCATCTCAGTTTCTCTTGCTTGTGTGTCCGTGTGTGTGCTTGCTTGTGTGTGTAATCTTGCTGAGACAGGGTGTAATCTATCTTTTCTCCCCTTGGAGATAGGAGAGGAGAGGAGAGGAGAGGAGAGGGAAAGGGAGGGAGAGACGGAGTGATTTGACATTATACATTGATTCAGTCTGGTAATTACATCTCTATGTATGACCAAGAAGTAAGGGAGAGAGAGAGAGAGAGAGAGATGGAAAGAGAGAGAGAGAGAGAGAGAGAGAGAGAGAGAGAGAGAGAGAGAGAGAGAGAGAGAGAGAGAGGGAAATCATGAGAGAACATGAGAAAACATGAAAACAAAAAGATAATTACTTGACACAGAGCAAACTAGAATGCCATCTGGCCCTAAACAGAGAGTACACAGTGGCAGAATACCTGACCACTGTGACTGACCCACATTTAAGGAAAGCTTTGACTATGTACAGATTCAGTGAGCATTAGCCTTGCTATTGAGAAAGGCCGCCGAAGGCAGACCTGGCTCTCAAGAGAAGACAGGCTATGTGCACACTGCCCACAAAATGAATTGGAAACTGAGCTGCACTTCCTAACCTCCTGCCCAATGTATAACCATATTAGAGACACATATTTCCCTCAGATTACACAGACCCACAAAGAATGTCAAAATTAACATATGTTTCCCATGCCAATGAAGCCCTTTAATTTAAATTTAATTGAGAGGAGGAAGGGTATGAGAGAGAGAGAAGGGGAGAGAAGGGGAGAGAGAGAGAGAGAGAGAGAGAGAGAGAGAGAGAGAGAGAGAGAAGGATCATGTTTAGTTTGGGGTTGTAACTCTGGTTTTTAGAGGGAGAGAACAAGGTCAGAGACACAGAGGGAGATCATTTTACCTTCTCTCTTCCTCCCCATACCCACTTTCCCTTCTACACCCCCTCCCTCCCTGAAGACATCTGATCACTCTATTACTGACATCCCTCTCTCTCTGTCTCTGTCTCTCTCTCTCTCTCTCTCTCTCTCTCTCTCTCTCTCTCTCTCTCTCTCTCTCTCTCTGTCTCTCTCTCTCTCTCTCTCTCTCTCTTTCTCTCCTCTCTTTCACGAAGAGTTGTTTCCAGGGCCTTCTTTCTTTTATTAAAACAAATCTATTTTCTGTTTTTCCATCAACATTGTTACCTTGACAACCCATCCATCTCAGTCTCAGTGTCTGTGTGGCATGGTCTCCTTCATCCTCCTGACTGAGGACAGGCGTTGGACTTGTAACCGGAGGGTTGCAAGTTTGAATCCCCAAGCTGACAAGGAAAAAAATCTGTCGTTCTGCCCCTGAACAAGGCAGTTAACCCACTGTTCCCCGGGCGCCGAAGACGTGGATGTCGATTAAGGCAGCCTCCCGCACCTCTCTGATTCAGAGGGGTTGGGTTAAATGCGGAAGACACATTTCGGTTGAAGGCATTCGATTGTACAACTGACTAATAATGGTGACTTTGACTTTTGGTTGTCTGTGTGGCATGGTCTCCTTCATCCTCCTGACCGAGGACAGTCTTGGTTGTCTGTGCCCATATACAACTTAAATATCCCAGAGTGCTTTTGTATTTGAGTGTTATCTCAGTGAACGTCACTGTCACATGTCATGTCATGTCACATCTAAATGAGGAAAGTAGTTGAGGAGCTACGTTTTCTTCTTCTCTCCTCTTGTTCCAGATGTCCTGCTGAAGCCTGATATCAACATATGTTGTCTCAGTGACTGTAGGCCCACTACTCATGTTGCCCTGTGAGGGAGGGTGGCTAGCACTGTTACATGCTGATGTTATTGTCATATCTATAGGAAACTAGTTGAAGAGGTTTTTTCTTGTTCTCTTTTATTGGTACAGATCTCCTGGTCCAGCCTGATATCTCCCTGACTGACTCAATGGGAGAAGGGGTCTCCAGGGGTCTCCAGGGGCCACCAGGGGTCTCCAGGGGCCACCAGGGGTCTCCAGGGGCCACCAGGGGCCCGAGGTGTTCAGGGGCTACAGCTTCACCATCACCTGCTCCACTCAGCCACAGAAGCCCAGGAGGCTCCTTCCTTCTCAGGTTCACCGGCTCCAACAGAACCCAGACCCAGACAGCTGTCAATCAGTCTGCTGCCTTCCTCTTCCCTGCTGCAGACGACTCCCATCCGAGGGAACTACAGCTGTGTTTATGACAATTATGTTTTCTCTCATCACTTCTCCTCTGAGAGCGAGCTCCTCTCCCTCACCGTCACAGGTTAACTGAACACGAACCAGATTTATGATTTAAGTGACCATTGTGCTGTCGCTGCTGTTTTAAAAATTGAAGGTTCCTACGACAAAGCAAAGCGTTATCCGTAAGATACATTTGAAGAGTTTTAACGATTTTTGACTGGAGCATGATTGAGCTGATTCCTGATGTGGAAACTGCCTGGAGACAGAGGACACTGGTTCATTCACACAGGGGTTGTACAGAGACAGAGGACACTGGTTCATCCACACAGGGTTCTACAGAGACAGAGGACACTGGTTCATCCACACAGGGTTGTACAGAGACAGAGGACACTGGTTCATCCACACAGGGTTGTACAGAGACAGAGGACACTGGTTCATCCACACAGGGGTTGTACAGAGACAGAGGACACTGGTTCATCCACACAGGGGTTGTACAGAGACAGAGGACACTGGTTCATCCACACAGGGTTGTACAGAGACAGAGGACACTGGTTCATCCACACAGGGGTTGTACAGAGATAGAGGACACTGGTTCATCCACACAGGGGTTGTACAGAGATAGAGGACACTGGTTCATCCACACAGGGGTTGTACAGAGACAGAGGACACTGGTTCATCCACACAGGGGTTGTACAGAGACAGAGGACACTGGTTCATCCACACAGGGGTTGTACAGAGACAGAGGACACTGGTTCATCCACACAGGGTTGTACAGAGACAGAGGACACTGGTTCATCCACACAGGGGTTGTACAGAGACAGAGGACACTGGTTCATCCACACAGGGTTGTACAGAGACAGAGGACACTGGTTCATCCACACAGGGTTGTACAGAGACAGAGGACACTGGTTCATCCACACAGGGGTTGTACAGAGACAGAGGACACTGGTTCATCCACACAGGGTTGTACAGAGACAGAGGACACTGGTTAATCCACACAGGGTTGTACAGAGACAGAGGACACTGGTTCATCACATACACGTGGTTAGCAGATGTTATTGCGTAGTGTAGCGAAACGCCTGTGCTTCTAGATCCAACAGTGCAGCAGTATCTAACAGGTAATATCTAACAAACTACACAACAAAATCTATTTCACACAATCTAGTAAAGGAATGGGATGAGAATATCAAAATATAAAATATATGGATGAGCAGTGGCAGAGTTGCTAAGATGCAATAGATAGTAATGAATAGATAGTGTAGGATACAGTATACAGTATATACATATGAGATGAGTAATGAATAGATAGTGTAGGATACAGTATACAGTATATACATATGAGATGAGTAATGAATAGATAGTGTAGGATACAGTATACAGTATATACATATGAGATGAGTAATGAATAGATAGTGTAGGATACAGTATACAGTATATACATATGAGATGAGTAAAGAATAGATAGTGAAGGATACAGTATACAGTATATACATATGAGATGAGTAATGAATAGATAGTGTAGGATACAGTATACAGTATATACATATGAGATGAGTAATGAATAGATAGTGTAGGATACAGTATACAGTATATACATATGAGATGAGTAATGAATAGATAGTGTAGGAGACAGTATACAGTATATACATATGAGATGAGTAATGAATAGATAGTGTAGGATACAGTATACAGTATATACATATGAGATGAGTAATGAATAGATAGTGTAGGATACAGTATACTGTATATACATATGAGATGAGTAATGTAGGATATGTAAACATTATATAAAGTGGCATTATTAAAGTGACTAGTGTTCCATTTATTAAAGTGGCTGATGATTTCAAGTCTGTATGTAGGCAGCAGCCTCTCTGTGTTAGTGGTGGCTGTTTAACAGTCTGATGGCCTTGAGATAGAAGCTGTTTTTCAGTCTCTCGGTCCCAGCTTTGATGCACCTGTGCTGACCTCGCCATCTGGATGATAGCGGGGTGAACAGGCAGTGGATGAGCGATGGCCGAACGGCATAGGCAAGATGCAGTAGATGGTATAGAGTACAGTATATACATATGAGATGAGTAATGTAGGGTATTTAAACATTATATAAAGTGGCATTGTTTAAGTGACTAGTGATATATCCAATTATGAATTATTAAAGTGGCTAGAGATTTGAGTCTGTCTGTTGGCAGCAGCCACTCAGTGTTAGTGGTGGCTGTTTAACAGTCTGATGGCCTTGAGGTAGAAGCTGTTTTTCAGTCTCTCGGTCCCAGCTTTGATGCACCTGTACTGACCTCGCCTTCTGGATGATAGCGGGGTGAACAGGCAGTGGCTCGGGTGGTTGTTGTCCTTGATGATCTTTTTGGCCTTCCTGTGACATTGGGTGCTGTAGGTGTCCTGGAGGGCAGGTAGTTTGCCCCCGGTGATTCGTTGGGCAGACCACACCACCCTCTGGAGAGCCTTAGGGTTGTGGGCGGAGCAGTTGTCTTACCAGGCGGTGATACAGCCCGACAGGATGCTCTCAATTGTGCACCTGTAAAGGTTTGTGAGTGTTTTTCGGTAACAAGCCACATTTCTTCAGCCTCCTGAGGTTGAAGAGGCGCTGTTGCGCCTTCTTCACCACACTGTCTGTGTGGGTGGCCCATTTCAGTTTGTCCGTGATGTGTACGCCAAGGAACTTAAAACTTTCCACCTTTTCCACTGCTGTCCCGTCGATGTGGATGGGGGCTCCATTTGCTGTCATCTCTTTTGTTTTTCTGACGTTGAGTGAGAGGTTATTTTCCTGACACCGCACTCCGAGGGCCCTCACCTCCTCCCTGTAGGCCGTCTCGTCGTTGTTGGTAATCAAGCCTACCACTGTAGTGTCGTCTGCAAACTTGATGATTGAGTTGAGGCGTGCTTGGCCACGCAGTCGTGGGTGAACAAGGTGTACAGAGTGATGGCGATTGCGTCGTCTGTGGATCTATTGGGGGTATGTAAATTGAGTGGGTCTAAGGTGATATGATCCTTGACTAGTCTCTCAAAGCACTTCATGATGCCAGAAGTAGGTGCTACGGGGCGATAGTCATTTAGTTCAGTTATCGTTGCCTTCTTGGGAACAGGAAGAATGGTGGCCCTCTTGAAGCATGTGTGGACAGCAGACTGGGATAGGGATTGATTGAATATGTCCGTAAACACACCAGCCAGCTGGTCTGCACATATTCTGAGGACGCGGCTAGGGATGCCGTATGGGCCCGGCAGCCTTGCGAGGGTTAACACGTTTAAATGTTTTACTCACGTTGGCCATGGAGAAGTAGAGCCCACAGTCTTTGGTAGCGGGCCGCGTCGGTGGCACTGTATTGTCCTCAAAGCATGCAAAGAAGTTGTTTAATTTGTCTGGGAGCAAGACGTCGATGTCCGTCGCGGGCTCCTCCTTTTTGTAATCCGCAAATTGACTGTAGACCCTGCCACATACGTCTCGTGTCTGAGCCACTGAATTGCGACTCCACTTCGTCTCTATACTGACGATTGATTGCCATACGGAGGGATTAACTACACTGTTTGTATTCGGTCATGTTTCCAGTCGCCCTGCCATGATTAAATGCGATGGTACGTGCTTTCAGTTTTGCGCGAATGCTGCCATTAATCCACGGTTTCTGGTTAGGGAAGGTTTTAATAGTCACAGGGGGTACAACATCTCCTATACACTTCCTTATAAATTCGCTTACCAAGTCAGCGTATACGTCAATGTTATTGTCCGAGGCTATCCGGAACATGTCCCAGTCCACGTGATCGAAGCAATCTTGAATCCAATTGGTCAGACCAGCGTTGTATAGTCCTGAACACGGATGTTTCCTGTTTAAGTTTCTGTCTATAGGCTGGGAGCAACAAAATGGGGTCATGGTCAGATTTGCCGAAGGCAGGGCAGGGGAGGGCGTTGTATGCATCGCGGAAGTTAGAGTAGCAATGATCCTGAATGCTACCAGTTCGTGTCGCGGATTCGATATGCTGATAGAATTTAGGGAGTATTGTTCTCAGGTTAGCTTTGTTCAAATCCACAGCTACAATAAATGCAGCCTCAGGATCTATGGTTTACAGTTTACATTGAGTCCAGTGAAGTTCTTTCAGGGCCGTCGAGGTGTCTGCTTGGGGGGGATATAAACGGCTGTGACTATAATCAAAGAGAATTCTCTTGGAAGATAATGCCGTCGGCATTTGATCGTAAGGAATTCTAGGTCAGGTGAACAAAAGGACTTAAGTTCCTGTATGTTGTTGTGATCACACCATGAGTTGTTAATCATAAGGCATACACCCCCGTCCTTCTTCTTACCTGAGAGATGTTTGTTTCTATCAGCGCGATGCGTGAAGAAACCGGGTGGCTGTACCGACTCTGATAGCATATCCCGAGTGAGCCATGTTTCCGTGAAACAGAGAATGTTACAATCTCTGATGTCTCTCTGGAAGGCAACTTGTGCCCTACTTTTGTCCACCTTGTTGTCTAGAGATTGGACATTGGCGAGTAATATGCTCGGAAGCGGTGGATGGTGTGCTTGCCTTCTGAGTCTGACCAGTTGGCCGCTCCGTCTGCCTCTCCTGCGGCAACCACGTTGTTTTGGGACGTGCCTCTGGGATAAGATCCCATGTCCAGGGTGGAAGTCCGAACAAAGGATCTGCTTCAGGAAAGATGTATTCCTGGTCGTAGTGTTGAAAAGTTGTCATCGCTTTTATATCCAATAGTTCTTCTCTAATAACACTTGAGATTTCCTGGGCTAACAATGTAAGAAATAATAAAAAATAAAAAATAATTACTGCATATTTTTCTAAGGACCTGAAGCGAGGCGACCATCTCTGTCGGCGACCATCTCTGTCGGCGACCATCTCTGTCGGCGCCATTTCACTTGCCAAAGCAAGTGAAACAAACAAGAAACAAAATTGGGGAAAAAACAAATGCCAAGAGTGTGCAATGCTGTCATCAAGGCAAAGGGTGGATACTTTGAATGAATATATATTTTGATTTGTTTAACTCTTTTTTGGTTACTACAGTGAGGGAAAAAAGTATTTGATCCCCTGCTGATTTTGTACGTTTGCCCACTGACAAAGAAATTATCAGTCTATCATTTTAATTGTAGGTTTATTTGAACTGTGAGAGACAGAATAACAACAAAGAAATCCAGAAAAACACGTGTAAAATGTTATAAATGGATTTGCATTTTAATGAGGGAAATAAGTATTTGACCCCTCTGCAAAACATGACTCAGTACTTGGTGGCAAAACCCTTGTTGGCAATCACAGAGGTCAGACGTTTCTTGTAGTTGGCCACCAGGTTTGCACACATCTCAGGAGGGATTTTGTCCCACTCCTCTTTGCAGATCTTCTCCAAGTCATTAAGGTTTCGAGGCTGACGTTTGGCAACTCGAACCTTCAGCTCCCTCCACAGATTTTCTATGGGATTAAGGTCTGGAGACTGGCTAGGCCACTCCAGGACCTTAATGTGCTTCTTCTTGAGCCACTCCTTTGTTGCCTTGGCCATGTGTTTTGGGTCATTGTCATGCTGGAATACCCATCCACAACCCATTTTCAATGCCCTGGCTGAGGGAAGGAGGTTCTCACCCAAGATGTGACGGTACATGGCCCGTCCATCGTCCCTTTGATGCAGTGAAGTTGTCCTGTCCCCTTAGCAGAAAAACACCCCCAAAGCATAATGTTTCCACCTCCATGTTTAAAGGTGGGGATGGTGTTCTTAGGGTCATAGGCAGCATTCCTCCTCCTCCAAACACCGCGAGTTGAGTTGATGCCAAAGAGCTCCATTTTGGTCTAATCTGACCACAACAATTTCACCCAGTTGTCCTCTGAATCATTCAGATGTTCATTGGCAAACTTCAGACGGCATGTATATGTGCTTTCTTGAGCAGGGGGACCTTGCGGGTGATGCAGGATTTCAGTCCTTCACGGCGTAGTGTGTTACCAATTGTTTTCTTGGTGACTATGGTCCCAGCTGCCTTGAGATCATTGACAAGATCCTCCTGTGTAGTTCTGGGCTGATTCCTCACCGTTCTCATGATCATTGCAACTCCACGAGGTGAGATCTTGCATGGAGCCCCAAGCCGAGGGAGATTGACAGTTATTTTGTATTTCTTCCATTTGCGAATAATCGCACCAACTGTTGTCACCTTCTCACCAAGCTGCTTGGCGATGGTCTTGTAGCCCATTCCAGCCTTGTGTAGGTCTACAATCTTGTCCCTGACATCCTTGGAGAGCTCTTTGGTCTTGGCCATGGTGGAGAGTTTGGAATCTGATTGATTGATTGCTTCTGTGGACAGGTGTCTTTTACACAGGTAACAAGCTGAGATTAGGAGCACTCCCTTTAAGAGTGTGCTCCTAATTTCAGCTCGTTACCTGTATAAAAGACACCTGGGAGCCAGAAATCTTTCTGATTGAGAGGGGGTCAAATACTTAATTCTCTCATGAAAATGCAAATCAATTTATAACATTTTTCACATGTGTTCTTCTGGATTTTTTTTTTTTATTCTGTCTCTCACTGTTCAAATAAACCTACCATTAAAATTATAAACTGATCATTTCTTTGTCAGTGGGCAAACGTACAAAATCAGCAGGGGATCAAATACTTTTTTCCCTCACTGTACATGATTCCATATGTGTTATTTCATAGTGTTGATGTCTTCACTATTATTCCACAATGTAGAAAATAGTAAAAAATTAAGAAAAACCCTTGAATGAGTAGGTGTAAAGCGTTTGACTGGTACAGTATGTTGAAGAGCGTGGGGCTGAAGTGCCATCCCTGTCTCACCCCACAACCCTGAGAAAAGACATCTGTGTGGTTGTTTTGGCCTATTTTAACTGGTTGTGTGTGTCCTGTGGGTTTTGTTTGCACCCAACACCGCTTCTCCGTCATTTTGTATAGCGGACCGTCATGCCAAATTGAGTCTCTCTCTCTTTCTCTCTTACTCTCTCTCCTGCTGCGCGCAGGGGAGCGGCTGACAGAACAGAAGCCGTAGTCAGTTGGTCAGTAACGGAAAGCGGCACAGATAATATCGGGTTGTCTCAAGCGTGTCCGCTGTTAAAACACTTCACGTGTTGTGAAGTGTCTCTCTTCGCTGCTCTAATCTGGAGAGAGGTAGAGAGAGAGTGGAGAGGACAGAGAACGAGGAGAGAGAGAGAGAGTGCTGAAGGGAGGAATGGTGAATGAGAGGAGTAGACGGAGGAGGAGAGACGATTATTCCGGTTGGTTGCCTCTGTTCTAGTGACGAGAGAGAGAGAGAGTAGAAAGCCCAATACACAGGCGGAATTTACCTTCCTCCAACACGGCTCCAGACCAGTGGCTCACCTTCGCGCAACCTGCCCGCCCGGCAGCGCCCTCATCCCGGCTAGAGGTAAAACATAGACTCGGTGCTCCGGCTTTTGTGATAGCACCGTGGTTTTTAAACCTTAGTGAATTTATTTGCGGAAGGCGAGGAAGGCTCTCTTTCTTTCTTTCTTTCTTTCTTTCTTTATTTCTCACTCTCTCTCTTCTCCTCCGCTATCTCTCATTAATTTTCTTTACAAGGAGCCGTGTGTGTTGGAATGTCTATTTACACATTTAATCACATCGATCGAATGATGTTTGGTGTTTCTATCATTCTCCGATCTCAACAATATTATCATCCAGCATGCTTAATAGGACACGCTGTAGGTATTTTCAGTATTCATTGTAAACACAAAACAATCATTTGTTTGACATTTAACTGGTCACTCTGAGATGTGATTAAAGTAAAGCGACCATTCAATGGAAACAGGATTAATTTTGTGTTTTGTCGCTCATAACCATAAATAACAACCATGAGAATGTTTAATAAAAAAATCCGCTATGTCAGACAGACAGACAGATAGAGACAGAGCGGGGGACAGACGGACCTGATTATTATTATTATTATTATTATATTATTTAACTTAAGGAGAGAGAGAGAGAGAGAGAGAGAGAGAGAGAGAGAGAGAGAGAGAGAGAGAGAGAGAGAGAGAGAGAGTAGTTTAATAACCAGTTGTGATTATGTTAGGGTACGGGTAGTTAGCTAGTAGTTTAATAACCAGTTGTGATTATGTTAGGCTATGGGTAGTTAGTAGTTTAATAACCAGTTGTGATTATGTTAGGCTATTGGTAGTTAGTAGTTTAATAACCAGTTGTGATTATGTTCGGCTATGGGTAGTTAGTAGTTTAATAACCAGTTGTGATTATGTTAGGCTATGGGTAGTTAGTAGTTTAATAACCAGTTGTGATTATGTTCGGCTATGGGTAGTTAGTAGTTTAATAACCAGTTGTGATTATGTTAGGCTATGGGCAGTTAGTAGTTTAATAACCAGTTGTGATTATGTTAGGCTATGGGTAGTTAGTAGTTTAATAACCAGTTGTGATTATGTTAGGCTATGGGTAGTTAGTTAGTAGTTTAATAACCAGTTGTGATTATGTTACGCTATGGGTAGTTAGTAGTTTAATAACCAGTTGTGATTATGTTAGGCTATGGGTAGTTAGTTAGTAGTTTAATAACCAGTTGTGATTATGTTAGGCTATGGGTAGTTAGTAGTTTAATAACCAGTTGTGATTATGTTAGGCTACGGGTAGTTAGCTAGTAGTTTAATAACCAGTTGTGATTATGTTAGGCTATGGGTAGTTAGCTAGTAGTTTAATAACCAGTTGTGATTATGTTAGGCAATGGGTAGTTAGTAGTTTAATAACCAGTTGTGATTATGTTCGGCTATGGGTAGTTAGTAGTTTAATAACCAGTTGTGATTATGTTAGGCTATGGGCAGTTAGTAGTTTAATAACCAGTTGTGATTATGTTAGGCTATGGGTAGTTAGTAGTTTAATAACCAGTTGTGATTATGTTAGGCTATGGGTAGTTAGTTAGTAGTTTAATAACCAGTTGTGATTATGTTAGGCTATGGGTAGTTAGTAGTTTAATAACCAGTTGTGATTATGTTAGGCTATGGGTAGTTAGTTAGTAGTTTAATAACCAGTTGTGATTATGTTAGGCTATGGGTAGTTAGTAGTTTAATAACCAGTTGTGATTATGTTAGGCTACGGGTAGTTAGCTAGTAGTTTAATAACTAGTTGTGATTATGTTAGGCTATGGGTAGCTAGTAGTTTAATAACCAGTTGTGATTATGTTAGGCTACGGGTAGTTAGCTAGTAGTTTAATAACCAGTTGTGATTATGTTCGGCTATGGGTAGTTAGTAGTTTAATAACCAGTTGTGATTATGTTAGGCTATGGGTAGTTAGTAGTTTAATAACCAGTTGTGATTATGTTAGGCTACGGGTAGTTAGCTAGTAGTTTAATAACTAGTTGTGATTATGTTAGGCTATGGGTAGCTAGTAGTTTAATAACCAGTTGTGATTATGTTAGGGTACGGGTTGTTAGCTAGTAGTTTAATAACCAGTTGTGATTATGTTAGGGTACGGGTATTTAGTTAGAAGTTTAACAACCAGTTGTGATTATGTTAGGGTACGGGTAGTTAGCTAGTAGTTTAAAAACCAGTTGTGATTATGTTAGGCTATGGGTAGTTAGTTAGTAGTTTAATAACCAGTTGTGATTATGTTCGGCTATTGGTAGTTAGTAGTTTAATAACCAGTTGTGATTATGTTAGGGTATGGGTAGTTAGTAGTTTAATGACCCGTTGTGATTATGTTAGGCTATGGGTAGTTAGTAGTTTAATGACCCGGTGTGATTATGTTAGGCTATTGGTAGTTAGTAGTTTAATAACCAGTTGTGATTATGTTCGGCTATTGGTAATTAGTAGTTTAATAACCAGTTGTGATTATGTTAGGCTATGGGTAGTTAGTAGTTTAATAACCAGTTGTGATTATGTTAGGCTATGGGTAGTTAGCTAGTAGTTTAATAACCAGTTGTGATTATGTTAGGCTATGGGTAGTTAGTTAGTAGTTTAATAACCAGTTGTGATTATGTTAGGGTATGGGTAGTTAGCTAGTAGTTTAATAACCAGTTGTGATTGTGTTAGGGTACGGGTAGTTAGCTAGTAGTTTAATAACCAGTTGTGATTATGTTAGTCTATGGGTAGTTAGTAGTTTAATGACCCGTTGTGATTATGTTAGGCTATTGGTAGTTAGTAGTTTAATAACCAGTTGTGATTATGTTCGGCTATTGGTAATTAGTAGTTTAATAACCAGTTGTGATTATGTTAGGCTATGGGTAGCTAGTAGTTTAATAACCAGTTGTGATTGTGTTAGGGTACGGGTAGTTAGCTAGTAGTTTAATAACCAGTTGTGATTGTGTTAGGGTACGGGTAGTTAGTTAGTAGTTTAATAACCAGTTGTGAATATGTTATGGTACGGGTAGTTAGTTAGTAGTTTAATAACCAGTTGTGAATATGTTATGGTACGGGTAGTTAGTTGGTAGTTTAATAACCAGTTGTGATTGTGTTAGGGTACGGGTAGTTAGCTAGTAGTTTAATAACCAGTTGTGATTATGTTAGGGTATGGGTAGTTAGCTAGTAGTTTAATAACCAGTTGTGATTGTGTTAGGGTACGGGTAGTTAGCTAGTAGTTTAATAACCAGTTGTGATTTTGTTAGGGTACGGGTAGTTAGTTGGTTGTTTAATAACCAGTTGTGATTGTGTTAGGGTACGGGTAGTTAGCTAGTAGTTTAATAACCAGTTGTGATAGTGTTAGGGTACGGGTAGTTAGCTAGTAGTTTAATAACCAGTTGTGATTGTGTTAGGGTACGGGTAGTTAGCTAGTAGTTTAATAACCAGTTGTGATTGTGTTAGGGTACGGGTAGTTAGCTAGTAGTTTTATAACCAGTTGTGATTGTGGTAGGGTCCGGATAGTTAGCTAGTAGTTTAGTAACCAGTTGTGATTGTGTTAGGGTACGGGTAGTTAGCTAGTAGTTTAATCACCAGTTGTGATTGTGTTAGGGTATGGGTAGTTAGCTAGTAGTTTAATAACCAGTTGTGATTGGGGTAGGGTACGGGTAGTTAGCTAGTAGTTTAATAACCAGTTGAGATTGGGGTAGGGTACGGGTGGTTAGTTAGTAGTTTAATAACCAGTTGTGATCGTGTTAGGGTACGGCTAGTTAGTTAGTAGTTTAATAACCAGTTGTGATTGTGTTAGGGTACGGGTAGTTAGCTAGTAGTTTAATAACCAGTTGTGATTATGTTAGGGTACGTGTAGTTAGCTAGTAGTTTAATAACCAGTTGAGATTAGGGTACGGGTAGTTAGTTAGTATTTTAATAACCAGTTGTGATTGGGGTAGGGTACGGGTAGTTAGTTAGTAGTTTAATAACCAGCTGTGATTGTCTTAGGGTACGGGTAGTTAGCTAGTAGTTTAATAACCAGTTGTGATTGTGTTAGGGTACGAGTAGTTAGTTAGTAGTTTAATAACCAGTTGTGATTGTGTTAGGGTACGGGTAGTTAGCTAGTAGTTTAATAACCAGTTGAGATTGGGGTAGGAAACGGGTTGTTAGTTAGTAGTTTACTAACAAGTTGTGATTATATTAGGCTGTGGGTAGTTAGTTAATAGTTGAATAACCAGTTGTGATTATGTTAGGGTACGGGTGGTTAGTTAGTAGTTTAATAACCAGTTGTGATTATGTTAGGGTACGGGTAGTTAGCTAGTAGTTTAATAACCAGTTGTGATTGTGTTAGGGTACGGGTGGTTAGTTAGTAGTTTAATAACCAGTCGAGATTGGGGTACGGGTAGTTAGTTAGTAGTTCAATAACCAGTCGAGATTGGGGTACGGGTAGTTAGTTAGTAGTTTAATAACCAGTTGTGATTATGTTAGGGTATGGGTGGTTAGTTAGTAGTTTAATAACCAGTTGTGATTATGTTAGGCTATGGGTAGTTAGTAGTTTAATAACCAGTTGTGATTGTGTTAGAGTACGGGTGGTTAGTTAGTAGTTTAATAACCAGTTGAGATTGGGGTAGGAGACGGGTGGTTAGTTAGTAGTTTCAGACAGCTGAAGTTAAAGTGTTAGCTGTATGATGGAGAGATGAGGTGAGGCACCATGTTGTTTACGTATGGTTTATAGCCTGCGGTAGTGGTGTCTGTGTGTCTCTGTGTCTGTGTGTCTCTGTGTCTGTGTCTGTGTGCTGTATGTTAGTTAGCTGTATGATGGAGAGATGAGGTGAGGCACCATGTTGTTTACGTATGGTTTATAGCCTGCGGTAGTGGTGTCTGTGTGTCTCTGTCTCTGTATCTGTGTCTCTGTGTCTGTGTCTGTGTGTCTGTGTGTCTCTGTGTCTGTGTCTATGTGTCTGTGTGTCTGTGTGTCTGTGTGTCTGTGTGTCTCTGTGTCTGTGTGTGTCTGTGTCTATGTGTCTGTGTCTGTGTGTCTGTGTGTCTGTGTGTGTGTGGTTGTCTGTGTGTCAGTGTGTGTGTGTCTGTGTGTGTGTGTGTGCGTCTGTGTGTCTGTGTGTGTCTGTGTGTGTCTGTGTGTTTAGTGTGTGTTTGTGTGTGTCTGTATCTCTGTGTCTGTAGTGTTAGGTTACGGGTAGTTAGCTAGTAGTTTAATAACCAGTTGTGATAGTGTTAGGGTACGGGTAGTTAGATAGTAGTTTAATAACCAGTTGTGATTGTGTTAGGGTACGGGTAGTTAGCTAGTAGTTTAATAACCAGTTGTGATTGTGTTAGGGTACGGGTAGTTAGCTAGTAGTTTAATAACCAGTTGTGATTGTGTTAGGTTACGGATAGTTAGCTAGTAGTTTAGTAACCAGTTGTGATTGTGTTAGGTTACGGGTAGTTAGCTAGTAGTTTAATCACCAGTTGTGATTGTGTTAGGGTATGGGTAGTTAGCTAGTAGTTTAATAACCAGTTGTGATTGGGGTAGGGTACGGGTAGTTAGCTAGTAGTTTAATAACCAGTTGAGATTGGGGTAGGGTACGGGTGGTTAGTTAGTAGTTTAATAACCAGTTGTGATCGTGTTAGGGTACGGCTAGTTAGTTAGTAGTTTAATAACCAGTTGTGATTGTGTTAGGGTACGGGTAGTTAGCTAGTAGTTTAATAACCAGTTGTGATTGTGTTAGGGTACGTGTAGTTAGCTAGTAGTTTAATAACCAGTTGAGATTAGGGTACGGGTAGTTAGTTAGTATTTTAATAACCAGTTGTGATTGGGGTAGGGTACGGGTAGTTAGTTAGTAGTTTAATAACCAGCTGTGATTGTCTTAGGGTACGGGTAGTTAGCTAGTAGTTTAATAATCAGTTGTGATTGTGTTAGGGTACGGGTAGTTAGCTAGTAGTTTAATAACCAGTTGTGATTGTGTTAGGGTACGGGTAGTTAGTTAGTAGTTTAATAACCAGTTGTGATTGTTTTAGGGTACGGGTAGTTAGCTAGTAGTTTAATAACCAGTTGAGATTGGGGTAGGAAACGGGTGGTTAGTTAGTAGTTTACTAACAAGTTGTGATTATATTAGGCTGTGGGTAGTTAGTTAATAGTTTAATAACCAGTTGTGATTATATTAGGGTACGGTTGGTTAGTTAGTAGTTTAATAACCAGTTGTGATTATGTTAGGGTACGGGTAGTTAGCTAGTAGTTTAATAACCAGTTGTGATTGTGTTAGGGTACGGGTGGTTAGTTAGTAGTTTAATAACCAGTCGAGATTGGGGTACGGGTAGTTAGTTAGTAGTTGAATAATCAGTTGTGATTGGGGTAGGATACGGGTAGTTAGTTAGTAGTTTAATAACCAGTTGTGATTGTGTTAGGGTACGGGTAGTTAGCTAGTAGTTTAATCACCAGTTGTGATTGTGTTAGGGTATGCGTAGTTAGCTAGTAGTTTAATAACCAGTTGTGATTGGGGTAGGGTACGGGTAGTTAGCTAGTAGTTTAATAACCAGTTGAGATTGTGTTAGGGTACGGGTGGTTAGTTAGTAGTTTAATAACCAGTTGTGATCGTGTTAGGGTACGGGTAGTTAGCTAGTAGTTTAATAACCAGTTGAGATTGTGTTAGGGTACGGGTGGTTAGTTAGTAGTTTAATAACCAGTTGTGATCGTGTTAGGGTACGGCTAGTTAGTTAGTAGTTTAATAACCAGTTGTGATTGTGTTAGGGTACGGGTAGTTAGCTAGTAGTTTAATAACCAGTTGTGATCGTGTTAGAGTACGGCTAGTTAGTTAGTAGTTTAATAACCAGTTGTGATTGTGTTAGGGTACGGGTGGTTAGTTAGTAGTTTAATAACCAGTTGTGATTATGTTAGGCTGTGGGTAGTTAGTTAGTAGTTTAATAACCAGTTGTGATTATGTTAGGGTACGGGTGGTTAGTTAGTAGTTTAATTACCAGTTGTGATTGTGTTAGGGTACGGGTGGGTAGCTAGTAGTTTAATAACCAGTTGTGATTATGTTAGGCTGTGGGTAGTTAGTTAGTAGTTTAATAACCAGTTGTGATTATGTTAGGGTATGGGTGGTTAGTTAGTAGTTTAATAACCAGTTGTGATTATGTTAGGCTGTGGGTAGTTAGTTAGTAGTTTAATAACCAGTTGTGATTATGTTAGGGTATGGGTGGTTAGTTAGTAGTTTAATAACCAGTTGTGATTATGTTAGGCTATGGGTAGTTAGTAGTTTAATAACCAGTTGTGATTGTGTTAGAGTACGGGTGGTTAGTTAGTAGTTTAATAACCAGTTGAGATTGGGGTAGGAGACGGGTGGTTAGTTAGTAGTTTCAGACAGCTGAAGTTAAAGTGTTAGCTGTATGATGGAGAGATGAGGTGAGGCACCATGTTGTTTACGTATGGTTTATAGCCTGCGGTAGTGGTGTCTGTGTGTCTCTGTGTCTGTGTGTCTCTGTGTCTGTGTCTGTGTGCTGTATGTTAGTTAGCTGTATGATGGAGAGATGAGGTGAGGCACCATGTTGTTTACGTATGGTTTATAGCCTGCGGTAGTGGTGTCTGTGTGTCTCTGTCTCTGTATCTGTGTCTCTGTGTCTGTGTCTGTGTGTCTGTGTGTCTCTGTGTCTGTGTCTATGTGTCTGTGTGTCTGTGTGTCTGTGTGTCTGTGTGTCTCTGTGTCTGTGTGTGTCTGTGTCTATGTGTCTGTGTCTGTGTGTCTGTGTGTCTGTGTGTGTGTGGTTGTCTGTGTGTCAGTGTGTGTGTGTCTGTGTGTGTGTGTGTGCGTCTGTGTGTCTGTGTGTGTCTGTGTGTGTCTGTGTGTTTAGTGTGTGTTTGTGTGTGTCTGTATCTCTGTGTCTGTTTGTCTGTGTGTGTGTGTGTGTGTGTGGCTGTGTGTGTGCGTGAGTGTGTCTGTGTGTCTGTGTGTGTGTCAGTGTGTGTCTGTCTGTGTGTGTGTGTCAGTGTGTGTGTGTCTGTGTGTGTGTGTCAGTGTGTGTGTGTGTCAGTGTGTGTCTGTGTGTGTGGCTTTGTGTGTGTCAGTGTGTGTGTGTGTCAGTGTGTGTCTGTGTGTGTGTGTCTGTGTGTGTGTGTGTCTGTGTCAGTGTGTGTGTGTCAGTGTGTGTGTGTCAGTGTTTGTGTGTCAGTGTGTGTCTGTGTGTGTGGCTGTGTGTGTGTTCAGTGTGTGTGTGTGTGTCAGTGTGTGTGTGTGTCAGTGTGTGTGTGTGTGTCAGTGTGTGTGTCTGTCTGTGTGTGGCTGTGTGTGTGTCAGTGTGTGTGTCAGTGTGTGTCTGTCTGTGTGTGTGTGTGCCAGTGTGTGTGTGTCTGTGTGTGTGTGTCTGTGTGTGTGTGTGTCTGTGTCAGTGTGTGTGTGTCAGTGTGTGTGTGTCAGTGTTTGTGTGTCAGTGTGTGTCTGTGTGTGTGGCTGTGTGTGTGTCAGTGTGTGTGTGTGTCAGTGTGTGTGTGTGTCAGTGTGTGAGTGTGTGTCAGTGTGTGTGTCTGTCTGTGTGTGGCTGTGTGTGTGTCAGTGTGTGTGTCAGTGTGTGTCTGTCTGTGTGTGTGTGTCAGTGTGTGTGTGTCTGAGTGTGTGTGTGTGTGTGTCAGTATGTGATGGACCCTAAGGCTGCAGGTTGTTTTCAGTCCTGTCTTTACCAGCTGGGGCCTATGACTCCCTAGGGAGCACTGACACACACACACACACACACACACACACACACACACACACACACACACACACACACACACACACACACACACACCACGTGTGTCTAACCTCATGTTGTCTCCTTGCTCTACAGATCCAGGAGCTGTTCAGAAAACGGCATCTGCCCCTGTGTGTCCTGGGTTGTGATTGGTGTAGAGAGAGTTCCACTATGTCAAGCTGACCTTTCTGACCCTCTGTGACACCATGGTGACATGGCAGACCTTAGTGGTTAACTGGTTATTAAACTACTAACTACCATGACAGACCTTAGTGGTTAACTGGTTATTAAACTACTAACTACCATGGCAGACCTTAGTGGTTAACTGGTTATTAAACTACTAACTACCATGACAGACCTTAGTGGTTAACTGGTTATTAAACTACTAACTACCATGACAGACCTTAGTGGTTAACTGGTTATTAAACTACTAACTACCATGGCAGACCTTAGTGGTTAACTGGTTATTAAACTACTAAATACCTAGGCAGACCTTAGTGGTTAACTGGTTATTAAACTACTAACTACCATGACAGACCTTAGTGGTTAACTGGTTATTAAACCACTAACTACCATGACAGACCTTAGTGGTTAACTGGTTATTAAACCACTAACTACCATGGCAGACCTTAGTGGTTAACTGGTTATTAAACTACTAACTACCAATGCAGACCTTAGTGGTTAACTGGTTATTAAACTACTAACTACCATGGCAGACCTTAGTGGTTAACTGGTTATTAAACTACTAACTACCATGACAGACCTTAGTGGTTAACTGGTTATTAAACTACTAACTACCATGGCAGACCTTAGTGGTTAACTGGTTATTAAACTACTAACTACCATGGCAGACCTTAGTGGTTAACTGGTTATTAAACTACTAACTACCATGACAGACCTTAGTGGTTAACTGGTTATTAAACTACTAACTACCTAGGCAGACCTTAGTGGTTAACTGGTTATTAAACTACTAACTACCATGACAGACCTTAGTGGTTAACTGGTTATTAAACTACTAACTACCATGACAGACCTTAGTGGTTAACTGGTTATTAAACTACTAACTACCATGACAGACCTTAGTGTGTCTTACCACATCCATTTCAGAAAGCCTTCATAGAGACGTACACACACCCACCTTGACATACACACGTATACACCCTGACACACACCCATCCAGAGACACGCCGCGACCCTCCAGGAAGTGATGTCGTTAGCAGTGCATGTCCGTCGCCACCTGCGGCGCTTCCTCCTCCTCCTCGCCTCCGGCTCCCTGCTAGGCTCCGCCTACTTCCTATTCTCTCACTCCGGCCCCTCCCTACAGCTCAACCAATCAGGAGAGCACGCTGCTGTGGCCTGTTCCCCGCCCTTTCCAACTCCCTACAGATCCCCCGACACACACACCGACAGACGATCCGACCCCGACACACACACCGACAGACGATCCGACCCCGACACACACACCGACAGACGATCCGACCCCGAGACACACACCGACAGACAATCCGACCCCGAGACACACACCGATAGACGATCCGACCCCGACACACACACCGACAGACAATCCGACACACACACCGACAGACGATCCGACCTCGACACACACACCGACAGACGATCCGACCTCGACACACACACCGACAGACAATCCGACACCGACACACACACCGACAGACGATCCGACCTCGTCACACACACCGACAGACGATCCGACCCCGACACACACACCGACAAACAATCCGACCCCAACACACATACCGACAGACAATCCGACCCCGACAAGCACACCGACAGACGATCTGACCTCGACACACACACCGACAGACGATCCGACCCCGACACACACACCGACAGACGATCCGACCCCAACACACACACCGACAGACGATCTGACCCCAACACAAACACTGACAGACGATCCGACCCGGACCCCGACACAGACACCGACAGACGATCCGACACCGACAGACACCCCCTGCCCTCAGTTGACCCAGTAGTATTAGTACTGGTAGAATCCCAGTATAGCCAGTTAGGTCAGGACATAGTTGCCATCCTGGAGTCAGCCCGGTACCCCTTCACAACAGAGATCACCCCGGGGAAGGGAAACCTGCCTCCACTCACTGACAAGGTTAATATTATATATAATTGTATGATTCATTTGAATATTTAAAATAGGGTGTCCTAACCCTGTTCCTGGAGATCTACCAAGGTTAATAATGTTATAATTGTATGATTCATTTTAATATTTAAAATAGGGTGTCCTAACCCTGTTCCTGGAGATCTACCAAGGTTCCAAGATTCCAGTAACTTTCCAAAATTTGTTCCAAAAAAAGGTCTCAGATTGAGGGTTCTCGTAATCAGCATGGAACAAGCAGGAAATCAGGAATCCTCCAACCAGGACTTCTAGAAAAACCAGGGAATTCAAAAAAATGTCCCGGAATGTTGCGACCCGAAGTCTAGGTAGTAAAAGGCTCCTTTACAGCTTCTACCCCGAAGCCATCAGACTGCTGAGCAGCTTCTACCCCCAAGCCATCAGACTGCTGAACAGCTTCTACCCCCAAGCCATAAGACAGCTGAACAACTTCTACTACCAAGCCATCAGACTCCTGAACAAGCCATAAGACAGCTGAACAGCTTCTACCCCCAAGCCATAAGACAGCTGAACAGTGTCTACCCCCAAGCCATAAGACAGCTGAACAGCTTCTACCCCTAAGCCATAAGACAGCTGAACAACTTCTACCTCAAAGCCATAAGACAGCTGAACAGCGTCTACCCCCAAGCCATAAGACAGCTGAACAGGTTCTACCCCCAAGTCTTTAGACAGCTGAACAGCTTCTATCCCAAAGCCATAAGACAGCTGAACAGCTACTACCCCCAAGCCATAAGACAGCTGAACAGCTTCTACCCCCAAGCCATAAGACAGCTGAACAGCTTCTACCCCCAAGCCATAAGACAGCTTCTACCCCCAAGCCATAAGACAGCTGAACAGCTTCTACCCCCAAGCCATAAGACAGCTGAACATCTTCTACCCCCAAGCCATAAGACAGCTGAACATCTTCTACCCCCAAGCCATAAGACAGCTGAACAGCTTCTACCCCCAAGCCATAAGACAGCTGAACAGCTTCTACCCCCAAGCCATAAGACAGCTGAACAGCTTCTACCCCCAAGCCATAAGACAGCTGAACAACTTCTAACCCCAAGCTATAAGACAGCTGAACAGTGTCTACCCCCAAGCCATAAGACAGCTGAACAGCTTCAACCCCCAAGCCATACGGCTGATGAACAGCTTCTACCCCCAAGCCATAAGACAGCTGAACAGCTTCTACCCCCAAGTCATAAGACAGCTGAACAACTTCTAACCCCAAGCTATAAGACAGCTGAACAGTGTCTACCCCCAAGCCATAAGACAGCTGAACAGCTTCCACCCCCAAGCCATACGGCTGATGAACAGCTTCTACCCCCAAGCCATAAGACAGCTGAACAGCTCCTACCCCCAAGCCATAAGACTGCTGAGCAGCTTCTACCCCCAACCCATCAGACTGCTGAACAGCTTCTACTCCCAAGCCATAAGACAGCTGAACAGCTTCTACCCCCAAGCCATAAGACAGCTGAACAGCTTCTAAACCCAAGCCATAAGACAGCTGAATAGCTTCTACCCCAAGACATAAGACATCTGAATAGCTTCAACCCCCAAGCCATAAGACTCCTGAACAGCTTCTACCCCCATGCCATAAGACAGCTGAAAAGCGTCTACCTCCAAGCCATAAGACAGCTGAACAGCTTCTACCCCCAAGCCATGAGACAGCTGAACAGCTTCTACCCCCAAGCCATAAGACTACTGAACATCTTCTACCCCCAAGCCATAAGACAGCTGAACAGCTTCTACCCCCAAGCCATGAGACAGCTGAACATCTTCTACCCCCAAGCCATAAGACAGCTGAACAGCTTCTACCCCCAAGCCATAAGACAGCTGAACAGCTTCTACCCCCAAGCCATGAGACAGCTGAACAGCTTCTACCCCCAAGCCATAAGACAGCTGAACAACTTCTAACCCCAAGCTATAAGACAGCTGAACAGTGTCTACCCCCAAGCCATAAGACAGCTGAACAGCTTCCACCCCCAAGCCATACGGCTGATGAACAGCTTCTACCCCCAAGCCATAAGACAGCTGAACAGCTTCTACCCCCAAGTCATAAGACAGCTGAACAACTTCTAACCCCAAGCTATAAGACAGCTGAACAGTGTCTACCCCCAAGCCATAAGACAGCTGAACAGCTTCCACCCCCAAGCCATACGGCTGATGAACAGCTTCTACCCCCAAGCCATAAGACAGCTGAACAGCTCCTACCCCCAAGCCATAAGACTGCTGAGCAGCTTCTACCCCCAACCCATCAGACTGCTGAACAGCTTCTCCTCCCAAGCCATAAGACAGCTGAACAGCTTCTACCCCCAAGCCATAAGACAGCTGAACAGCTTCTAAACCCAAGCCATAAGACAGCTGAATAGCTTCTACCCCAAGACATAAGACATCTGAATAGCTTCAACCCCCAAGCCATAAGACTCCTGAACAGCTTCTACCCCCATGCCATAAGACAGCTGAAAAGCGTCTACCTCCAAGCCATAAGACAGCTGAACAGCTTCTACCCCCAAGCCATGAGACAGCTGAACAGCTTCTACCCCCAAGCCATAAGACTACTGAACAGCTTCTACCCCCAAGCCATAAGACTTCTGAACAGCTTCTACCCTCAAGCCATAAGACAGCTGAACAGCTTCTACCCCCAAGCCATAAGACAGCTGAACAGCTCCTACCCCCAAGCCATAAGACAGCTGAACAGCTTCTACCCCCAAGCCATCAGACTGCTGAACAGCTTCTACCCCCAAGCTATAAGACAGCTGAACAGCTTCTACCCCCAAGCCATAAGACAGCTGAACAGCTCCTACCCCCAAGCCATAAGACAGCTGAACAGCTTCTACCCCCAAGCCATAAGACAGCTGAACAGCTTCTACCCCAAAGCCATAAGACAGCTGAACAGCTTCTACCCCCAAGCCATAAGACTAATGAACAGCTTCTACCCCCAAGTCATAAGACAGCTGAACAACTTCTAACCCCAAGCCATAAGACTCCTGAACAGCTTCTACCCCCAAGCCATAAGACAGCTGAACAGTGTCTACCCCCAAGCCATAAGACAGCTGAACAGCTTCTACCCCCAAGCCATAAGACAGCTGAACAGCTCCTACCCCCAAGCCATAAGACAGCTGAACAACTTCTAACCCCAAGCCATAAGACAGCTGAACAGTGTCTACCCCCAAGCCATAAGACAGCTGAACAGCTTCTACCCCCAAGCCATAAGACTGCTGAACAGCTTCTACCCCTAAGCCATAAGACAGCTGAACAACTTCTACCTCCAAGCCATAAGACAGCTGAACAGCGTCTACCCCCAAGCCATAAGACAGCTGAACAGATTCTACCCCCAAGCCATAAGACAGCTGAACAGCTTCTACCCCCAAGCCATAAGACAGCTTCTACCCCCAAGCCATAAGACAGCTGAAAAGCGTCTACCTCCAAGCCATAAGACAGCTGAACAGCTTCTACCCCCAAGCCATGAGACAGCTGAACAGCTTCTACCCCCAAGCCATAAGACTACTGAACAGCTTCTACCCCCAAACCATAAGACTCCTGAACAGCTTCTACCCCCAAGCTATTAGACTGCTGAACAGCTTCTATCCACAAGCCATAAGACTACTGAACAGCTTCTACCCCCAAGCCATAAGACTTCTGAACAGCTTCTACCCTCAAGCCATAAGACAGCTGAACAGCTTCTACCCCCAAGCCATAAGACAGCTGAACAGCTTCTACCCCCAAGCCATCAGACTGCTGAACAGCTTCTACCCCCAAGCTATAAGACAGCTGAACAGCTACTACCCCCAAGCCATAAGACAGCTAAACAGCTCCTACCCCCAAGCCATAAGACTCCTGAACAGCTTCTACCCCCAAGTCATAAGACAGCTGAACAACTTCTAACCCCAAGCCATAAGACTCCTGAACAGCTTCTACCCCCAAGCCATAAGACTGCTGAAATGCTTCTACCCCCAAGCCATAAGACAGCTGAACAGCTCCTACCCCCAAGCCATAAGACAGCTGGACATCTTCTACCCCCAAGCCATAAGACAGCTGAACAGCTTCTACCCCCAAGCCATAAGACAGCTGAACAGCTCCTACCCCCAAGCCATAAGACAGCTGAACAGCTTCTACCCCCAAGCCATAAGACAGCTGAACAACTTCTACCTCCAAGCCATAAGACAGCTGAACAGCGTCTACCCCCAAGCCATAAGACAGCTGAACAGCTTCTACCCCCAAGTCTTTAGACAGCTGAACAGCTTCTATCCCAAAGCCATAAGACAGCTGAACAGCTAATACCCCCAAGCCATAGGACAGCTGAACAGCTTCTACCCCCAAGCCATAAGACAGCTGAACAGCTTCTACCCCCAAGCCATAAGACAGCTTCTACCCCCAAGCCATAAGACAGCTAAACAACTTCTAACCCCAAGCCATAAGACTCCTGAACAGCTTCTACCCCCAAGCCATAAGACAGCTGAACAGCTTCTACCCCCAAGCCATAAGACAGCTGAACAGCTCCTACCCCCAAGCCATAAGACAGCTGAACATCTTCTACCCCCAAGCCATAAGACAGCTGAACAGCGTCTACCCCCAAGCCATAAGACAGCTGAACAGCTTCTACCCCCAAGTCTTTAGACAGCTGAACAGCTTCTATCCCAAAGCCATAAGACAGCTGAACAGCTTCTACCCCCAAGCCATAAGACAGCTGAACAGCTTCTACCCCCAAGCCATAAGACAGCTGAACAGCTTCTACCCCCAAGCCATAAGACAGCTTCTACCCCAAGCCATAAGACAGCTAAACAGCTCCTACCCCCAAGCCATAAGACAGCTGAACAGCTTCTACCCCCAAGCCATAAGACAGCTTCTACCCCAAGCCATAAGACAGCTAAACAGCTCCTACCCCCAAGCCATAAGACAGCTGAACAGCTTCTACCCCCAAGCCATAAGACAGCTGAACAGCTTCTACCCCCAAGCCATAGGACAGCTGAACAGCTTCTACCCCCAAGCCATAAGACAGCTGAACAGCTTCTACCCCCAAGCCATAAGACAGCTGAACAACTTCTAACCCCAAAACATAAGACAGCTGAACAGTGTCTACCCCCAAGCCATAAGACAGCTGAACAGCTTCTACCCCCAAGCCATAAGACTGCTGAACAGCTTCTACCCCCAAGCCATAAGACAGCTGAACAGTGTCTACCCCCAAGCCATAAGACAGCTGAACAGCTTCTACCCCCAAGCCATAAGACTGCTGAACAGCTTCTACCCCCAAGCCATAAGACAGCTGAACATCTTCTACCTCCAAGCCATAAGACAGCTGAACAGCTTCTACCCCCAAGCCATGAGACAGCTGAACAGCTTCTACCCCCAAGCCATAAGACAGCTGAACAGCTTCTACCCCCAAGCCATAAGACAGCTGAACAGCTTCTACCCCCAAGCCATTAGACAGCTGAACATCTTCTACCCCCAAGCCATAAGACAGCTGAACAACTTCTACCCCAAGCCATGAGACAGCTGAACATCTTCTACCCCCAAGCCATGAGACAGCTGAACAGCTTCTACCCCCAAGCCATAAGACAGCTGAACAACTTCTACCCCCAAGCCATGAGACAGCTGAACATCTTCTACCCCCAAGCCATGAGACAGCTGAACAGCTTCTACCCCCAAGTCATGAGACACCTGAACAGCTTCTACCCCCAAGCCATAAGACAGCTGAACAGCTTCTACCCCCAAGCCATAAGACAGCTGAACAACTTCTCCCCGCAAGCCATAAGACAGCTGGAACAGCTTCTACCTCCAAGCCATAAGACAGCTGAACAGCTTCTACCTCCAAGCCATAAGACTGCTGAACAACTACTACCCCCAAGCCATAAGACAGCTGAACAGCTTCTACCCCCAAGCCATAAGACAGCTGAACATCTTCTACCCCCAAGCCATAAGACAGCTGAACAACTTCTACCCCCAAGCCATAAGACAGCTGAACAGCTTCTACCCCAAGCCATAAGACAGCTGAACAGCTCCTACCCCCAAGCCATAAGACAGCTGAACAGCTTCTACCCCAAAGCCATAAGACAGCTGAACAGCTTCTACCCCCAAGCCATAAGACTCCTGAACAGCTTCTACCCCCAAGTCATAAGATAGCTGAACAACTTCTAACCCCAAGCCATAAGACTCCTGAACAGCTTCTACCCCCAAGCCATAAGACAGCTGAACAGCTTCTACCCCCAAGCCATAAGACAGCTGAACAGCTCCTACCCCCAAGCCATAAGACAGCTGAACAGCTTCTATCCCCAAGCCATAAGACAGCTTCTACCCCCAAGCCATAAGACAGCTAAACAACTTCTAACCCCAAGCCATAAGACTCCTGAACAGCTTCTACCCCCAAGCCATAAGACAGCTGAACAGCTTCTACCCCCAAGCCATAAGACAGCTGAACAGCTCCTACCCCCAAGCCATAAGACAGCTGAACATCTTCTACCCCCAAGCCATAAGACAGCTGAACAGCTTCTACCCCCAAGCCATAAGACAGCTGAACAGCTCCTACCCCCTAAGCCATAAGACAGCTGAACAGCTTCTGCCCCCAAGCCATAAGACAGCTGGAACAACTTCTGCCTCCAAGCCATAAGACAGCTGAACAGCGTCTACCCCCAAGCCATAAGACAGCTGGAACAGCTTCTACCCCAAGTCTTTAGACAGCTGAACAGCTTCTATCCCAAAGCCATAAGACAGCTGAACAGCTTCTACCCCAAGCCATAAGACAGCTGAACAGCGTCTACCCCCAAAGCCATAAGACAGCTGAACAGCTTCTACCCCCAGAGTCTTTAGACAGCTGAACAGCTTCTGTCCCAAAGCCATAAGACAGCTGAACAGCTTCTGCCCCCAAAGCCATAAGACAGCTGAACAGCTTCTACCCCCAAGCCATAAGACAGCTTCTACCCCCAAGCCATAAGACAGCTAAACAGCTCCTACCCCCAAGCCATAAGACAGCTGAACAGTTTCTACCCCCAAGCCATAGGACAGCTGAACAGCTTCTACCCCCAAGCCATAAGACAGCTGAACAGCTTCTACCCCCAAGCCATAAGACAGCTGAACAGCTTCTACCCCCAAGCCATAGGACAGCTGAACAGCTTCTACCCCCAAGCCATAAGACAGCTGAACAGCTTCTACCCCCAAGCCATAAGACAGCTGAACAGCTTCTACCCCCAAGCCATAAGACACCTAAACAGCTCCTACCCCCAAGCTATTAGACTGCTGAACAGCTTCTACCCCCAAGCCATAAGACTCCTGAACAGCTTCTACCCCCAAGTCATAAGACAGCTGAACAACTTCTAACCCCAAAACATAAGACAGCTGAACAGTGTCTACCCCAAGCCATAAGACAGCTGAACAGCTTCTGCCCCAAGCCATAAGACAGCTGAACAGCTTCTACCCCAAGCCATAAGACTGCTGAACAGCTTCTACCCCCAAGCCATAAGACAGCTGAACAGTGTCTACCCCCAAGCCATAAGACAGCTGAACAGCTTCTGCCCCAAGCCATAAGACTGCTGAACAGCTTCTACCCCCAAGCCATAAGACAGCTGAACATCTTCTACCTCCAAGCCATAAGACAGCTGAACAACTACCCCCAAGCCATGAGACAGCTGAACAGCTTCTACCCCAAGCCATAAGACAGCTGAACAGCTTCTACCCCCAAAGCCATAAGACAGCTGAACAGCTTCTACTCCCAAACCATTAGACAGCTGAACATCTTCTACCCCAAGCCATAAGACAGCTGAACAACTACCCCCAAGCCATGAGACAGCTGAACATCTTCTACCCCAAGCCATGAGACAGCTGAACAGCTTCTACCCCCCAAGCCATAAGACAGCTGAACAACTTCTACCCCCAAGCCATGAGACAGCTGAACATCTTCTACCCCCAAGCCATGAGACAGCTGAACTGCTTCTACCCCCAAGTCATGAGACAGCTGAACAGCTTCTACCCCAAGCCATAAGACAGCTGAACAGCTTCCATAAGACAGCTGAACAGCTTCTACCCCCAAGCCATAAGACAGCTGAACAACTTCTACCCCCAAGCCATAGACAGCTGCCCCCAAGCCATAAGACAGCTGCTGAACACTACTACCCCAAGCCATAAGACAGCTGGACAGCCTACCCCAAGCCTAAGACAGCTGCTTCTACCCCCAAGCCATAAGACAGCTCCACAGCTGAACAGCTTCTAAGCCATAAGACAGCTGAACAGCTCCTACCCCCAAGCCATAAGACAGCTGAACAGCTTCTACCCCAAAGCCAACCATAACAGCACAAGACAGCTGAAGCCATAGCTGCCATCTACCCCCAAGCCATAAGACAGCTGAACAGCTTCTATCCCCAAGCCATAAGACAGCTGAACAACTTCTACCTCCAAGCCATAAGACAGCTGAACAGCGTCTACCCCCAAGCCATAAGACAGCTGAACAGCTTCTACCCCCAAGTCTTTAGACAGCTGAACAGCTTCTATCCCAAAGCCATAAGACAGCTGAACAGCTTCTACCCCCAAGCCATAAGACAGCTGAACAGCGTCTACCCCCAAGCCATAAGACAGCTGAACAGCTTCTACCCCCAAGTCTTTAGACAGCTGAACAGCTTCTATCCCAAAGCCATAAGACAGCTGAACAGCTTCTACCCCCAAGCCATAAGACAGCTGAACAGCTTCTACCCCCAAGCCATAAGACAGCTTCTACCCCCAAGCCATAAGACAGCTAAACAGCTCCTACCCCCAAGCCATAAGACAGCTGAACAGTTTCTACCCCAAGCCATAGGACAGCTGAACAGCTTCTACCCCCAAGCCATAAGACAGCTGAACAGCTTCTACCCCCAAGCCATAAGACAGCTGAACAGCTTCTACCCCTAAGCCATAGGACAGCTGAACAGCTTCTACCCCAAGCCATAAGACAGCTGAACAGCTTCTACCCCCAAGCCATAAGACAGCTGAACAGCTTCTACCCCCAAGCCATAAGACACCTAAACAGCTCCTACCCCCAAGCTATTAGACTGCTGAACAGCTTCTACCCCCAAGCCATAAGACTCTGAACAGCTTCTACCCCCAAGTCATAAGACAGCTGAACAACTTCTAACCCCAAAACATAAGACAGCTGAACAGTGTCTACCCCAAGCCATAAGACAGCTGAACAGCTTCTACCCCCAAGCCATAAGACAGCTGAACAGCTTCTACCCCCAAGCCATAAGACTGCTGAACAGCTTCTACCCCCAAGCCATAAGACAGCTGAACAGTGTCTACCCCCAAGCCATAAGACAGCTGAACAGCTTCTACCCCAAGCCATAAGACTGCTGAACAGCTTCTACCCCCAAGCCATAAGACAGCTGGAACATCTTCTACCTCCAAGCCATAAGACAGCTGGAACAGCTTCTACCCCCAAGCCATGAGACAGCTGAACAGCTTCTACCCCCAAGCCATAAGACAGCTGAACAGCTTCTACCCCAAGCCATAAGACAGCTGAACAGCTTCTACCCCCAAGCCATTAGACAGCTGAACATCTTCTACCCCCAAGCCATAAGACAGCTGAACAACTTCTACCCAAGCCATGAGACAGCTGAACATCTTCTACCCCAAGCCATGAGACAGCTGAACAGCTTCTACCCCAAGCCATAAGACAGCTGAACAACTTCTACCCCCAAGCCATGAGACAGCTGAACATCTTCTACCCCCAAGCCATGAGACAGCTGAACTGCTTCTACCCCCAAGTCATGAGACAGCTGAACAGCTTCTACCCCCAAGCCATAAGACAGCTGAACAGCTTCTACCCCCAAGCCATAAGACAGCTGAACAACTTCTACCCCCAAGCCATAAGACAGCTGAACAGCTTCTACCTCCAAGCCATAAGACAGCTGAACAGCTTCTACCTCCAAGCCATAAGACTGCTGAACAACTACTACCCCCAAGCCATAAGACAGCTGAACAGCTTCTACCCCCAAGCCATAAGACAGCTGAACATCTTCTACCCCCAAGCCATAAGACAGCTGAACAACTTCTACCCCCAAGCCATAAGACAGCTGAACAGCTTCTACCCCCAAGCCATAAGACAGCTGAACAGCTCCTACCCCCAAGCCATAAGACAGCTGAACAGCTTCTACCCCAAAGCCATAAGACAGCTGAACAGCTTCTACCCCCAAGCCATAAGACTCCTGAACAGCTTCTACCCCCAAGTCATAAGATAGCTGAACAACTTCTAACCCCAAGCCATAAGACTCCTGAACAGCTTCTACCCCCAAGCCATAAGACAGCTGAACAGCTTCTACCCCCAAGCCATAAGACAGCTGAACAGCTCCTACCCCCAAGCCATAAGACAGCTGAACAGCTTCTATCCCCAAGCCATAAGACAGCTGAACAACTTCTACCTCCAAGCCATAAGACAGCTGAACAGCGTCTACCCCCAAGCCATAAGACAGCTGAACAGCTTCTACCCCCAAGTCTTTAGACAGCTGAACAGCTTCTATCCCAAAGCCATAAGACAGCTGAACAGCTTCTACCCCCAAGTCTTTAGACAGCTGAACAGCTTCTATCCCAAAGCCATAAGACAGCTGAACAGCTACTACCCCCAAGCCATAAGACAGCTGAACAGCTTCTACCCCAAGCCATAAGACAGCTGAACAGCTTCTACCCCAAGCCATAAGACAGCTTCTACCCCAAGCCATAAGACAGCTAAACAGCTCCTACCCCCAAGCCATAAGACAGCTGAACAGCTTCTACCCCCAAGCCATAAGACAGCTGAACAGCTTCTACCCCCAAGCCATAAGACAGCTAAACAGCTCCTACCCCCAAGCTATTAGACTGCTGAACAGCTTCTACCCCCAAGCCATAAGACTCCTGAACAGCTTCTACCCCCAAGTCATAAGACAACTGAACAACTTCTAACCCCAAGCCATAAGACAGCTGAACAGTGTCTACCCCCAAGCCATAAGACAGCTGAACAGCTTCTACCCCCAAGCCATAAGACAACTGAACAGCTTCTACCCCCAAGCCATAAGACTGCTGAACAGCTTCTACCCCCAAGCCATAAGACAGCTGAACAGCTTCTACCCCCAAGCCATAAGACAGCTGAACAGTGTCTACCCCAAGCCATAAGACAGCTGAACAGCTTCTACCCCAAGCCATAAGACTGCTGAACAGCTTCTACCCCCAAGCCATAAGACTGCTGAACAGCTTCTACCCCCAAGCCATAAGACAGCTGAACAGTGTCTACCCCAAGCCATAAGACAGCTGAACAGCTTCTACCCCCAAGCCATAAGACAGCTGAACAGCTTCTACCCCAAGCCATAAGACAGCTGAACAGCTTCTACCCCCAAGCCATAAGACAGCTGAACAACTTCTACCCCAAGCCATGAGACAGCTGAACATCTTCTACCCTAAGCCATGAGACAGCTGAACAGCTTCTACCCCCAAGCCATAAGACAGCTGAACAACTTCTACCCCAAGCCATGAGACAGCTGAACATCTTCTACCCCCAAGACATGAGACAGCTGAACAGCTTCTACCCAGCCATAAGACAGCTGAACAGCTTCTACCTCCAAGCCATAAGACAGCTGAACAGCTTCTACCTCCAAGCCATAAGACTGCTGAACAACTACTACCCCAAGCCATAAGACAGCTGAACATCTTCTACCCCCAAGCCATGAGACAGCTGAACAGCTTCTACCCCCAAGCCATAAGACTGCTGAACAGCTTCTACCCCCAAGCCATAAGACAGCTGAACAACTTCTACCCCCAAGCCATAAGACAGCTGAACAGCTTCTACCTCCAAGCCATAAGACAGCTGAACAGCTTCTACCTCCAAGCCATAAGACTGCTGAACAACTACTACCCCCAAGCCATAAGACAGCTGAACAGCTTCTACCCCAAGCCATAAGACAGCTGAACAGCTTCTACCCCAAGCCATAAGACAGCTGAACAACTACTACCCCAAGCCATAAGACAGCTGAACAGCTTCTACCCCCAAGCCATAAGACAGCTAAACAGCTCCTACCCCAAGCCATAAGACAGCTGAACAGCTTCTATCCCCAAGCCATAAGACAGCTTCTACCCCCAAGCCATAAGACAGCTAAACAACTTCTAACCCCAAGCCATAAGACTCCTGAACAGCTTCTACCCCAAGCCATAAGACAGCTGAACAGCTTCTACCCCCAAGCCATAAGACAGCTGAACAGCTCCTACCCCAAGCCATAAGACAGCTGAACATCTTCTACCCCAAGCCATAAGACAGCTGAACAGCTTCTACCCTAAGCCATAAGACAGCTGAACAGCTCCTACCCCCAAGCCATAAGACAGCTGAACAGCTTCTACCCCCAAAGCCATAAGACAGCTGAACAACTTCTACCTCCAAGCCATAAGACAGCTGAACAGCTCTACCCCCAAGCCATAAGACAGCTGAACAGCTTCTACCCCCAAGTCTTTAGACAGCTGAACAGCTTCTGTCCCAAAGCCATAAGACAGCTGAACAGCTTCTACCCCCAAGCCATAAGACAGCTGAACAGCTTCTACCCCAAGCCATAAGACAGCTTCTACCCCCAAGCCATAAGACAGCTAAACAGCTCCTACCCTAAGCCATAAGACAGCTGAACAGCTTCTACCCCAAGCTACATGGGACAGCTGAACAGCTTCTACCCCCAAGCCATAAGACAGCTGAACAGCTTCTACCCTGCCATAAGACAGCTGAACAGCTTCTACCCCCAAGCCATAGGACAGCTGAACAGCTTCTACCCCCAAGCCATAAGACAGCTGAACAGCTTCTACCCCCAAGCCATAAGACAGCTGAACAGCTTCTACCCCCAAACCATAAGACACCTAAAACAGCTCCTACCCCAAGCTATTAGACTGCTGAACAGCTTCTACCCCCAAAGCCATAAGACTCTGAACAGCTTCTACCCCAAGTCATAAGACAGCTGAACAACTTCTAACCCCAAAACATAAGACAGCTGAACAGTGTCTACCCCCAAGCCATAAGACAGCTGAACAGCTTCTACCCCCAAGCCATAAGACAGCTGAACAGCTTCTACCCCCAAGCCATAAGACTGCTGAACAGCTTCTACCCCAAAGCCATAAGACAGCTGAACAGTGTCTACCCCAAGCCATAAGACAGCTGAACAGCTTCTACCCCAAGCCATAAGACTGCTGAACAGCTTCTACCCCCAAGCCATAAGACTGCTGAAATGCTTCTACTCTAAGCCATAAGACAGCTGAACAGTGTCTACCCCCAAGCCATAAGACAGCTGAACAGCTTCTACCCCAAGCCATAAGACTGCTGAACAGCTTCTGCCCCAAGCCATAAGACAGCTGAACATCTTCTACCTCCAAGCCATAAGACAGCTGAACAGCTTCTACCCCAAGCCATGAGACAGCTGAACAGCTTCTACCCAAGCCATAAGACAGCTGAACAGCTTCTACCCCCAAGCCATAAGACAGCTGAACAGCTTCTACCCCAAGCCATTAGACAGCTGGAACATCTTCTATCCCCAAGCCATAAGACAGCTGAACAACTTCTACCCCCAAGCCATGAGACAGCTGAACATCTTCTACCCCCAAGCCATGAGACAGCTGAACAGCTTCTACCCCCCCAAGCCATAAGACAGCTGAACAACTTCACCCCCAAGCCATGAGACAGCTGAACATCTTCTACCCCCAAGCCATGAGACAGCTGAACTGCTTCTACCTCCAAGTCATGAGACAGCTGAACAGCTTCCCCAAGCCATAAGACAGCTGAACAGCTTCTACCCCCAAGCCATAAGACAGCTGAACAACTTCTACCCCAAGCCATAAGACAGCTGGAACAGCTTCTACCTCCAAGCCATAAGACAGCTGAACAGCTTCTACCTCCCAAGCCAAAAAGACTGCTGAACAACTACTACCCAAGCCATAAGACAGCTGGAACAGCTTCTGCACCCCAAGCCATAAGACAGCTGAACATCTTCTACCCCCAAGCCATAAGACAGCTGAACAACTTCTACCCCAAGCCATAAGACAGCTGAACAGCTTCCACACCCCCCAAGCCATAAGACAGCTGAACAACAGCTCCTAACCTACCCTAAGCCATAAGACAGCTGAACAGCTTCTACCCCCAAGCCATAAGACTCCTGAACAGCTTCTACCCCAAGTCATAAGATAGCTGAACAACTTCTAACCCCAAGCCATAAGACTCCTGGAACAGCTTCTACCCCTCAAGCCATAAGACAGCTGAACAGCTTCTACCCTAAGCCATAAGACAGCTGAACAGCTCCTACCCCCAAGCCATAAGACAGCTGAACAGCTGAACCACCCCCAAAGCCATAAGACAGCTGAACAAGCTTCTACCCCCAAGTCTTTAGACAGCTGAACAGCTTCTATCCCAAAGCCATAAGACAGCTGAACAGCTACTACCCCCAAGCCATAAGACAGCTGGAACAGCTTCTACCCCCAAGCCATAAGACAGCTGAAACAGCTTCTACCCCCAAGCCACAAGACAGCTAAACAGCTCCTACTCCCCCAAGCCATAAGACAGCTGAACAAGCTTACCCCCAAGCCATAAGACAGCTAAGACAGCTGAACAGCTTCTACCCCCCAAGCCATAAGACAGCAAACAGCTCCTACCCCCAAGCTATTAGACTGCTGAACAGCTTCTACCCCCAAGCCATAAGACTCTGAACAGCTTCTACCCCCAAGTCATAAGACAACTGAACAACTAACCCCCAAGCCATAAGACAGCTGAACAGTGTCTACCCCTAAGCCATAAGTAAGACAGCTGAACAGCTTCTACCCCCAAGCCATAAGACAGCTGAACAGCTTCTACCCAAGCCATAAGCCATAAGACTGCTGAACAGCTTCTACCCCCAAGCCATAAGACAGCTGAACAGCTTCTACCCCCAAGCCATAAGACAGCTGAACAGTGTCTACCCCCAAGCCATAAGACAGCTGAACAGCTTCTACCCCCAAGCCATAAGACTGCTGAACAGCTTCTACCCCCAAGCCATAAGACTGCTGAACAGCTTCTACCCCCAAGCCATAAGACAGCTGAACAGTGTCTACCCCCAAGCCATAAGACAGCTGAACAGCTTCTACCCCCAAGCCATAAGACAGCTGAACAGCTTCTACCCCCAAGCCATAAGACAGCTGAACAGCTTCTACCCCCAAGCCATAAGACAGCTGAACAACTTCTACCCCCAAGCCATGAGACAGCTGAACATCTTCTACCCCCAAGCCATGAGACAGCTGAACAGCTTCTACCCCCAAGCCATAAGACAGCTGAACAACTTCTACCCCCAAGCCATGAGACAGCTGAACATCTTCTACCCCCAAGACATGAGACAGCTGAACAGCTTCTACCCGCAAGCCATAAGACAGCTGAACAGCTTCTACCTCCAAGCCATAAGACAGCTGAACAGCTTCTACCTCCAAGCCATAAGACTGCTGAACAACTACTACCCCCAAGCCATAAGACAGCTGAACATCTTCTACCCCCAAGCCATGAGACAGCTGAACAGCTTCTACCCCCAAGCCATAAGACTGCTGAACAGCTTCTACCCCCAAGCCATAAGACAGCTGAACAACTTCTACCCCCAAGCCATAAGACAGCTGAACAGCTTCTACCTCCAAGCCATAAGACAGCTGAACAGCTTCTACCTCCAAGCCATAAGACTGCTGAACAACTACTACCCCCAAGCCATAAGACAGCTGAACAGCTTCTACCCCCAAGCCATAAGACAGCTGAACAGCTTCTACCCCCAAGCCATAAGACAGCTGAACAACTACTACCCCCAAGCCATAAGACAGCTGAACAGCTTCTACCCCCAAGCCATAAGACAGCTAAACAGCTCCTACCCCCAAGCCATAAGACAGCTGAACAGCTTCTATCCCCAAGCCATAAGACAGCTTCTACCCCCAAGCCATAAGACAGCTAAACAACTTCTAACCCCAAGCCATAAGACTCCTGAACAGCTTCTACCCCCAAGCCATAAGACAGCTGAACAGCTTCTACCCCCAAGCCATAAGACAGCTGAACAGCTCCTACCCCCAAGCCATAAGACAGCTGAACATCTTCTACCCCCAAGCCATAAGACAGCTGAACAGCTTCTACCCCCAAGCCATAAGACAGCTGAACAGCTCCTACCCCCAAGCCATAAGACAGCTGAACAGCTTCTACCCCCAAGCCATAAGACAGCTGAACAACTTCTACCTCCAAGCCATAAGACAGCTGAACAGCGTCTACCCCCAAGCCATAAGACAGCTGAACAGCTTCTACCCCCAAGTCTTTAGACAGCTGAACAGCTTCTATCCCAAAGCCATAAGACAGCTGAACAGCTTCTACCCCCAAGCCATAAGACAGCTGAACAGCTTCTACCCCCAAGCCATAAGACAGCTTCTACCCCCAAGCCATAAGACAGCTAAACAGCTCCTACCCCCAAGCCATAAGACAGCTGAACAGCTTCTACCCCCAAGCCATAGGACAGCTGAACAGCTTCTACCCCCAAGCCATAAGACAGCTGAACAGCTTCTACCCCCAAGCCATAAGACAGCTGAACAGCTTCTACCCCCAAGCCATAGGACAGCTGAACAGCTTCTACCCCCAAGCCATAAGACAGCTGAACAGCTTCTACCCCCAAGCCATAAGACAGCTGAACAGCTTCTACCCCCAAGCCATAAGACACCTAAACAGCTCCTACCCCCAAGCTATTAGACTGCTGAACAGCTTCTACCCCCAAGCCATAAGACTCCTGAACAGCTTCTACCCCCAAGTCATAAGACAGCTGAACAACTTCTAACCCCAAAACATAAGACAGCTGAACAGTGTCTACCCCCAAGCCATAAGACAGCTGAACAGCTTCTACCCCCAAGCCATAAGACAGCTGAACAGCTTCTACCCCCAAGCCATAAGACTGCTGAACAGCTTCTACCCCCAAGCCATAAGACAGCTGAACAGTGTCTACCCCCAAGCCATAAGACAGCTGAACAGCTTCTACCCCCAAGCCATAAGACTGCTGAACAGCTTCTACCCCCAAGCCATAAGACTGCTGAAATGCTTCTACCCCCAAGCCATAAGACAGCTGAACAGTGTCTACCCCCAAGCCATAAGACAGCTGAACAGCTTCTACCCCCAAGCCATAAGACTGCTGAACAGCTTCTACCCCCAAGCCATAAGACAGCTGAACATCTTCTACCTCCAAGCCATAAGACAGCTGAACAGCTTCTACCCCCAAGCCATGAGACAGCTGAACAGCTTCTACCCCCAAGCCATAAGACAGCTGAACAGCTTCTACCCCCAAGCCATAAGACAGCTGAACAGCTTCTACCCCCAAGCCATTAGACAGCTGAACATCTTCTACCCCCAAGCCATAAGACAGCTGAACAACTTCTACCCCCAAGCCATGAGACAGCTGAACATCTTCTACCCCCAAGCCATGAGACAGCTGAACAGCTTCTACCCCCAAGCCATAAGACAGCTGAACAACTTCTACCCCCAAGCCATGAGACAGCTGAACATCTTCTACCCCCAAGCCATGAGACAGCTGAACTGCTTCTACCCCCAAGTCATGAGACAGCTGAACAGCTTCTACCCCCAAGCCATAAGACAGCTGAACAGCTTCTACCCCCAAGCCATAAGACAGCTGAACAACTTCTACCCCCAAGCCATAAGACAGCTGAACAGCTTCTACCTCCAAGCCATAAGACAGCTGAACAGCTTCTACCTCCAAGCCAAAAGACTGCTGAACAACTACTACCCCCAAGCCATAAGACAGCTGAACAGCTTCTACCCCCAAGCCATAAGACAGCTGAACATCTTCTACCCCCAAGCCATAAGACAGCTGAACAACTTCTACCCCCAAGCCATAAGACAGCTGAACAGCTTCTACCCCCAAGCCATAAGACAGCTGAACAGCTCCTACCCCCAAGCCATAAGACAGCTGAACAGCTTCTACCCCCAAGCCATAAGACTCCTGAACAGCTTCTACCCCCAAGTCATAAGATAGCTGAACAACTTCTAACCCCAAGCCATAAGACTCCTGAACAGCTTCTACCCCCAAGCCATAAGACAGCTGAACAGCTTCTACCCCCAAGCCATAAGACAGCTGAACAGCTCCTACCCCCAAGCCATAAGACAGCTGAACAGCGTCTACCCCCAAGCCATAAGACAGCTGAACAGCTTCTACCCCCAAGTCTTTAGACAGCTGAACAGCTTCTATCCCAAAGCCATAAGACAGCTGAACAGCTACTACCCCCAAGCCATAAGACAGCTGAACAGCTTCTACCCCCAAGCCATAAGACAGCTGAACAGCTTCTACCCCCAAGCCATAAGACAGCTAAACAGCTCCTACCCCCAAGCCATAAGACAGCTGAACAGCTTCTACCCCCAAGCCATAAGACAGCTGAACAGCTTCTACCCCAAGCCATAAGACAGCTAAACAGCTCCTACCCCAAGCTATTAGACTGCTGAACAGCTTCTACCCCAAGCCATAAGACTCCTGAACAGCTTCTACCCCCAAGTCATAAGACAACTGAACAACTTCTAACCCCAAGCCATAAGACAGCTGAACAGTGTCTACCCCCAAGCCATAAGACAGCTGAACAGCTTCTACCCCAAGCCATAAGACAGCTGAACAGCTTCTACCCCCAAGCCATAAGACTGCTGAACAGCTTCTACCCCCAAGCCATAAGACAGCTGAACAGCTTCTACCCCCAAGCCATAAGACAGCTGAACAGTGTCTACCCCCAAGCCATAAGACAGCTGAACAGCTTCTACCCCCAAGCCATAAGACTGCTGAACAGCTTCTACCCCCAAGCCATAAGACTGCTGAACAGCTTCTACCCCCAAGCCATAAGACAGCTGAACAGTGTCTACCCCATAAGACAGCTGAACAGCTTCTACCCCATAAGACAGCTGAACAGCTTCTACCCCCAAGCCATAAGACAGCTGAACAGCTTCTACCCCCAAGCCATAAGACAGCTGAACAACTTCTACCCCCAAGCCATGAGACAGCTGAACATCTTCTACCCCCAAGCCATGAGACAGCTGAACAGCTTCTACCCCCAAGCCATAAGACAGCTGAACAACTTCTACCCCCAAGCCATGAGACAGCTGAACATCTTCTACCCCCAAGCCATGAGACTGCTGAACAGCTTCTACCCCCAAGCCATAAGACAGCTGAACAGCTTCTACCTCCAAGCCATAAGACAGCTGAACAGCTTCTACCTCCAAGCCATAAGACTGCTGAACAACTACTACCCCCAAGCCATAAGACAGCTGAACATCTTCTACCCCCAAGCCATGAGACAGCTGAACAGCTTCTACCCCCAAGCCATAAGACTGCTGAACAGCTTCTACCCCCAAGCCATAAGACAGCTGAACAACTTCTACCCCCAAGCCATAAGACAGCTGAACAGCTTCTACCTCCAAGCCATAAGACAGCTGAACAGCTTCTACCTCCAAGCCATAAGACTGCTGAACAACTACTACCCCCAAGCCATAAGACAGCTGAACAGCTTCTACCCCCAAGCCATAAGACAGCTGAACAGCTTCTACCCCCAAGCCATAAGACAGCTGAACAACTACTACCCCCAAGCCATAAGACAGCTGAACAGCTTCTACCCCCAAGCCATAAGACAGCTAAACAGCTTCTACCTCCAAGCCATAAGACTGCTGAACAACTACTACCCCCAAGCCATAAGACAGCTGAACAGCTTCTACCCCCAAGCCATAAGACAGCTGAACAGCTTCTACCCCCAAGCCATAAGACAGCTGAACAGCTTCTACCTCCAAGCCATAAGACAGCTGAACAGCTCCTACCCCCAAAACAGAAGCCAACCACATGTTGCCGTGGTTACATCACAACAGATGCGTAAAATGTTGTTTATATTGTTCTTTTTTTCAAGGGGCGTGGTCGCTACATCCTGGTCATCTACGAGAGTCTGTTGAAGTACGCCCACACTGACTCCTGGAACAGACAGCTGCTACACCAGGTACAGGACACACTGACTCCTGGAACAGACAGCTGCTACACCAGGTACAGACATACTAACTCCTGGAACAGACAGCTGCTACACCAGGTACAGACACACTGACTCCTGGAACAGACAGCTGCTACACCAGGTACAGGCACACTGACTCCTGGAACAGACAGCTGCTACACCAGGTACAGACACACTGACTCCTGGAACAGACAGCTGCTACACCAGGTACAGACACACTGACTCCTGGAACAGACAGCTGCTACACCAGGTACAGGCACACTGACTCCTGTAACAGACAGCTGCTACACCAGGTACAGGACACACTGACTCCTGGAACAGACAGCTGCTACACCAGGTACAGACACACTGACTCCTGGAACAGACAGCTGCTTCACCAGGTACAGGACACACTGACTCCTGGAACAGACAGCTTCTGGACAATTTCACAGAAAACAGAGTGACTCTGAGAGTCACTTTTTCATTTTAAATGGTAAAACCATTATTTGCAAAGTTGAACAAAACAAATCAAATCAAATGTATTTATAAAGCCCTTCTTACATCAGCTGATGTCACAGAGTGCTGTACAGAAACCCAGCCTAAAACCCCAAACAGCAAGCAATGCAGGTGTAGAAGCACGGTGGCTAGGAAACACTCCCTAGAAAGGCCAGAACCTAGGAAGAAACCTAGAGAGGAACCAGGCAGTGAGGGGTGGCCAGTCCTCTTCTGGCTGTGCCGGTCCAACACATTTCATTCATTTCAAATGAACATTTGACTTAAAACACATTTAGTTGAGGAACAGTGCAGATGTGAAGTTTGGTAACAGAATGACAGTAAAATCTCTGTCAGCGTGTTATGTGACCACGTTTTTTTCCCACAAAAACCTTCAATATCTGCTCCAAATTAAGATAAAACACAACTGGGTGTCAGCTGTGCCGTGTTTTTTTTAAATCAATTAGTAATTGATAAAACAAAATTGTAATTAGTAAAAACACTAACTCATTGTTAGGTCTACCTTCAGTTGTTACTTCTGTGAGCTTTCATAATCCTCCCTCGTGAGGGAGAGAAATTAAATTCTTAAATATCTTAAAGAGGGTTTATAGTTACAGAATAACAAGACACTAGGCAATACTTTGCACTTACAGAAGGCAAATAATTTCATAAAAACGAAATATAAATGTTGATATTAGTTGGCAGGGGCGTTTACTTCAAACATTATTGTATTTTGATGTATTTCTAATATATTTTAAGGACTTTTGTCTGGTTGATGTTTTCAAAATCCAAAAGTTGAATTATTAAACATTCATCAATATACAACTGTTGCATAGTCATCAAAAGCTCTGCTTCTTGGCAATATCACAGCGTTGTCAGATTTTTTAAAAAAGGCTTTTACGGCGAAAGCACCACATTTGATTGTTTGAGGGTAGAACCTCCAATATTTTTCCATTAGCATGAATTCATAGACCATCGTCGTTCACACAAAACACATTTCACAGCGAAAACAAATCCCTTACCTTTTGAAGCCCTTCTGCTGAGGGCTTCCCAAGTGTCCAACGAAGACAATCCATGGTTCTTTTGTTAGAAAAAGTCATTTATTATATCCATAAATCTCTGTTTGGTTGGCGCATTATGTTCATAAAATACAGCGTCCACTCACCCATTGAACCGTGAAGAGAACTCGTTCAACCTATACCTATACACTTGTCCAAGAACAATCAAACATCATTGATAATGTATCCTTAGGAACACTTTTATGTATATTTGCTATAATATTTCAACCGGATTATAAACTGGATGATAGGAAAGGAAAAAACCACAGCGCGCGCAAGCCCGTGAACGCGCATCCTCTTCTGTTTACATCTGGTGACCAGTTCGAAATTCTTCTTCTATTACCATCCAGAGCATTCTAACATCATCTAACACTGTCTAGAGACTGTTGACATCCAGTGGAAGCAATTGGTACTGCAATCTTACTCCTATATATGGCAGTTTTCAATAGGGAGGGGTTCAAAATGAGGCAATGTGTCAAAAACACTTTTTCCAGGACAGAAATTCATTGGGTTTTCGCCTGCTATATCCGTTCTGTTATACTCACAGACATTATGTTAACACTTTTAGAAAATTCAGAGTGTTTCCTATCCAATAGTACTAATTATGTGCATATCCTATTTTCTGGGCCTGAGTAGGAGGCATTTTACTTTGGGCACGCCAGACTCTCCAAAACCGTCACCTCTGGAGCCGCTCCCTAAGAAGTTAACTAACGTTTGCTAAACATTCGTCTGGTTGTCAGCTATCATTAACAAACATTCGTCTGGTTGTCAGCTAACATTAAATAACATTTGTCTGGTTGTCAGCTAACATTAAATAACATTTGTCTGGTTGTCAGCTAACATTAAATTAAATTTGTCTGGTTGTCAGCTAACATTAAATAACGTTCATCTGGTTGTTAACTAACGTTTGCTAAACATTCGTCTGGTTGTCAGCTAACATTAAATAACGTTTGTCTGGTTGTCAGCTGACGTTTGCCAACTTTTGTCCCTTGTTGTCCCCCAGTACTGCCTCCGTTACCGAGTCGGCATCATCACCTTCCACAGAGCCAATCAGAACTCTCCGCCCCTGCTGAATCTCCGTGGTCTACCCCTGCTGCTACGGACCAATCAGGCACTCCGAGACGCCTCTGTGATGTCACGTTCGCCCCTCCTCCACCTGACGCGGGCTGGTACGGACCGTGGACCTCTCCCCGGTGACGACTGGACCACATTCACCTCCAACCACTCCTCCTACCAGGCTGTTGTCCAGGCCCGGGTCCAGGTCCAGGCACGGCCCAGGGAGGGAGGCCCCGGAGTGGGCAGCGAAGATAATCCAGACCCTGGTTTCAGTTGGGGCCTACAGGCTACGGTGGTGCTGGATGTGGGGCTGTTTGACGGGGTTCAGAAGGTCTTCTTCGGACACGGCCTGGGCTACTGGCTACACAGGCTCCTATTGGTGGACGCTATCGCTTACCTCACGGACAGGAAGTTGTCGTTGGGGTTGGAGCGTCACATCCTGGTGGATATAGACGACATCTTTGTTGGGAAGGAAGGAACACGCATGAACACCAAGGATGTTAAGGTAGGAGGAAACGGTGTGGGGGGGGGGCTTCCATGAACACCAAGGATGTTAAGGTAGGAGGAAACGGTGTGGGGGGCTTCCATGAACACCAAGGTTGTTTGAGTAGGAGGTGTGTGTGTGTGTGTGTGTGTGTGTGTGTGTGTGTGTGTGTGTGTGTGTGTGTGTGTGTGTGTGTGTGTGTGTGTGTGTGTGTGTGTGTGTGTGTGTGTGTGTGTGTGTGTGTGTGTGTGTGTGAGACAGGGGAGAGGTGTGTTGCTCTGCAGTGATGTGTCTGAGATTAGACCAGGGCATCTTCTGCTTGGCTCACTGCAGCAACGCTGACACACAGCCGGCACTCTGGGGAGGAAGGAGTGTGTGTGTGTTTGCTTAGCTCTGTAGATTAGAATGTCACTACCTGTCACTGTTTGACATCTTCCCTATAATGCATCAGATAGATGGCCTGAACATCTAGAACCTTGGGAGGGAGGGACAGACACAGAGAGAGAGAAGGAGGTGAGGGAGGGAGGGAGGGAGGAGGGAGGGACACAGAGAGAGAGGAGGAGGTGAGGGAGGGAGGGAGGGACAGACACAGAGAGAGAGAGGAGGAGGTGAGGGAGGGAGGGACAGACACAGAGAGAGAGAAGGAGGTGAGGGAGGGAGGGAGGGACACAGAGAGAGAGAGGAGGAGGTGAGGGAGGGAGGGAGGGACAGACACAGAGAGAGAGAGAAGGAGGTGAGGGAGGGAGGGAGGGAGGGACACAGAGAGAGAGGAGGAGGTGAGGGAGGGAGGGAGGGAGGGAGGGAGGGAGGGAGGGAGGGAGGGAGGGAGGGAGGGAGGGAGGGAGGGAGGGAGGGACAGACACAGAGAGAGAGGAGGAGGTGAGGGAGGGACAGACACAGAGAGAGAGGAGGAGGTGAGGGAGGGACAAACACAGAGAAAGATGAGGAGGTGAGGGAGGGACAGACACAGAGAGAGAGGAGGAGGTGAGGGAGGGAGGGAGGGACAGACACAGAGAGAGAGGAGGAGGTGAGGGAGGGAGGGAGGGACACAGAGAGAGAGGAGGAGGTGAGGGAGGGAGGGAGGGAGGGACAGACACAGAGAGAGAGAAGGAGGTGAGGGAGGGAGGGAGGGACACAGAGAGAGAGGAGGAGGAGGTGAGGGAGGGAGGGAGGGAGGGAGGGAGGGAGAGGGAGGGAGGGAGGGAGGGAGGGAGGGAGGGAGGGACAGACACAGAGAGAGAGGAGGAGGTGAGGGAGGGAGGGACAGACACAGAGAGAGAGGAGGAGGTGAGGGAGGGACAAACACAGAGAAAGATGAGGAGGTGAGGGAGGGACAAACACAGAGAAAGAGGAGGAGGTGAGGGAGGGAGGGACAGACACAGAGAGAGAGGAGGAGGTGAGGGAGGGAGGGACAGACACAGAGAGAGAGGAGGAGGTGAGGGAGGGAGGGACAGACAGAGAGAGAGGAGGAGGTGAGGGAGGGAGGGACAGACACAGAGAGAGAGGAGGAGGTGAGGGAGGGAGGGACAGACACAGAGAGAGAGGAGGAGGTGAGGGAGGGACAGACAGACACAGAGAGAGAGGAGGAGGTGAGGGAGGGAGGGACAGACACAGAGAGAGAGGAGGAGGTGAGGGAGGGAGGGACAGAATATTAGAACACTCAGAACATTTAGAACACTCAGAACACTCAGAACATTTAGAACACTCAGACATTTAGAACATCTTAGATCGTAGAACAAAAGGAACACAACTCTCTCTCTTTCCCCAGGCCCTCCTGGACACTCAGAACCAGCTGAGATCTCAAATCACCAACTTCACCTTTAATCTGGGGTTCTCTGGGAAGTTCTACCATACAGGTACAGTCACTGAGTACAATGTTACAATTTTCTATCATATTAGGGGCAGTTTTTGTATAGAGACAGTTATTGCATAGCCAGAACCAGTAATATAACTACTGCCAGAACCAGTCATATAACTACTGCCAGAACCAGTCATATAACTACTGCCAGAACCAGTCATATAACTACTGCCAGAACCAGCCATATAACTACTGCCAGAACCAGTCATATAACTACTGCCAGAACCAGCCATATAACTACTGTGTGTGTGTCTGCTTGTGTCTATTCCTGGTTCTGGTTTCCAGGTACAGAGGAAGAGGATGATGGTGATGATATGTTGCTAGGTTCTGTATCAGAGTTCTGGTGGTTCCCTCACATGTACAGCCACATGCAGCCACACCTCTTCAACAACCTCACCTCTCTACTGGAGCAGATGGTTCTCAACAAGGACTTCGCTCTGGTGAGACACACACACACACACCACATGTACAGCCACACCTCTTCATCAACCTCACCTCTCTACTGGAGCAGATGGTTCTCAACAAGGACTTCGCTCTGGTGAGACACACACACACACACACACCACATGTACAGCCACACCTCTTCATCAACCACACCTCTCTACTGGAGCAGATGGTTCTCAACAAGGACTTCGCTCTGGTGAGACACACACACACACACACACCACATGTACAGCCACACCTCTTCATCAACCTCACCTCTCTACTGGAGCAGATGGTTCTCAACAAGGACTCTCACTCTCTCTCTCTCGATTCAATTTAAGGGATTTATTGACATGGGAAACATATGTTGACATTGTTTAAAGCAATTGAAATAGATAATAAACAAAAGTGAAATAAACAATATAAAATTAACAGTAAACATTACACTCACAGAAGATCCAAAACAATGAAGACATTTCAAATGTCATATTATGTGCAAATAGTTAAAGTACAAAAGGGAAAATAAATAAACATAAATATGGGTTGTATTTACAATGGTGCTTGTTCTTCACTGGTTGCCCTTTTCTTGTGGCAACAGGTCACAAATCTTGCTGCTGTGACGGCACACTGTGGTATTGGAGTTTTTTAAAATTGGGTTTGTTTTTCGAATTCTTTGTGGATCTGTGTAATCTGAGGGAAATATGTGTCTCTTTTATGGTCATACATTTGGCAGGGGGTTAGGAAGTGCAGCTCAGTTTCCACCTCATTTTGTTGTGCACATAGCCTGTCTTCTCTTGAAAGCCAGGTCTGCCTACGGCGGCCTTTCTCAATAGCAAGGCTATGCTCACTGAGTCTGTACATAGTCAAAGCTTTCCTTAAGTTTGGGTCAGTCACAGTGGTCAGGTATTTTGCCACTGTGTACTCTCTGTTTAGGGCCAAATAGCATTCTAATTTGCTCTGTTTTTTTGTTAATTCTTTCCAATGTGTCAAGTAATTATCTTTTTGTTTTCTCATGATTTAGTTGGGTCTGATTGTGTTGCTGTCCTGGGGCTCTGTGGGGTCTGTTTGTGTTTGTGAACAGAGCCCCAGGACCAGCTTGCTTAGGGGACTTCTCCAGGTTCATCTCTCTGTAGGTGAGGACTCTGTGGGGTCTGTTTGTGTTTGTGAACAGAGCCCCAGGACCAGCTTGCTTAGGGGACTTCTCCAGGTTCATCTCTCTGTAGGAGAGGACTCTGTGGGGTCTGTTTGTGTTTGTGAACAGAGCCCCAGGACCAGCATGCTTAGGGGACTTCTCCAGGTTCATCTCTCTGTAGGTGATGGCTTTGTTATGGAAGGTTTGGGAATCGCTTCATTTTAGGTGGTTGTAGAATTTAATGTAGATTTAGATAATTAGCCGGTATCGTCCTAATTCTGCTCTGCATGCATTATTTGGTGTTTTACGTTGTACACAGAGGATATTTTTGCAGAATTCTGAATGCAGAGTCTAAATTTGGTGTTTGTCCCATTTTGTGAATTCTTGGTTGGTGAGCGGACCCCAGACCTCACAACCATAAAGGGCAATGGGTTCTATAACTGATTCAAGTATTTTTAGCCAGATCCTAATTGGCATGTCAAGTTTTATGTTCTTTCTGATGGCGTATAAGGCCCTTCTTGCCTTGTCTCTCAGCTCATTCACAGCTTTGTGGAAGTTACCTGTCGCACTGATGTTTAAGCCAAGGTATGTATAGTTTTTTGTGTGCTCTAGGGCAACGGTGTCTAGGTGGAATTTGTATTCGTGGTCCTGGCAACTGGACCTTTTTTGGAACACCATTATTTTGGTCTTACTGAGATTTACTGTTAGGGCCCAGGTCTGTATCTTACTGTCAGGGCCCAGGTCTGGCAGAACCTGTGCAGAAGATCTAGGTGCTGCTGTAGTCCCTCCTTGGTTGGGGACAGAAGCACCAGATCATCAGCAAACAGTAAATATTTGACTTCAGATTTGTCAATTTTAACGTCACACTTGTTTGTGTTCATGTTTTTCCCCCAACACCACTTTCCATCAATTTGTATAGCAGACCCTCACGCCAAATGAAGTCCAAAGCTTTTTAGAAATCAACAAAGCATAAGTAGACTTTGCCTTTGTTTTGACTTGTTTGTTTGTCATTTAGGGTGTGCAGGGTGAATACGTGGTCTGTCGTACGGTAATTTGGTAAAAAGCCAATTTGACATTTGCTCAGTACGTTGTTTTCACTGAGGAAATGTACCAGTCTGATGTTAATGATAATGCAGAGGATTTTCCCAAGGTTGCTGTTGACGCATATCCCACGGTAGTTATTGGGGTCAAATTTGTCTCCACTTTTGTGGATTGGGGTGATCAGTCCTTGGTTCCAAATAGTGGGGAAGATGCCAGAGCTGAGGATGATGTTAAAGAGTTTAAGTATAGCCAATTGGAATTTGTTGTCTGTATATTTTATCATTTCATTGAGGACACCATCAACACCACAGGCCTTTTTGGGTTGGAGGGTTTGTATTTTGTCCTGTAGTTCATTCAATGTAATTGTAGAATCCAGTGGGTTCTGCTAGTCTCTAAGATTTGTATTTGATCCTGAATACGTTTTTTGCTGTTTGTTCTTTGTTATAGGGCCAAAAAGATTGGATAAGTGGTTTATCCATACATCTCCGTTTTGGACAGCTTCGTGTCGTTGTTTGTTTAGTGTTTTCCAATTTTCCCAGAAAATTAAGTCTATTAAATAAGTCTTCAATTATTGTAACGATGTACGCTGAGAGTCGGGAGTTCAGGGAGTGACTACGTTTAATAAATACATTTTAAAAAACACAAGAAACACAAACAACGCTCTGACACGGACAGGAACAGAAACAATGACGACTGGGGAAGAAACCAAAGGGAGTGACATACAGTTGAAGTCAGAAGTTTACATACACTGAGGTTGGAGTCATTATAACTCGTTTTTCAACCACTCCACAAATGTCTTGTTAACAAACTATAGTTTTGGCAAGTCGGTTAGGACATCTACTTTGTGCATGACACAAGTAATTTTTCCAACAATTGTTTACAGACAGATTATTTCACTTATAATTTCACTGTATCACAATTCCAGTGGGTCAGAAGTTTACATACACTAAGTTGATAGTGCCTTTAAAGAGCTTGGAAAATTCCAGAAAATTATGTAATGGCTTTAGATGGTGGTGTACTTGTGGATGTATTTCAAGGCCTACCTTCAATCTCAGTGCCTCTTTGCTTGACATCATGGGAAAATCAAAATAAATTAGCCAAGACCTCAGGAAAACAATTGTAGACCTCCACAAGTCTGGTTCATCCTTGGGAGCAATTTCCAAACGCCTTAAGGTACCACGTTCATCTGTACAAACAATAGTACGCAAGTATAAACACCATGGGACCACGCAGCCGTCATACCGCTCAGGAAGGTGACGCGTTCTGTCTCCTAGAGATGAACGTACTTTGGTGTGAAAAGTGCAAATCAATCCCAGAACAACAGCAAAGGACCTTGTGAAGATGCTGGAGGAAACAGGTACAAAAGTATCTATATCCACAGTAAAACGAGTCCTATGTCGACATACTTCCAAAGTTGTGACAAAACGGCTTAAGGACATCAAAGTCAAGGCATTGGAGTGGCCATCACAAAGCCCTGACCTCAATCCCATAGAAAATGTGTGGGCAGAACTGAAAAAGCCTGTGCGAGCAAGGAGGCCTACAAACCTGACTCAGTTACACCAGCTCTGTCAGGAGGAATGGGCCAAAATATTATATTATTATATATATTGTAAATTATTTGTGTTTGATCATGTAAATGTTTTTGCTGTTTGTTCTCTGTTATAGAGCCAAAAAGATTGGCAATGTGGTTTACCCAGACATCTCAGTTTTGGATAGATATCGTCTCGTGTTGTTTGTTTATTGTTTATGCTGTTGCGCCCAACCATTCCGGAGTCTACCCTGTTCATCTCTCGCTCTCTCTCTCTCTCTCTCTCTCTCTCTCTCTCTCTCTCCCCTGTAGGATCATGGTATTCCAGTAGACCAGGGTTATGCTGTTGCGCCCCACCATTCAGGAGTCTACCCTGTTCATCTCCAGCTGTACGAGACCTGGAGGAAAGTGTGGGACATCAGGGTGACGTCTACTGAGGAATACCCTCACCTCAAACCTGCTAGATACCGAAAAGGATTCATACACAATGATATTATGGTGAGGAAACACACTGGGACACTGTACACACAATACCCCATAATACCTACACACAATACCCCATAATACCTACACACAATACCCCATAATACCTACACACAATACCCCATAATACCTACACACAATACCCCATAATACCTACACACTACACCCCATAATACCTACACACAATACCCCATAATACCTACACACAATACCCCATAATACCTACACACAATACCCCATAATACCTACACACAATACCCCATAATACCTACACACTACACCCCATAATACCTACACACAATACCCCATAATACCTACACACTACACCCCATAATACCTACACACAATACCCCATAATACCTACACACAATACCCCATAATACCTACACACAATACCCCATAATACCTACACACACAATACCCCATAATACCTACACACACAATCCCCATAATACCTACACACAATACCCCATAATACCTACACACAATACCCCATAATACCTACACACAATACCCCATAATACCTACACACAATACCCCATAATACCTACACACAATACCCCATAATACCTACACACAACACCCCATAATACCTACACACAATACCCCATAATACCTACACACAACACCCCATAATACCTACACACAATACCCCATAATACCTACACACAATACCCCATAATACCTACACACTACACCCCATAATACCTACACACAATACCCCATAATACCTACACACTGCACCCCATAATACCTACACACAATACCCCATAATACCTACACACTACACCCCATAATACCTACACACAATATTCCATAATACATACAGACAATACGCCATAATACCTACACACAATACCCCATAATACCTACACACAATACCCCATAATACCTACAGACAATACGCCATAATACCTACACACACAATACCCCATAATACCTACACACAATACCCCATAATACCTACAGACAATACCCCATAATACCTACACACAATACCCCATAATACCTACACACACTACCCCATAATACCTACACACAATACCCCATAATACCTACACACAATACCCCATAATACCTACACACACAATACCCCATAATACCTACACACACAATACCCCATAATACCTACACACACAATACCCCATAATACCTACACACACAATACCCCATAATACCTACACACAATACCCCATAATACCTACACACACAATACCCCATAATACCTACACACACAATACCCCATAATACCTACACACACAATACCCCATAATACCTACAGACAATACCCCATAATACCTACACACAATACCCCATAATACCTACACACAATAGCCCATAATACCTACACACAATACCCCATAATACCTACACACACAATACCCCATAATACCTACACACACAATACCCCATAATACCTACACACACAATACCCCATAATACCTACACACACAATAGCCCATAATACCTACACACACAATACCCCATAATACCTACACACAATACCCCATAATACCTACACACAATACCCCATAATACCTACACACAATACCCCATAATACCTACACACAATGCCCATAATACCTACACACTACACCCCATAATACCTACACACAATACCCCATAATACCTACACACAATACCCCATAATACCTACACACAATGCCATAATACCTACACACTACACCCCATAATACCTACACACACACCCCATAATACCTACACACAATACCCCATAATACCTACACACAATGCCCATAATACCTACACACTACACCCCATAATACCTACACACAATACCCCATAATACCTACACACACACACCCCATAATACCTACACACAATACCCCATAATACCTACACACACAATACCCCATAATACCTACACACTACACCCCATAATACCTACACACAATACCCCATAATACCTACACACAATACCCCATAATACCTACACACTACACCCCATAATACCTACACACAATACCCCATAATACCTACACACACAATACCCCATAATACCTACACACACAATACCCCATAATACCTACACACACAATACCCCATAATACCTACACACTACACCCCATAATACCTACACACAATACCCCATAATACCTACACACAATACCCCATAATACCTACACACAATACCCCATAATACCTACACACAATACCCCATAATACCTACACACAATACCCCATAATACCTACACACACAATACCCCATAATACCTACACACAATACCCCATAATCTCAAAGTGTAATTATGTTTTTCTAAATTATTCTAAATTAATAAAAAATGAAAAGGTGAAAATATTTAATCAATAATAGTATTTAACCCCTTTGTTACGGCCTAAACAATTTCAGGAGTGAAAATGTACTTAAAAAGTCACATTATAAGTTGCATTGTCTCACTCTGTGTGCAATTATAGTGTTTAACATTATATTTGAATGACTACCTCATCTCTGTACCCCATCACACATACAATTATCTGTAAGGTCCCTCAGTCCAGCAGTGAATTTCAAACACAGATTCAACCACAAAGACCAGGGAGGTTTTCCAATTCCTCACAGAGAAGGGCCCCTATTGGTAGATGGGTAAAAATGAAAAAAAGCTTGGTGAAGTTATTATTTACACTCTGGATGGTGTATCAATACACCCAGTCACTACAAAGATACAGGAGTCCTTCCTAACTCAGTTGGATGGTGTATCAATACACCCAGTCACTACAAAGATACAGGAGTCCTTCCTAACTCAGTTGGATGGTGTATCAATACACCCAGTCACTACAAAGATACAGGAGTCCTTCCTAACTCAGTTGGATGGTGTATCAATACACCCAGTCACTACAAAGATACAGGCGTCCTTCCTAACTCAGTTGGATGGTGTATCAATACACCCAGTCACTACAAAGATACAGGAGTCCTTCCTAACTCAGTTGGATGGTGTATCAATACACCCAGTCACTTCAAAGATGCAGGAGTCCTTCCTAACTCAGCTGGATGGTGTATCAATACACCCAGTCACTACAAAGATACAGACGTCCTTCCTAACTCAGCTGGATGGTGTATCAATACACCCAGTCACTACAAAGATACAGGTGTCCTTCCTAACTCAGTTGGATGGTGTATCAATACACCCAGTCACTACAAAGATACAGGCGTCCTTCCTAACTCAGTTGCCGGAGAGGAAGGAAACTGCTCAGGGATTTCATCATGAGGCCAATTAGGCTAAAACAGTTACAGAGTTTAATGGCTGTGATGGGAGAAAACTGAGGATGGATCAACAACATTGTAGTTACTCCACAATACTAACCTAATTGGCAGAGTGAAAAGAAGGAAGCCTGTACAGAATACAACTATTCCAAGAAACTAAATTTATACAGCATGAAATGTGGCAAAGCAATTGACATTTTGTCCTGAATACAAAGTGTTATGTTTGGGACAAATCCAATACAACACATTACTGAGTACCACTCTCCATATTTTCAAGCATAGTGGTGGCTGCATCATGTTATGGGGGTGTGCTTGTCATCGTTTCAGCAGGACAATAACCTACAACACAAGGCCAAAGGGAATAAGTGAATGGGGTTTGAATACTGTCTGAAGGCACTGTGTACAGCTATAGCAGTGTAGGTAGTTTGATCAAATAGTGCTGTGTCTGTCTGTCTTTCTGTCTATGTGTGTGTGTGTGTGTGTGTGTGTGTGTGTGTGTGTGTGTGTGTGTGTGTGTGTGTGTGTGTGTGTGTGTGTGTGTGTGTGTGTGTGTGTGTGTGTGTTGAACTGTTGGTTTATAACTAAAGCTGTTTGTCTATTTCTATACCTCTGTATTATAGATGACTACAGAATCTCCTCCTCTCCTCTCCTCTCCGCTCCTCTCCTCTCCTTTAAGATTCTATTTGTTTCAAACAATAATTTTCAATCAATCAATGAGTTTCAATTTACATTTCTGTGTTTTTTTGTATGTATGTGTCTCTGCTTGCGTGTGCGTGTGCGTGTGCGTGTGTGTAGGTGCTGCCACGTCAGACGTGTGGTTTGTTCACACACACCATTTACTATAAGGACTATCCTGGAGGACCTAAAGAACTGGACAACAGCATCATGGGAGGAGAACTGTTCCTTACTGTCCTACTGAACCCAGTGAGTTAACTCCTTACTGTCCTACTGAACCCAGGGAGTTAACTCCTTACTGTCCTGCTGAACCCAGTGAGTTAACTCCTTACTGTCCTACTGAACCCAGTGAGTTAACTCCTTACTGTCCTACTGAACCCAGTGAGTTAACTCCTTACTGTCCTGCTGAACCCAGTAAGTTAACTCCTTACTGTCTTACTGAACCCAGTGAGTTAACTCCTTACTGTCCTACTGAACCCAGTGAGTTAACTCCTTACTGTCCTGCTGAACCAAGTGAGTTAACTCCTTACTGTCTTACTGAACCCAGTGAGTTAACTCCTTACTGTCTTACTGAACCCAGGGAGTTAACTCCTTACTGTCCTGCTGAACCCAGTGAGTTAACTCATTACTGTCCTACTGAACCCAGTGAGTTAACTCCTTACTGTCCTACTGAACCCAGTGAGTTAACTCCTTACTGTCCTGCTGAACCCAGTGAGTTAACTCTTTACTGTCTTACTGAACCCAGTGAGTTAACTCCTTACTGTACTACTGAACCCAGTGAGTTAACTCCTTACTGTCCTACTGAACCCAGTGAGTTAACTCCTTAATGTCCTACTGAACCCAGTGAGTTAACTCTTTACTGTCCTGCTGAACCCAGTGAGTTAACTCCTTACTGTCCTACTGAACCCAGTGACTTAACTCCTTACTGTCCTGCTGAACCCAGTGAGTTAACTCCTTACTGTCCTACTGAACCCAGTGAGTTAACTCCTTACTGTCCTACTGAACCCAGTGAGTTAACTCCTTACTGTCCTACTAAACCCAGTGAGTTAACTCCTTACTGTCTTACTGAACCCAGTGAGTTAACTCCTTACTGTCCTACTGAACCCAGTGAGTTAACTCCTTACTGTCCTACTGAACCCAGTGAGTTAACTCCTTACTGTCCTACTGAACCCAGTGAGTTAACTCCTTACTGAACCCAGTGAGTTAACTCCTTACTGTCCTACTGAACCCAGTGAGTTAACTCCTTACTGTCCTGCTGAACCCAGTGAGTTAACTCCTTACTGTCCTACTGAACCCAGTGAGTTAACTCCTTACTGTCCTACTGAACCCAGTGAGTTAACTCCTTACTGAACCCAGTGAGTTAACTCCTTACTGTCCTACTGAACCCAGTGAGTTAACTCCTTACTGTCCTGCTGAACCCAGTGAGTTAACTCCTTACTGTCCTGCTGAACCCAGTGAGTTAACTCCTTACTGTCCTACTGAACCCAGTGAGTTAACTCTTTACTGTACTACTGAACAGTGAGTTGCACACACACACACACAGCAAGTTGCATTCTCTCACAGTGAAGCCACGGTCATTTCTCCTCTTTAAATTAGGTCTCACAGCAGGATGTCATCACACACACACTCCCCCCTCCCTCATATCTCACCTGCTGTGTCAGCTCAGCCATAAAAAACTGATGATGATGGTGGGAGAGAGAGAGAGAGAGAGAGAGAGATTTGGTATTGAGCAAAGCAGGAAGATTTTACAATTGGCTTGAAATTGAAAAGGAATTATCTCAACAGAGAAAAATGTCCTCCTGTGTGGAAAAAAGTATTTGATCCCCTGCTGATTTTGTATGTTTGCCCACTGACAAAGAAATGATCAGTCTATAATTTTAATGGTAGGTTTATTTGAACAGTGAGAGACAGAATAACAACAAAAAATCCAGAAAAACACGTGAAAAATGTTATAAATTGATTTGCATTTTAATGAGGGAAATAAGTATTTGACCCCCTCTCAATCAGAAAGATTTCTGGCTCCCAGGTGTCTTTTATATAGGTAACGAGCTGAGATTAGGAACACACTCTTAAAGGGAGTGCTCCTAATCTCAGTTTGTTACCTGTATTAAAGACACCTGTCCACAGAAGCAATCAATCAATCAGATTCCAAACTCTCCACCATGGCCAAGACCAAAGAGCTCTCCAAGGATGTCAGGGACAAGATTGTAGACCTACACAAGGCTGGAATGGGCTACAAGACCATCGCCAAGCAGCTTGATGAGAAGGTGACAACAATTGGTGTGATTATTCGCAAATGGAAGAAACACAAAAGAACTGTCAATCTCCCTCGGCCTTGGGCTCCATGCAAGATCTCACCTCGTGGAGTTGCAATGATCATGAGAACGGTGAGGAATCAGCTAAGAACTACACGGGAGGATCTTGTCAATGATCTCAAGGCAGCTGGGACCATATAGTCACCAAGAAAACAATTGGTAACACACTACGCCATGAAGGACTGAAATCCTGCAGCGCCCGCAAGGTCCCCCTGCTCAAGAAAGCACATATACATGTCCGTCTGAAGTTTGCCAAAGAACATCTGAATGATTCAGAGGACAACTGGGTGAAAGTGTTGTGGTCAGATGAGACCAAAATGGAGCTCTTTGGCATCAACTCAACTCGCGGTGTTTGGAGGAGGAGGAATGCTGCCTATGACCCCAAGAACACCATCCCCACCGTCAAACATGGAGGTGGAAACATTATGCTTTGGGGGTGTTTTTCTGCTAAGGGGACAGGACAACTTCACCGCATCAAAGGGACGATGGATGGGGCCATGTACCGTCAAATCTTGGGTGAGAACCTCCTTCCCTCAGCCAGGGCATTGAAAATGGGTTGTGGATGGGTATTCCAGCATGACAATGACCCAAAACACACGGCCAAGGCAACAAAGGAGTGGCTCAAGAAGAAGCACATTAAGGTCCTGGAATGGCCTAGCCAGTCTCCAGACCTTAATCCCATAGAAAATCTGTGGAGGGAGCTGAAGGTTCGAGTTGCCAAACGTCAGCCTCGAAACCTTAATGACTTGGAGAAGATCTGCAAAGAGGAGTGGGACAAAATCCCTCCTGAGATGTGTGCTAACCTTGTGGCCAACTACAAGAAACGTCTGACCTCTGTGATTGCCAACAAGGGTTTTGCCACCAAGTACTAAGTCATGTTTTGCAGAGGGGTCAAATACTTATTTCCCTCATTAAAATGCAAATCAATTTATAACATTTTTCACATGCGTTTTCCTGGATTTTTTTGTTGTTATTCTGTCTCTCACTGTTTAAATAAACCTACCATTAAAATTATAGACTGATCATTTATTTGTCAGTGGGCAAACGTACAAAATCAGCAGGGGATCAAATACTTTTTTCCCTCACTGTATATCCCCCCACTAGAATCCCCATACTTTATTGAAGACAGCTTCTCCATCCTGGAGGGGGAAATCAATCATTTCCAGGCCCAGGGACATGTACTAGTCTGTGGCGACCTAAATGCCAGAACAGGACAAGAACCTGACACCCTCAGCACACAGGGGGACCAACCCCTACCTGGAGGTGACAGCATTCCCTCCCCCATATCCCCCCTAGACACAACTACGACAACATAACCAACAAAAACAGGTTACAACTCCTGCAGCTCTGTCGCACGCTGGGTCTGTGCATAGTCAATGGTAGGCTTTGAGGGGACTCCTATGGTAGGTTCACCTATAGCTCACCTCTTGGCAGTAGTACTGTAGACTACTTTATCCATTGACCTCAACCCAGAGTCTGTCACGTCCAGGCCTGAGTTAGCAGGCTGGCGTGTTTAGTTTGTGTTTTGTTTAGGAGGGTTTTTGTTTCTAGTTTATATATTTCTATGTTGGGTTGATGGTTCCCAATTAGAGGCAGCTGATTGTCGTTACCTCTAATTGGGAACCATATATATGTTTGTGTTTTTCACTGGGGTTTTGTGGGTCATTGAATATGTTATTATAGTATGTTGTATGTGTGCGCGCCTGTTTACCCACACCGGAGTTACGATCTTTATTTGTTTATTGTTTTGCCAGTTACGTTACGTGTAAATAAAGTATGTATACTGGATACCTCGCTGCATCTTGGTCCGTCCCCCTATAGAAGATCCTGACAGAATGACCCACCAAACAAGGACCAAGCAGCGAAAGAGACGGGATTTCTGGACATGGGAGGAAATCCTGGCTGGAGAGGGACCCTGGAGTAAGGCTGAGGAGGATCGCCGTCCCAGGGATGAATGGGAGTTATTTGAGGCAGAGCGGGAGAAGTACAAGGGAACACGGCTGGTAAAGAAACCCGAGAGGCAGCCCCAATAAATGTTTTTTTTGGGGGGGGGCACACGGGGAGTTTGGCGAAGCCAGTTCGGAGACCTGAGCCAACTCCCCGTGCTTTCCGGAGTGAGCGTGGCACTGGTCAGGCACCGGGTCATGTAGTGAAGCGCACGGTGTATCCAGTGCTCGTTCAGAGACCGGTACGGACTGTCCTTGCTCCACGCATCAGGACCCCTGCGCGCATCGCGAGTCCAGCTCGGCCTGTTCCTGCTCCCCCGCACCAGGGTTTGGCCAGGGTAGGCCCGTCATTGTAAATAATAATTTGTTCTGAACTAACTTGCCTCGTTAAATCAAGGTTAAATACACAATATATATATAATTGTTTGGTCCGTTGTGTTCTACTGTTTTCAAAACTCTGTGACAACACTGTCGATCGCCGTTTCTTCCCCCATCACGGTCATCAGAAGACTACAATGTCTTCTTCAATTAAAATATTTTTTTATTGTTATTTCAGGGATTTCCTCGTCGTCTGATTCATGTTCAGAGAGTCAGAGAGAGCATTTAGATAAAAAAAAAAAAAAGTTTAAACAGCTCTCCTGTGAAGTCGTTCCTTGCAACATACGCCTCGTTTCCTGAATCGGGTCACATTTGGACTTGGTCTTTTACCAAATAGGGCCAGTTTTATCCTAGCTCTTGATGCTTTTAGCGACTGCACTTGAAGAAACTTTCCGGATTGACTGACCTTCGTGTCTTAAAGTAATGATGGACTGTCATTTCTCTGCTTATTTGAGCTGTTCTTGCCATAATATGGTATTTTACCAAATAAGGCTATCGTCTGTATACCACCCCTACCTTGTCACAACACAACTGATTGGCACATTAAGAAGGAAAGAAATTCCACAAATTAACTTCTAAGAAGGCACACCTGTTAATTGAAATGTATTCCAGGTGACTACCTCGTGAAGCTGGTTGAGAGAATGCCAAGTGTGTGCAAAGCAGTCATCAAGGCAAAGGGTGGCTATTTGAAGAATCTCAAATATAAAATATGTTTTGATTCGTTCAACACTTTTTTGGGGTTACTACATGATTCCATATGTGTTATTTCATAGTTTTGATGTCTTCACTATTATTCTACAATGTAGAATATAGTAAAAAATAAAGAAAAACCCTTGAATGAGTAGGTGTTGTAAAGCGTTTGACTGGTAGTGTATTAACTGTAGAAAAGGGTACCAGTCATCTTGAAGAATAGTCAGAAACAAAATAGCATTTCACTTCACCCGCAGTAACATCAATAACCAAATACAATTTGATTTGATTTAGTGATGATGTTAACAGAGACATGACATGACTTAATCCCACTGAACATGACTTGTGTGTGCGTTCTAGCGAAATGCTTCATAACGACAACTAGGTCAGGATGAGATTGGAGAGGAAGAAAAGAAATGAGAGGGAGAGTGGGGAGAGAAAGAAACAGAGAGAAGGTAGAAGATAAATATACTGTATATATGTTTGAAAAAGAGAGAGAGAGGGAGGGGGATAGAGAGAGAGAGAGAGAGAGAGAGAGAGAGAGAGAGAGACTATCCCTTTAATATCAGATACAGTATGTTACTGTGGTCAACTATCCCTTTAATATCAGATACAGTATGTTACTGTGGTCAACTATCCCTTTAATATCAGATGCAGTATGTTACTGTGGTCAACTATCCCTTTAATATCAGATACAGTATGTTACTGTGGTCAACTATCCCTTTAATATCAGATACAGTATGTTACTGTGTGATTTAGGTCAACTATCCCTTTAATATCAGATACAGTATGTTACTGTGTGATTTAGGTCAACTATCCCTTTAATGTGCATGAGTTATAGTGGCAGATGTTCTTTTGGCATACACACACACTACTCAGTATTCTGGTGTGATCTGTATTCCGGATTCGTGTTCTCTGATCCGTCAAACTCTTTGTTCGTATCTACGGCAACCCTCAGCACTAAATAGAGGCATCTGTCACACACACAAACACACACGCACACGCACACACGCGCACGTTCCTCTCCCACTCTGACTTCACTTAGTCTCTGTTTCTCTGCTGCCGCCTAGGAGCTGTTAGGAGATCTGCCAACAGTCTGTAGTTGGAGTCAGGGTTTGTGTCCCAATAATTCTTCCTTTCTCCCGAAGTGTGCGCTTGTTCACTTCCCTTCGTGCGTTTACATGGCAATGACTCCCTCAAGCCCGTCCCTACACCAATCCAATGGTTTTAGATGAGTGGGGAGTAGAGTAGACTTCAGGAGGAAAGGAACATGACGGATTGAACTAGGGACTTCTTCGACATTCAGCTGGAACATGACGGATCGAACTAGGGACTTCTTCGACATTCAGATGGAACATGACGGATCGAACTAGGGACTTCTTCGACATTCAGATGAAACATGACGGATTGAACTAGGACTTCTTCGACATTCAGATGAAACATGACGGATTGAACTAGGACTTCTTCGACATTCAGATGAAACATGACGGATTAAACTAGGGACTTCTTCGACATTCAGATGAAACATGATGGATTGAACTAGGACTTCTTCGACATTCAGATGAAACATGACGGATTGAACTAGGACTTCTTCGACATTCAGATGAAACATGACGGATTGAACTAGGACTTCTTCGACATTCAGATGAAACATGACGGATTGAACTAGGATTTCTTCGACATTCAGGAGAAACATGATGGATTGAACTAGGACTTCTTCGACATTCAGATGAAACATGACGGATTGAACTAGGACTTCTTCGACATTCAGATGAAACATGACGGATTGAACTAGGATTTCTTCGACATTCAGGAGAAACATGATGGATTGAACTAGGACTTCTTCGACATTCAGATGAAACATGACGGATTGAACTAGGACTTCTTCGACATTCAGATGAAACATGACGGATTAAACTAGGACTTCTTCGACATTCAGATGAAACATGACGGATTGAACAAGGACTTCTTCGACATTCAGATGGAACATGACAGATTGAACTAGGACTTCTTCGACATTCAGATGAAACATGACGGATTGAACTAGGACTTCTTCGACATTCAGATGAAACATGACGGATTGAACTAGGACTTCTTCGACATTCAGATGAAACATGACGGATTGAACTAGGATTTCTTCGACATTCAGGAGAAACATGACGGATTGAACTAGGATTTCTTCGACATTCAGGAGAAACATGATGGATTGAACTAGGACTTCTTCGACATTCAGATGAAACATAACAGATTGAACTAGGACTTCTTCGACATTCAGATGAAACATGACGGATTAAACTAGGACTTCTTCGACATTCAGATGAAACATGACGGATTGAACAAGGACTTCTTCGACATTCAGATGGAACATGACAGATTGAACTAGGACTTCTTCGACATTCAGATGAAACATGACGGATTAAACTAGGACTTCTTCGACATTCAGATGAAACACGACGGATTAAACTAGGACTTCTTCGACATTCAGATGAAACATGACGGATTAAACTAGGACTTCTTCGACATTCAGATGAAACATGACGGATTGAACTGGGACTACTACTGTATTCAGATGAAACATGACGGATTAAACTAGGACTTCGACATTCAGATGAAACATGACAGATTAAACTGGGACTCCTACTGTATTCAGATGATGAGGAATTAGTTGTTGATTTTAACAGTGGAGTCAACTTCCTTCTTGAATTTAACAGTGGAGTCAACTTCCTTCTTGAATTTAACAGTGGAGTCAACTTCCTTCTTCCTGTGTGTCCTCTCCCCCTTCCAGATCAGTGTGTTTATGACCCACCTGTCTAACTACGGCAATGATCGTCTGGGTCTGTACACATTCCTCCACCTGGCTGACTTCATCTCTACCTGGACACACCTCCAGCTAGACACTCTACCTCCTCTACAACTGGCCCAGAGATACTTCACCCTGTTCCCCCAGCAGAGACAGCCTCTCTGGCAGGTAACCTCTAACTAACCCCTGACCTCCTCTACAACTGGCCCAGAAACACAGTGTATGTATGTGTGTTTGTGTGTTAACAGTGTGTATCTCTGTCTCTCTGTAGAACCCGTGTGATGACAAGAGGCACAGGGACATCTGGTCCAAGGAAAAGACCTGTGATAGGCTGCCCAAGTTTCTCGTCATCGGACCACAGAAGACAGGTACACACACACACACACACACACACACACACACACAAAAATAAGCATGCGTGCACAAACACACACACACACTCACACATACACACAGCCACACACTAGTGATGCTCGGGTTGACTCCTATCCCACAGTTATATCCGCTGGACGGGCGGCTTGAATAGAGAGTAAGAAAAACAATTAAAGATCCAGAGATGTATCATTCTGGTGCAATTCAAATCTATCGGCTACCGAGGTTTCTATCGAAGTTTGACTTTCATTATTGGTTTGTTGAAGTGGTTGAAGAGGATGATAGCAGTGTCTGTTATGTTATGAAGTGGTTGAAGAGGATGATAGCAGTGTCTGTTATGAAGTGGTTGAAGAGGATGATAGCAGTGTCTGTTATGTTATGAAGTGGTTAAAGAGGATGATAGCAGTGTCTGTTATGTTATGAAGTGATTAAAGAGGATGATAGCAGTGTCTGTTATGTTATGAAGTGGTTGAGGATGATAGCAGTGTCTGTTATGTTATGGAAATGATTAAAGAAGGATTAATCTTGAGTGTCTGTTATGTTATGAAGTGGTTGAAGAGGATGATAGCAGTGTCTGTTATGTTATGAAGTGGTTGAAGAGGATGATAGCAGTGTCTGTTATGTTATGAAGTGATTAAAGATGATAGCAGTGTCTGTTATGTTATGAAGTGGTTGAAGAGGATGATAGCAGTGTCTGTTATGTTATGAAGTGATTAAAGAGGATGATAGCAGTGTCTGTTATGTTATGAAGTGGTTGAAGAGGATGATAGCAGTGTCTGTTATGTTATGAAGTGGTTGAAGAGGATGATAGCAGTGTCTGTTATGTTATGAAGTGGTTGAAGAGGATGATAGCAGTGTCTGTTATGTTATGAAGTGGTTGAAGAGGATGAGAGCAGTGTCTGTTATGTTATGAAGTGGTTGAAGAGGATGACAGCAGTGTCTGTTATGTTATGAAGTGATTAAGAAGGGATATTAGCAGGTGTCTGTTATGTTGTAAGAGTGGTTGAAGAGGATGATAGCAGTGTCTGTTATGTTATGAAGTGATTAAAGAGGATGATAGTAGTGTCTGTTATGTTATGAAGTGGTTGAAGAGGATGATAGCAGTGTCTGTTATGTTATGAAGTGATTAAAGAGGATGATAGCAGTGTCTGTTATGTTATGAAGTGGTTGAGGATATTAGCAGTGTCTGTTATGTTATGAAGTGATTAAAGGGATGATAGCAGTGTCTGTTATGTTGTTATGAAGTGGTTGAAAGAGGATGATAGCAGTGTCTGTTATGTTATGAAGTGATTAAAGAGGGATGATAGCGAGTGTCTGTTATGTTATGAAGTGGTTGAAGAGGATGATAGCAGTGTCTGTTATGTTATGAAGTCGGTTGAAGAGGATGATAGCAGTGTCTGTTATGTTATGAAGGGTTGAAGAGGATGATAGCAGTGTCTGTTATGTTATGAAGGGGTTGAAGAGGATGATAGCAGTGTCTGTTATGTTTTGAAGTGGTTGAAGAGGATGACAGCAGTGTCTGTTATGTTATGAAGTGATTAAAGAGGATGATAGCAGTGTCTGGTCTGTTATGTTATGAAGTGGTTGAAGAGGATGATAGCAGTGTCTGTTATGTTATGAAGGGGTTGAAGAGGATGATAGCAGTGTCTGTTATGTTTTGAAGTGGTTGAAGAGGATGACAGCAGTGTCTGTTATGTTATGAAGTGATTAAAGAGGATGATAGCAGTGTCTGTTATGTTATGAAGGGGTTGAAGAGGATGATAGCAGTGTCTGTTATGTTATGAAGGGGTTGAAGAGGATGATAGCAGTGTCTGTTATGTTTTGAAGTGGTTGAAGAGGATGATAGCAGTGTCTGTTATGTTATGAAGTGGTTGAAGAGGATGACAGCAGTGTCTGTTATGTTATGAAGTGGTTGAAGGATGATAGCAGTGTCTGTTATGTTGTTATGAAGTAGTTAGAGGATGATAGCAGTGTCTGTTATGTTATGAAGTGGTTGAAGAGGATGATAGCAGTGTCTGTTATGTTATGAAGTGGTTGAAGAGGATGATAGCAGTGTCTGTTATGTTATGAAGGGGTTGAAGAGGATGATAGCAGTGTCTGTTATGTTATGAAGGGGTTGAAGAGGATGATAGCAGTGTCTGTTATGTTTTGAAGTGGTTGAAGAGGATGACAGCAGTGTCTGTTATGTTATGAAGTGATTAAAGAGGATGATAGCAGTGTCTGTTATGTTATGAAGTGGTTGAAGAGGATGATAGCAGTGTCTGTTATGTTTTGAAGTGGTTGAAGAGGATGATAGCAGTGTCTGTTATGTTATGAAGTGGTTGAAGGATGATAGCAGTGTCTGTTATGTTATGAAGGGGTTAAAGAGGATGATAGCAGTGTCTGTTATGTTATGAAGTGATTGAAGAGGATGATAGCTGTGTCTGTTATGTTATGAAGTGGTTGAAGAGGTTGATAGCAGTGTCTGTTATGTTATGAAGTGGTTAGAGGATTGTGCTTTGTGTCTGTTATGTTATGAAGTAGTTGAAGAGGATATTAGCAGTGTCTGTTATGTTATGAAGAGGTTGAAGAGACAATGCAGTGTCTGTTATGTTTGAAGTGGTTGAAGAGGATGACAGCAGTGTCTGTTATGTTATGAAGTGATTAAAGAGGATGATAGCAGTGTCTGTTATGTTATGAAGGGGTTGAAGAGGATGATAGCAGTGTCTGTTATGTTATGAAGGGGTTGAAGAGGATGATAGCAGTGTCTGTTATGTTTTGAAGTGGTTGAAGAGGATGATAGCAGTGTCTGTTATGTTATGAAGTGGTTAGAAGAAGGATGATAGCAGTGTCTGTTATGTTATGAAGTGATTAAAGAGGATGACAGCTTGATGTCTGTTGTTATGTTATGAAGTGGTTGAAGAAGGGATGATAACCGTGTCTGTTATGTTATATGAAGTGGTTGAAGAGGATGATGCAGTGTCTGTTATGTTATGGAAGTGGTTGAAGAGGATGATAGCAGTGTCTGTTATGTTATGAAGTGGTTGAGAAGAGGATAATGCTTGAGTGTCTGTTATGTTATGAAGGGGTTAGAAGGATAGCAGTGTCTGTTATGTTATGAAGAGGGGTTGAAGAGGATATAGCAGTGTCTGTTGTATGTTTAAAGTGGTTGAAGAGGTTGAGCCTTGGTATACTTGTATGTTATAAAAGTGATTAAAAGAGGATGACAGCAGTGTCTGTTATGTTATGAAGTGTGGTTGAAGGGGATGATAGCAGTGTCTGTTATGTTTTGAAGTGGTTGAAGAGGATGATAGCAGTGTCTGTTATGTTATGAAGTGGTTGAAGAGGATGATAGCAGTGTCTGTTATGTTATGAAGGGGTTAAAGAGGATGATAGCAGTGTCTGTTATGTTTTGAAGTGGTTGAAGAGGATGACAGCAGTGTCTGTTAGGTTATGAAGGGGTTGAAGAGGATGATAGCAGTGTCTGTTATGTTATGAAGTGGTTGAAGAGGATGATAGCAGTGTCTGTTATGTTATGAAGTGATTAAAGAGGATGATAGCAGTGTCTGTTATGTTATGAAGTGATTGAAGAGGATGATAGCTGTGTCTGTTATGTTATGAAGTGGTTGAAGAGGTTGATAGCAGTGTCTGTTATGTTATGAAGTGGTTGAAGGGGATGATAGCTGTGTCTGTTATGTTATGAAGTGGTTGAAGAGGATGATAGCAGTGTCTGTTATGTTATGAAGTGTGTTCCCTGATGGAGAGACTCCTCTGGCCTGTTGTAACCCTCAGTGTTCCCTGATGGAAAGACTCCTCTGGCCTGTAGTAACCCTCAGTGTTCCTGATGGAGAGACTCCTCTGACCTGTGGCGCCTCAGTGTTCCCTGATGGAGAGACTCCTCCTGGCCTGTAGTAACCCTCAGTGTTCCCTGATGGAGGGAGCTCCTCTGGCCTGTAGTAACCCTCAGTGTTCCCTGATGGAGAGACTTCTCTGGCCTGTAGTAACCCTCAGTGTTCCCTGATGGAGAGACTCCTCTGGCCTGTGGCCCAACCCTCAGTGTTCCCTGATGGTGAGACTCCTCTGGCCTGTAGTAACCCTCAGTGTTCCCTGATGGAGGAACTCCTCTGACCTGAAGTATCCTCAGTGTTCCCTAATGGAGGAGACTCCCTCTGGCCTGTAGTAACCTCAGTATTTACTGATGGAGACTCCTCACAACATATGGCCAACCCTCAGTGTTCCCTGATGGAGGAGCTCCTCCTGACCTGTAACCAACCCTCAGTGTTCCCTGATGGAGGAACTCCTCTGGCCTGTAGTAACCTCAGTGTTCCCTGATGGAGAGAGCTCTTCTGGCCTATGTAACCCTCAGTGTTCCCTGTTGGAGACTCCCTCTGGCCTGTAGTAACCCTCAGTGTTCCCTGATGGAGACTCCTCTGACCTTAGTAACCCTCAGTGTTCCCTGATGGAGAGACTCCTCTGGCCTGTGGCCAACCCTCAGTGACCTGATGGAGACTGCTCTGGCCCTGTAACCCCTCAGTGTCCCTGATGGAGAGACTCCTCTGCTTCTTAGTAACCCTCAGTGTTCACAGTGGAGAGAGAGACTCCTCTGGCCTGTAGTAACCCTCAGTGTTCCCTGATGGAAAGGCTCCTCTGACCTGGTAACCCTCAGTGTTCCTGATGGAGAGACTCCTCTGGCCTGTAGTAACCCTCAGTGTTCCCTGATGGAGACTCCTCTGGCCTGTAGTAACCCTCAGTGTTCCCTGATGGAGAGACTCCTCTGGCCTGTAGTAACCCTCAGTGTTCCCTGATGGAGAGACTCCTCTTGCCCTGTAGTAACCCTCAGTGTTCCCTGATGGAGAGACTCCTCTGGCCTGTAGTAACCCTCAGTGTTCCCTGATGGAGAGACTCCTCTGGCCTGTAGTAACCCTCAGTGTTCCCTGATGGAGAGACTCCTCTGGCCTGTAGTAACCCTCAGTGTTCCCTGATGGAGAGACTCCTCTGACCTGTAGTAACCCTCAGTGTTCCCTGATGGAGAGACTCCTCTGGCCTGTAGTAACCCTCAGTGTTCCCTGATGGAGAGACTCCTCTGGCCTGTAGTAACCCTCAGTGTTCCCTGATGGAGAGACTCCTCTGGCCTGTAGTAACCCTCAGTGTTCCCTGATGGAGAGACTCCTCTGGCCTGTAGTAACCCTCAGTGTTCTCTGATGGAGAGACTCCTCTGACCTGTAGTAACCCTCAGTGTTCCCTGATGGAGAGACTCCTCTGGCCTGTAGTAACCCTCAGTGTTCCCTGATGGAGAGACTCCTCTGGCCTGTAGTAACCCTCAGTGTTCCCTGATGGAGAGACTCCTCTGGCCTGTAGTAACCCTCAGTGTTCCCTGATGGAGAGACTCCTCTGGCCTGTAGTAACCCTCAGTGTTCCCTGATGGAGAGACTCCTCTGACCTGTAGTAACCCTCAGTGTTCCCTGATGGAGAGACTCCTCTGGCCTGTAGTAACCCTCAGTGTTCCCTGATGGAGAGACTCCTCTGCCCTGTAGTAACCCTCAGTGTTCCCTGATGGAGAGACTCCTCTGGCCTGTAGTAACCCTCAGTGTTCCCTGATGGAGAGACTCCTCTGGCCTGTAGTAACCCTCAGTGTTCCCTGATGGAGAGACTCCTCTGGCCTGTAGTAACCCTCAGTGTTCCCTGATGGAGAGACTCCTCTGGCCTGTAGTAACCCTCAGTGTTCCCTGATGGAGAGACTCCTCTGGCCTGTAGTAACCCTCAGTGTTCCCTGATGGAGAGACTCCTCTGGCCTGTAGTAACCCTCAGTGTTCCCTGATGGAGAGACTCCTCTGGCCTGTAGTAACCCTCAGTGTTCCCTGATGGAGAGACTCCTCTGGCCTGTAGTAACCCTCAGTGTTCCCTGATGGAGAGACTCCTCTGGCCTGTAGTAACCCTCAGTGTTCCCTGATGGAGAGACTCCTCTGGCCTGTAGTAACCCTCAGTGTTCCCTGATGGAGAGACTCCTCTGGCCTGTAGTAACCCTCAGTGTTCCCTGATGGAGAGACTCCTCTTGCCCTGTAGTAACCCTCAGTGTTCCCTGATGGAGAGACTCCTCTGGCCTGTAGTAACCCTCAGTGTTCCCTGATGGAGAGACTCCTCTGGCCTGTAGTAACCCTCAGTGTTCCCTGATGGACAGATTTCTCTCCTCTTTTCCAGGAACGTCAGCGCTCTGCCTCTTCCTCCTGATGCATCCTTCCATCTCTAGTAGCTTCCTCAGCCACAAGAGATATGAAGAGGTCCAGTTCTTCAACACTAACAACTACCACCAGGGAATAGACTGGTAATCTATGTTACTATATATCTATGATACAACTACCACCAGGGAATAGACTGGTAATCTACGTTACTATATGTCTATGATACAACTACCACCAGGGAATAGACTGGTAATCTACGTTACTATATATCTATGATACAACTACCGCCAGGGAATAGACTGGTAATCTACCTTACTATATATCTATGGTACAACTACCGCCAGGGAATAGACTGGTAATCTACCTTACTCTATATCTATGATACAACTACCACCAGGGAATAGACTGGTAAATCTATGTTATTATATATCTATGGTCATACTTCCTGTCTAGGTATATGGAGTTGTTCCCGGTCCCGTCTAACGCCACCAGTGACTTCCTGTTTGAGAAGAGCTCCAGCTACTTCCCGTCTGTAGACGCTCCTCTCCGCGCCGCCGCCCTGCTGCCTAAAGCCAAGATCCTGACCGTGCTGATCGACCCCTCAGACAGGGCTTATAGCTGGTACCAGGTACACACACACACATCGACCGTAACACACACTCCTATTCAACTCACGAGTTGAAATTGGAATTGAATTGGCCAAACCCCACAGGATGTAGAATTTGAGTTTGAGTGACAGGAAGTGTTTTATTACATCCGTCAGGTCACACTTCCAGATACCAAAGAATATATATATTATTATCTATTCATGTAACCTTTATTTAACTGGGCAAGTCAGTTAAGAACAAATTATTATTTTACAATGACAATGTTGATATTGTAGTTTAACCTTAGTGCCTTGTCATTTGATTGGCTTCTTTTTTCAGCGTATTCAGGGTCAACTTGAGGTTGCACTAATGCATTCTGGGAAATGTAGTATCACTGTATAAACAGAGCTTTAGTCTCCATGGCATTTGGTTGGCTGGCTTTTTTTTTCAGCCTCTTCAGGGTCAACTTGAGGTTTCACTAATGCATTCTGGGAAGTATCCCCCATATTGAACAAAATGATCAGTGATTAATGAAATGCAACAACTTCAAATATTCACATACAGTTTTTGGCAATTGTTCCGTCAATATTCGATGTGCACGTATATATTGACATGTTTGATGTTTTATGTACAAAATATACAATGAGTGGACAAAACATTAGGAACACCTGCTCTTTCCATTACATAGACTGGCCAGGTGAATCCAGGTGAAAGCTATGATCCCTTATTGATGTCACCTGTTTAATCCACTTCAATCAGTGTAGATGAAGGGGAGGAGACGGGTTAAAGAAGGATTTTTCAGCCTTGAGACAATTGGGACATGGTTTGTTCACGTGTGCCATTCAGAGGGTGAATAGACAAGACAACAGATTTAAGTGCCTTTGAACAGGGTACGGTAGGAGGTGCCAGGCGCATCGGGTTTGTGTCAAGAACTGCAACACTGCTGGGTTTTGACGCTCAACAGTTTCCTGTGTGAATCAAGAATGGTCCACCACCCAAAGGACATCCAGGCCAACTGGACACAACTGTGGGGAAGCATTGGGAGTCAACATGGGCCAGCATCCCTGTGGAACGCTTTCAACACCTTGTAGAGTCCACGACCCGATGAACTGAGGCGGTTCTGAGGGCAACTCAGTATCAGGAAGGTGTTGATCAGATTCAGGAAGGCGTTCTTAATGTTTTGTACACTCAGTGATTATCAAATCAGTATTCTATTTACTACTTACTACTTCAATTCAAATTCAAGAATTGTGTGTGTGTGTCTCTGTGTGTGTGTGTGTCTCTGTGTGTGTGTGTCTCTGTGTGTGTGTGTGTGTGTCTCTCTGTGTGTGTGTGTGTGTGTGTGTGTGTGTGTGTGTGTGTGTGTGTGTGTGTGTGTGTGTGTGTCTCTGTGTGTGTGTGTGTGTGTGTGTGTGTGTTCTAACCCCTGGCTGTGTATTTCAGCACCAGAGGGCTCATGAGGAACGCACTGGGTCGATGTTCTCCTTCTACGATGTTATCAGCGCGCAACGCGGGGCGCCGTCCGACATCCGATCCCTCCAGAACCGCTGTCTCACCCCGGGACTCTACTATACACACCTAGAGAGATGGTTAACACACTACCCTGTTAACCAGGTACACACACCAGGACTCTACTATAGACACCTAGAGAGATGGTTACACACCAGGACTCTACTATAGACACCTAGAGAGATGGTTAACACACCAGGACTCTACTATAGACACGTAGAGAGATGGTTAACACACCAGGACTCTACTATACACACCTAGAGAGATGGTTAACACACCAGGACTCTACTATACACACCTAGAGAGATGGTTAACACACCAGACTCTACTATACACACCTAGAGAGATGGTTAACACACCAGGACTCTACTATAGACACCTAGAGAGATGGTTAACACACCAGGACTCTACTATAGACACGTAGAGAGATGGTTAACACACCAGGACTCTACTATAGACACGTAGAGAGATGGTTAACACACCAGGACTCTACTATACACACCTAGAGAGATGGTTAACACACCAGGACTCTACTATACACACCTAGAGAGATGGTTAACACACCAGGACTCTACTATACACACCTAGAGAGATGGTTAACACACCAGGACTCTACTATAGACACCTAGAGAGATGGTTAACACACCAGGACTCTACTATAGACACGTAGAGAGATGGTTAACACACCAGGACTCTACTATACACACGTAGAGAGATGGTTAACACACCAGGACTCTACTATACACACCTAGAGAGATGGTTAACACACCAGGACTCTACTATACACACCTAGAGAGATGGTTAACACACCAGGACTCTACTATACACACCTAGAGAGATGGTTAACACACCAGGACTCTACTATACACACCTAGAGAGATCAAGACTTTCCACTTCAATTCCTCTTCAACAGAACACGTCAGGAATTAGAATTTGCAATTCAGTGTCATATCATCTTTTTGGAGGCGGAAATGTAACTGAAATGTTCTATTCCACTCAGAGAGTTGAAGGGACTGTCTTAAAACTACAACGCCTACTTTTGCATGTTAATGAAAACCGTTTAATATGGCTTCTTACCCACATGACATATAGATCAAAACATGTTCGGAGACCTCGTCTCTCCAACCCACAGAACATTAGTTTTCAATGTTCTCTTTTTATACATTTCAATTGAATCTACATGAGAAAAAAAACGTCCTTAAAACGAATTACTTCCTAGAGAGATGGTTAACCCACCAGGACTCTACTATACACACCTAGAGAGATGGTTTACAATCCAGGGACTTCACCTTTACAGTCCGCATACACCCAACTGTTATTGGGCCAGGGACTTCACCTTTACAATCCACATACACCCAACTGTTATTGGCCCAGGGACTTCACCTTTACAGTCCACATACACCCAACTGTTATTGGGCCAGGGACTTCACCTTTACAGTCCACATACACCCAACTGTTATTGGGCCAGGACTTCACCTTTACAATCCACATACACCCAACTGTTATTGGCCCAGGGACTTCACCTTTACAGTCCACATACACCCAACTGTTATTGGGCCAGGGACTTCACCTTTACAGTCCACATACACCCAACTGTTATTGGGCCAGGGACTTCACCTTTACAGTCCACATACACCCAACTGTTATTGGGCCAGGGCCTTCACCTTTACAGTCCACATACACCCAACTGTTATTTGACCAGGGACTACACCTCTACAGTCCACATACACCCAACTGTTATTGGGCCAGGGACTTCACCTTTACAGTCCACATACACCCAACTGTTATTTGACCAGGGACTACACCTCTACAATCCACATACACCCAACTGTTATTGGGCCAGGGACTTCACCTTTACAGTCCACAGCAATTACTTTAGATTAGCCTGCTGCCAACATCTATTAGGGAACCTTAACAAACAGACTTGTATTGGAATGTACTAACATTCTGACTGTGCGTAGTGTGTTGTAGTAATGTTATCGTGTGTGTGTGTGTGTGTGTGTGCGTGTGTGTATAGCTGATGATTATAGATGGACAGCAGTTGAGGAGAGAGCCAGCAGCAGTGATGGAGGAGGTCCAGAAGTTCCTGGGAGTTACTCCTCATTACAACTACACACAAACTCTCACGTACGTTACACACACACACACACACACACAGACTCTCACGTACCTTGCACACAACTGCACATGGGGACAAAGATCGTACTTTTTAGAGAAATGTCCTCTGGTCTGATGAAACAAAAATAGAACTGTTTGGCCGTAATGTTTGACCGAAAAAGGGGGAGGCTTGCAAGCCGAAGAACACCATCCCAACCGTGAAGCACGGGGGTGGCAGCATCATGTTGTGGGGGTGCTTTGCGGCAGGAGGGACTGGTGCACTTCACAAAATAGATGGCATCATGAGGAAGGAAAATGATTTGGATATATTGAAGCAATATCTCAAGACATCAGTCAGGAAGTTGAAGCTTGGTCGCGAATGGGTCTTCCAAATGGACAATGACCCCAAGCATACTTCCAAAGTTGTTGGAAAAAGGCTTAAGGACAACAAAGTCAAGGTATTGGAGTGGCCATCACAAAGCGTGTGCGAGCAAGGAGGCCTACGAACCTGACTCAGTTACACCAGCTCTGTCAGGAGGAATGGGACAAAATTCACCCAACTTATTGTGGGAAGCTTGTGGAAGGCTACCCGAAACGTTTGACCCAAGTTAAACAATTTAAAGGCAATGCTACCAAGTACTAATTGAGTGCATGTAAACTTCTGACCCCACTGGGAATGTGATGAAAGAAATAAAAGCTGAAATAAATCATTCTCTCTACTATTATTCTGACATTTCACATTCTTAAAATAAAGTGGTGATCCTAACTGACCTAAGACAGGAACATTTTTACTAGGATTAAATGTCAGGAATCGTTAAACTGAGTTTAAAGGTATTTGGCTGAGGTGTATGTAAACGTCCGACTTCAACTGTACGTCACACACCTTTACACCCACCCTGTCTCCGCCTCTCTCTCTCTCTCTCTCTCTCTCTCTCTCTCTCTCCTGCACCATTCTCTCCATTCCCTGGTGTGTCATGGACCTGAAGTACAGACAGAAGGAGGAGAGAGAGGAGACAGAGGGGATGTAGAAAGGGGGGGGGGAAACAAGGGGAGAGTAGAGAAGAAGAGAGGGAGAAGGATGGCGAGAGAGGAGAGAAGAATAGAAGGAGAAGGATGGAGAGAGAAGAAGAGAGGGAGAAGGATGGAGAGAAAGGAGAGAAGAAGAGAGGGAGAAGGATGGAGAGAGAGGAGAGAAGAAGAGAGGGAGAAGGATGGAGAGAGAAGAAGAGAGGGAGAAGGATGGAGAGAAAGGAGAGAAGAAGAGAGGGAGAAGGATGGAGACACAGAAAATCTCTAGTATAGGAGATGCAATCTTCAAAGTGTGCCATTTTCCCCAGTGCAGTGAAATCCGGTGTTCAATGGGCACTGCTGTGTGGACAGTTTTAACTACACTTGGACCAGAAGTTCCCACAAGAATATTAAACAAAACATTTTTGGACCAACTGGGAACATTTTGTTAGTCCCCACAAGGTCCAGTTATATTTCCAGGGGAGTTAGAGTGGTAGTCTCCACAAGGTCCAGTTATATTTCCAGGGGAGTTAGAGTGGTAGTCCCCACAAGGTCCAGTTATATTTCCAGGGGAGTTAGAGTGGTAGTCTCCACAAGGTCCAGTTATATTTCCAGGGGAGTTAGAGTGGTAGTCTCCACAAGGTCCAGTTATATTTCCAGGGGAGTTAGAGTGGTAGTCTCCACAAGGTCCAGTTATATTTCCAGGGGAGTTAGAGTGGTAGTCCCCACAAGGTCCAGTTATATTTCCAGGGGAGTTAGAGTGGTAGTCCCCACAAGGTCCAGTTATATTTCCAGGGGAGTTAGAGTGGTAGTCCCCACAAGGTCCAGTTATATTTCCAGGGGAGTTAGAGTGGTAGTCCCCACAAGGTCCAGTTATATTTCCAGGGGAGTTAGAGTGGTAGTCTCCACAAGGTCCAGTTATATTTCCAGGGGAGTTAGAGTTAAGGTCAGAATTAGTGTTAGAATTCGTTTTGGGGTTAGGAGTTAGGATTAGATTTAGGAGTTAGGATTAGGAGTTAGGATTAGATTAGGATTATGAGTTAGGATTAGATTTAGGTTAGGATTAGGGGTTAGGATTAGGAGTTAGGATTAGATTTAGGGTTAGGATTAGGAGTTAGGATTAGGAGTTAGGATTAGATTTAGGGTTAGGATTAGGAGTTAGGATTAGAGGGGTTAGGATTAGGAGTTGGGAATAGTTTTAGGGTTAGGAGTTAGGGTTAGGTTCTGTGGTTAAGGTTAGGATCACTCCTCCATCACTCCTCCATCACTCCTCCATCACTCCCACATCACCTCTCCATCACGCCTCCATCAGTCCTCCATCAGTCCTCCATCACTTCTCCATCACTCCATCAGCACTCCCACATCCCCACTCCATCACTACTCCATCACACAATTCATCACTCCTCCATCACTACTCCATCACTTCTCCATCACTCCTCCATCACTACTCCATCACCACTTCATCACTCCTCCATCACTACTCCATCACCACTTCATCATTCCTCCATCATTACTCCATCACTTTACCATCATACTCTCTCTACTCACATACTCTCCCTAAACGACTCTCTCTACTCACGTACTCTCCCTAAACTACTCTCTCTACTCACGTACTCTCCCTAAACTACTCTCTCTACTCACGTACTCTCCCTAAACTACTCTCTCTACTCACGTACTCTCCCTAAACTACTCTCTCTACTCACGTACTCTCCCTAAACTACTCTCTCTACTCACATGCCTCCCTAAACTACTCTCTCTACTCACATACTCTCCCTAAACTACTCTCTCTACTCACGTACTCTCCCTAAACTACTCTCTCTACTCACGTAACAATCTGACTGATATTTCACAATAGAGATTTTTCAGGGTTTTTTCTTCTTCAAAAAGATTGGGTTTGATGTTGCTGTGTCCCCCCTCCATCTCTCTCTCTCTCTCTCTCTCTCTCTCTCTCTCCCATCTCTCTGTGTCTCTCTCTCCCACTCCTCTCTACCCCTCTTTCTACCCCCTCTCTCTCTCTCTCTCTCTCTCTCTCTCTCTCTCTCTCTCTCTCTCTCTCTCTCTCTCTCTCTCTCTCTCCCCTCTCCCCTCTCCCTCTCTCTCCAGGTTTGACCAGCAGAAGGGTTTGTGGTGTCAGCTTTTAGAAGGGGGGAAGACTAAGTGTTTGTGGAGTAAAGGACAGGAATACCCTCCGATGGAACCAGAGGTAACACACACTGACACACACACACTGACACACACACACACACACACACACACACACACACAAACACTGACACACACAACCACATTCATACCAGAGGCCGTGGTGTTGGCGTGGTCAGATTTCCGTCAGGTAATCAGATCCTTACAGGAAGTTATGACCTAATTATGAAACACATGACACCACACACACCATACCACACACACTATACCATACACACCACACCACACACACTATACCACACACACTATACCACACACACTATACCACACACACTATACCACACACACCATACCACAAACGCCATACCACACACACCATACCACACACACTATACCACACACACTATACCACACACACTACCACACACACCATACCACACACACTATACCACACACACTATGCCACACACACACCATACCACACACACCATACCACACACACCATACCACACACACCATACCACACACACTATACCACACACACTATACCACACACACTACCACACACACTACCACACACACCATACCACACACACCATACCACACACACCATACCACACACACCATACCACACACACTATACCACACCCACTGCATTCACACACACCTGCACTCACACACACTGCACCACACACACCTGCACTCACACACACTATACCACACACACTACCACACACACTACCACACACACCATACCACACACACCATACCACACACACCATACCACACACACTATACCACACACACTGCACTCACACACCGTACCACACACACCGTACCACACACACCATACCACACACACTATACCACACACACTACCACACACACCATACCACACACACCATACCACACACACCATACCACACACACCATACCACACACACCATACCACACACACTATACCACACCCACCGTACCACACCTACCGTACCACACCTACCGTACCACACACACCGTACCACACACACCATACCACACACACCATACCACACACACTATACCACACACACTATACCACACACACTACCACACACACCATACCACACACACACTATACCACACACACCATACCACACACACTACACACACTATACCACACACACTATACCACACACACTGCACTCACACACACCTACTGCACTCACACACACTGCACTCACACACACCATACCACACACACCATACCACACACACCATACCACACACACCATACCACACACACCATACAACACACACTACCACACACACCATACCACACACACCATACCACACACACCATACCACACACACCATACCACACACACTATACCACACACACTATACCACACACACTACCACACACACCGCACTCACACACACTGCACCACACACACTGCACCACACACACACCGCACTCACACACACACCGTACCACACACACACACCATACCACACACACACTATACCACACACACCATACCACACACACCATACCACACACACCACACTCACACACACTGTACCACACACAATCGCACTCACACACCATACCACACACACTGCACCACACACACCTGCACTCACACACTGCACTACACACACTGCACTCACACACACCATACCACACACACTATACCACACCTACTATACCACCCACACCATACCACACAGACCATACCACACACACCGTACGTATCACACACACTATACCACACACACTACCACACACACCGTACCAAACACACCGTACCACACACACCGTACCACACACACCATACCACACACCATACCACACACACCATACCACACACACTATACCACACACACTATACCACACACACTATGCCACACACACCATACCACACACACCATACCACACACACACACACACCATACCACACACACCATACCACACACACCATACCACACACACTGCACTCACACACACTGCACACACACACCATACCACACACCGTACCACACACCATACCACACACACCATACCACACACACCATACCACACACACCATACCACACACACCGTACCACACACACCGTACCACACACCATACCACACACCATACCACACACACCCTACCACACACACTGCACTCACACACCGCACTCACACACACCATACCACACACACTATACCACACACACTGCACTCACACACACCTGCACACACACCATACCACACACCATACCACACACCATACCACACACACCCTACCACACACACCTGCACTCACACACACCTGCACTCACACACACTGTACCACACACACTATACCACACACACTATACCACACACACTATACCACAAACTAATCTACCACACCTACTATACCACCCACACCATACCACACAGACCATACCACACACACTATACCACACACACTACCACACACACCGTACCACACACACCGTACCACACACACCGTACCACACACACCATACCACACACACCATACCACACACACCATACCACACACACTACCACACACCTGCACTCACACACACTATACCACACACACCTGCACTCACACACACACACACTCACACACACTACCACACACACCATACCACACACACCATACCACACACACCATACCACACACACCATACCACACACACCATACCACACACACTATACCACACACACCATACCACACACACTATACCACACACACTATACCGCACACACTATAATCACACACACTATAATCGCACACACCATACCACACACACACTATACCACACACACCGCACTCACACACACCGCATCACACACACTATAATCGCACACACTATACCGCACACACTATACCGCACACACTACCACACACACCGTACCACACACACTATACCACACACACTACCACACACACCGTACCACACACACCGTACCACACACACTACCACACACACTGCACTCACACACACACACACCGCACTCACACACCACCACACACACTATACCACACACACTATACCACACACACCATACCACACACACTATACCACACACTATACCACACACACCATACCACACACACTATACCACACACACTATACCACACACACTATACCACACACACCATACCACACACACCATACCACACACACTATACCCCACACACTATACCCCACACACTGCACTCACACACTGCACACACACACACTGCACTCACACACACCTGCACTCACACACACCATACCACACACACTATACCACACACACCATACCACACACACACTATACCACACACACCATACCACACACACCATACCACACACACTATACCACACACACTATACCACACACACTATACCACACACACCATACCACACACCATACCACACACACTATACCACACACACCATACCACACACACTATACCACACACCATACCACACAAACACCATACCACACACACTATACCACACACACCATACCACACACACCATACCACACACCATACCACACACACCATACCACACACACTATACCACACACACTATACCACACACTATACCCCACACACCATACCCCACACACTATACCACACACACACCATACCACACACACACCATACCACACACACCATACCACACACACCATACCCCACACACTATACCACACACACTATACCACACACACTATACCCCACACACTATACCACACACACTATACCACACACACTATACCACACACACCATACCACACACACCATACCACACACACACCATACCACACACACCATACCACACACACCATACCACACACACCATACCACACACTATGAAAATCTATTTCCAGAGGGAAAGAGGGACACCAACAGAGAGAGGGACAGAAAGAAGATTTGAGGAATCCCTTTATCCACCATCCCCTCATCTCCCCTCTCTCTCTCTCTGTCGCTCTCTGTCTCTCTGTCTCTCTCTCTCTCTGTCTCTCTCTCTCTCTCTCTCTCTCTAGGCACGGGCCTACCTGTCCAGGTATTATAGGGAACACAACATAGACCTGTCCAAGCTACTCCATAGACTGGGTCAGCCTCTTCCCTCCTGGCTGAGAGAGGAACTACAGAAGGTCAGATAACCTCTAACCCTACCAGCAGCCCAGGTTCATAGGTCAGGTGTTAAGTGTCGGGACCATTAAGAGGAAGAGGGCGTGACCTTTCTCTGACCTCCCAACCCTGTGGTGAACCTGAGGATGGAAGAGAGATCATGAACTATGAACAATGAACTCTGTCCTGGCTTGACCTCACAGATGAGAAGAGATACTAGACCACTGATGTATGGATGGATAACTGGATATCTTGGTCTCTGAACTCTGAAAGAGAGAACTGGACAGATAAATGGATGGTCTCTGAACTCTGAAAGAGATAACTGGACAGATAAATGGATGGTCTCTGAACTCTGAGAGATAACTGGACAGATTAATGGATGGTCTCTGAACTCTGAGAGATAACTGGACAGATTAATGGATGGTCTCTGAACTCTGAGAGATAACTGGACAGATTAATGGATAGTCTCTGAACTCTGAGAGATAACTGGACAGATTAATGGATAGTGTCTGAACTCTGAGAGATAACTGGACAGATTAATGGATAGTCTCTGAACTCTGAGAGATAACTGGACAGATTAATGGATAGTCTCTGAACTCTGAGAGATAACTGGACAGATTAATGGATAGTCTCTGAACTCTGAGAGATAACTGGACAGATTAATGGATAGTCTCTGAACTCTGAAAGAGATAACTGGACAGATTAATGGATGGTCTCTGAACTCTGAGAGATAACTGGACAGATTAATGGATGGTCTCTGAACTCTGAAAGAGATAACTGGACAGATTAATGGATAGTCTCTGAACTCTGAGAGATAACTGGACAGATTAATGGATAGTCTCTGAACTCTGAGAGGTAACTGGACAGATTAATGGATAGTCTCTGAACTCTGAGAGATAACTGGACAGATTAATGGATAGTCTCTGAACTCTGAGAGAACTGGACAGATTAATGGATGGTCTCTGAACTCTGAAAGAGATAACTGGACAGATTAATGGATGGTCTCTGAACTCTGAGAGATAACTGGACAGATTAATGGATAGTCTCTGAACTCTGAAAGAGATAACTGGACAGATTAATGGATAGTCTCTGAACTCTGAAAGAGATAACTGGACAGATTAATGGATAGTGTCTGAACTCTGAGAGATAACTGGACAGATTAATGGATAGTCTCTGAACTCTGAAAGAGATAACTGGACAGATTAATGGATGGTCTCTGAACTCTGAGAGATAACTGGACAGATTAATGGATAGTCTCTGAACTCTGAAAGAGATAACTGGACAGATTAATGGATAGTCTCTGAACTCTGAGAGATAACTGGACAGATTAATGGATAGTCTCTGAACTCTGAGAGGTAACTGGACAGATTAATGGATAGTCTCTGAACTCTGAGAGGTAACTGGACAGATTAATGGATAGTCTCTGAACTCTGAGAGATAACTGGACAGATTAATGGATGGTCTCTGAACTCTGAAAGAGATAACTGGACAGATTAATGGATAGTCTCTGAACTCTGAAAGAGATAGCTGGATAGATAAATGGATGGTCTCTGAACTCTGAGAGAAGATTGAAGGGATGACTGACCTCTGGAACAGAACTGTGTGTTTCAGTTAATGGACTAGAGAGAGATCTCTAGCCCACTCTCCATCCTTCTCCCTCTACGCCATCTTGAACACAGACACACAGTGGAACTTCAACATTGTTCTGTTCCAAGGATCCAAAGACCTGATGATCTGTAGTTGTGGTTCTGGAATGAACTGGGACAAGACAGAACCTGGAGCTGAAGCTGAGAGAGACACAGATATCCCCAGAGGAACCCAACCAGACACCACCCCCTTCTATACTCCTGGTCTGAGCCTGGTGGTGTCTCATATCAGATATCCCCAGAGGAACCCAACCAGACACCACCCCCTCTATACTCCTGGTCTGAGCCTCATAGACTGATGCATCAAAATTTTCTCATTCAAATCAAACTGTTTTTCTAGTCAATCATCTCTGTGTGTCATTTTATCACAGTAGGCTGTTACACTAGGGCTGGGTCTGTTGTCAGTAACACTAGGGCTGGGTCTGTTGTCAGTAACACTAGGCTGGGTCTGTTGTCAGTAACACTAGGGCTGGGTCTGTTGTCTGTAACACTAGGGCTGGGTCTGTTGTCTGTAACACTAGGGCTGGGTCTGTTGTCAGTAGCACTAGGGCTGGGTCTGTTGTCAGTAACACTAGGGCTGGGTCTGTTGTCAGTAACACTAGGGCTGGGTCTGTTGTCAGTAACACTAGGGCTGGGTCTGTTGTCAGTAACACTAGGGCTGGGTCTGTTGTCTGTAACACTAGGGCTGGGTCTGTTGTCAGTAACACTAGGGCTGGGTCTGTTGTCAGTAACACTAGGGCTGGGTCTGTTGTCTGTAACACTAGGGCTGGGTCTGTTGTCAGTAGCACTAGGGCTGGGTCTGTTGTCAGTAGCACTAGGGCTGGGTCTGTTGTCAGTAACACTAGGGCTGGGTCTGTTGTCAGTAACACTAGGGCTGGGTCTGTTGTCAGTAACACTAGGTCTGCTAGAATACAGTGCATTCGGAAAGTATTCAGACCCCTTGACTTTTTCCACATGTTGTTACGTTACAGCCTTATTCTAAAATTGATTCAATACCCCAAAATGACAAAGCAAAAACAGGTTTTTAGAAATGTTTGCAAATGTATTACAAATTAAAAAACTGAAATATCACATTTACATGAGTATTCAGCCCCTTTACTCAGTACTTTGTTGAAGCACTTTTGGCAGCGATTACAGCCTCTAGTCTTCTTGGGTATGATGTTACAAGCTTGGCACACCTGTATTTGGGGAGTTTCTCCCATTCTTCTCTGCAGATCCTCTCAAGCTCTGTCAGGTTGGATTGGGAGCGTCTACCATAAAGGCCTTATTGGTGGAGTGCTGCAGAGATGGTTGTGTTTCTGGAAGGTTCTCCCATCTCCACAGAGGAACTCTGGAGCTCCGTCAGAGTGACCATCAGGTTCTTGGTCACCTCCCTGATCAAGGCCCTTCTCCCCTGATAGCTCAGTTTGGCCGGGCTGCCAGCTCTAAGAAGAGTCTTGGTGGTTCCAAACTTCTTCCATTTTAGAATGATTGAGGGCACTGTGTTCTTGGGGACCTTCAATGCTGCAGTATTTTTTGGTACCCTTCCCCAGATCTGTGCCTCGACACAATCCTGTCTCGGACCTCTACGGACAATTCCTTCGACCTCATGGCTTGGTTATTGCTTTGAAATGCACTGTCAACTGTGGGACCTTATATATATATATATACAGGTGTGTGCCTTTCCAAATCATGTCCAATCAATAAAATTTACCACAGGAGGACTCCAATCAGGTTGTAGAAACATTTCAAGGATGAAATCCTGTTTTTCGCTTTGTCTTTATGTGGTATTGTGATGTCACTATGTGGTATTGTGTGTGTAGATTGATGAGGGGATGTTTTGTTCCTCATCATGTCAGAATAAGGCTGGTAACGTAACAACAACGACGTGGAAAAAGTCAAGGGTTCTGAGTTCTTTCTCCCGAAGAAGGCGCTGCGTTGTAGCAGACACCGCTGCAGTGGGATTCTACCAGTCTCTTGTTACTTAACATTTAGCAGACGGTCTTTATCCAGACGTTCTGATGCATCATTTTACTTTCCTTTTTCACTCGTTTCTTCGCGGCTCTCAGAACCTGAACGCGCGGAACCCTTTCCAACTGGGTCGGACTGTATAATACCTGTACAACCAGACAACCAGTGGCGACTCGTCATTCAGGGCAGGTGGGGCAGACACCCAACTGTTTTTTGAGACCCACATTTCTAGCATTTGGGGGGGAGGGGGGGTTTCCTGTTTTGCATGTTATTTTGGCATTAATACATGTCACATATCAGTTTGCAAACAATGTAAAAAAATAAAATAATCTGTTAATAAAGACACATACAAACATGGTTTCTTTTTTTTCCTTTCTTGAGTACAGGGGTGTATTGGGGTGTAATGTGACGTGTTGGCCACTAGGTGGCGCTCCTCCTCCTGATGTAGCTGCTGCAGCTGCCGTTTTCACACAGAAGAGAGAACCCTCCGGTGTTTGTAGGGAAGGCCATTAGATGGTGAGTTTACAACCCTCTGATATGAATGTTGAAGGTTAAACTAACCTTTAAAAAGTTACAATGCTGTCAGTAGCCTAAGCCTAGCGCCCTGTCGTTAAAACCAGTCTGTGGTTCGATTTGACCGTTTGAATTAGCAGAGTTTCTGCCATAATGTCATTGATTTGATTGAACTGATCCAACTACGCTACTCTAGGGTGGCGCTGTTGTCTCATATATGATTCTGCGTGTTAGTGTAATGTGGGGATTTGACCACAGGGTGGCGCTGTTATCCCATATATGATTCTGCGTGTTAGTGTAATGTGGGGATTTGACCATAGGGTGGCGCTGTTGTATCAAATATGATTCTGCGTGTTAGTGTAATGTGGGAATTTGACCACAGGGTGGCGGTGATGTCTCATATATGATTCTGTGTGTTAGTGTAATGTGGGGATTTGACTACAGCGTGGTGGTGATGTCTCATATATGATTCTGTGTGTTAGTGTAATGTGCAATTCTTATTTACAATGACCGCCTACACCGGCCAAACACGGACGACGCTGGGCCAGTTGTGCGCCGCCCTATGGGACTCCCAATCCCGGCCGGTTTGATACAGGCTGGATCGCAGGCTATAATAATGTATTTCATTTACCTTTCATTCGTAGGATATTCTAGAGCGTATGCCGTGGCAAGTGTCATGTTTTTAAACACATTTATGTTACAATTATTATTCCACCAAACGAATGTAGATCTACGAAATGACGTCTTGAAACAGACTCACTTTGCCCGTTCATGTTCTGTAATGCCTACCAGCTCTTTACGCCGCAGGACAAGTCTTCAACGAGGAGCCAAGAGGTTAGCTGGTGTGTGGGATGTAGTGTGAATTACCATATTGTTCGATTCAATTAATTATTATTGTTGTTGTTATTATTGTTATTGTTGTTCTCATCTCATGTTATGTTTTTGTTCTCTGATTGTCACGATCATAATCACAGCCCTGTAGGACACCTTGTTATGACCCATCAAATCAAATAAAATTGTATTTGTCACACACACACAAACAGGGACTCCTGAATGGCACAGCGGTCTAAGGCTCTGCATCTCAGTGCTAGAGGCGTCACTACAGACCCTGGTTCAATTCCAAGCTGTATCACAACCGGCCGGGATAGGGTTTGGCCAGGGTAGACCGTCATTGTAAAATAAGAATTTGTTCTTAAGTGACTTGCCCAGTTAAATAAAGGTTAAATTAAATCACACAAGCGAGAGGGAGAGTCACTCTTGATCTCATGCACTGCCGGGCCGTCTCGTTCATTGATCCGCGTCTCTTTAAATAAAAAACTCATTTCTAGCGCGGTATTCTCACTCACACCCGGTCCCGCTCGATCCTATCCCACACTATGTAGACAGGTTCAGAATCAACAGAGCGCGTTTTCTGGAGAGAGACGTGTCGTGAACCGGGTTAGTGAGGGTTTTTCTTCTCTCTCGGGTTATGGACTACATTTGAGAGCGGCGAGTAGAGAGGGAGAAAAGAAAGCTGAACATCGAAAACAAATGTCTAGGCTCCTCTACGACAACGAGATGGAATCTGCTCTCCTCTCA
>CM059810.1:25962849-26052849 GCA_030435695.1 Brachymystax lenok tsinlingensis
CTCTCCGCTCTCCTTTCCGTTCCTCTCCTTTCCTTTCCTCTCCTCGCTCCTCTCTTTTCCTCTCTCCTTTCCTCTCCGCTCTCCTTTCGTCTCCTCCTCTCCTTTCCTTTCCTCTCCTCCTCTCCTTTCCTCTCCGCTCTCCTTTCGTCTCCTCCTCTTCTTTCCTTTCCTCTCCTCGCTCCTCTCCTCTCCGCTCTCCTTTCCTCCCCGCTCTCCTCGCTCCGCTGTCTTTTTCTCCACACAAACACTCTTTAGTAGTCTTGTCCCGGCCTGACCCTCAGATTCCAACCCCGCCCCGCCTCAAGTCCTTAGCTAGCTATAAACCCCCTACCGCATCCCACACACTTAATGTAGTGGTATTGACTATGGGTCATGGGCTGTAGAAGGGGATACTATACTATGGGTCTACAGGGACAGGTAGGAGGGGGGATGTGGACAGATCTTATCCAGAGACAGAGCTCCTCAGCTGTGGTGGGAGAGGTGGAGAGACCCCCTTTGATTTCCCTGGAGGAAAGAGAGGCGCCTGCATTCTCTGACATGGCTGACACTGATACACACACACACAGCGCCAAAGGTCAGGTCAGGTCAGGTCAGGTCAGGGGAAAGGTAGGGTAAGACTGACTTCAGCTACATGTCAAAGAGGGTGACAGTGACTGGTTTAAAACGACTGCTTGACTGTGTGTCTGTGTGTCTCTGTCTGTGTGTCTCTGTCTGTGTGTCTGCATGCATCTGTCTGTCTGCCTGACTGTGTATGTGTCTACTTGTCTGTCTGTGTATGTCTGTCTTTGTGTATGTGTCTGTCTGTGTCTGTGTGTCTGTGTGTCTGTATGTGTCTGTATGTGTCTGTCTGTGTCTGTCTGTCTGTCTGTCTGTGTGTGTCCATCTCTCTCTCCCTGTAGTTTCTCTGGGCGAGCGCGCTTCTCCGCCCTATCTCCTCGAGGGGGTGTGGTCAGAATGCACTGGCGGGCGGTCCACTGTCAGGGGGAGGAGCCTGATGTACTGCAGTGTCCCAGTGTTCCATGGAACGGAGGGGAGTGTCCCCACGCTGCAGCCGTCACCTGTACCCCACTGGAAGGTGGTGGTGGTGGGGGGGCTAGTACTATTCAGACTGGACTAGTAGTATTCAGACTGGACTAGTAGTATTCAGACTGGACTAGTACTATTCAGACTGGACTAGAACTATTCAGACTGGACTAGTACTATTCAGACTGGACTAGTACTATTCAGACTGGACTAGAACTATTCAGACTGGACTAGTACTATTCAGACTGGACTAGAACTATTCAGACTGGACTAGTACTATTCAGACTGGACTAGAACTATTCAGACTGGACTAGAACTATTCAGACTGGACTAGTAGTATTCAGACTAGATTATTACTATTCAGACTGTACTAGTAGAACATGTGAGAGGGACTAGTACTATTAAGACTGGATTATTACTATTCAGACTGGACTAGTACTATTCAGACTGGATTATTTCTATTCAGACTGGACTAGTAGAACATGTGGGGGGGAGGGGCTAGTACTATTCAGACTGGACTAGTAGAAAATGTGTGGGGGGAAGGGACCAATACTATTCAGACTGGACTAGTACTATTCAGACTGGACTAGTACTATTCAGACTGGACTAGTATAACATGTGTGGGGGGAAGGGGCTAGTACTATTCAGACTGGACTAGTACTATTCAGACTGGACTAGTAGAAAATGTGTGGGGAGGGACTAGTACTATTCAGACTGGACTAGTACTATTCAGACTGGACTAGTAGAACATGTGTGGGGGGAAGGGGCTAGTACTATTCAGACTGGACTAGTACTATTCAGACTGGACTAGTAGAAAATGTGTGGGGGGAAGGGACTAGTACTATTCAGACTGGACTAGTACTATTCAGACTGGACTAGTAGAACATGTGTGGGGGAGGGGTTAATACTATTCAGACTGGACTAGTACTATTCAGACTGGACTAGTAGAAAATGTGTGGGGGGAGGGGACTAGTACTATTCAGACTGGACTAGTACTATTCAGACTGGACTAGTACTATTCAGACTGGACTAGTACTATTCAGACTGGACTAGTACTATTCAGACTGGACTAGTAGAAAATGTGTGGGGGAGGGACTAGTACTATTCAGACTGGACTAGTACTATTCAGACTGGACTAGTACTATTCAGACTGGACTAGTACTATTCAGACTGGACTAGTAGAAAATGTGTGGGGGGAGGGGACTAGTACTATTCAGACTGGACTAGTACTATTCAGACTGGACTAGTACTATTCAGACTGGACTAGTAGAAAATGTGTGGGTGGAGGGGACTAGTACTATTCAGACTGGACTAGTACTATTCAGACTGGACTAGTAGAACATGTGTGGGGGGAGGGGTTAGTACTATTCAGACTGGACTAGTACTAATCCGACTGGACTAGTACTATTCAGACTGGACTAGTAGAAAATGTGTGGGGGGAGGGGACTAGTACTATTCAGACTGGACTAGTACTATTCAGACTGGACTAGTACTATTCAGACTGGACTAGTACTATTCAGACTGGACTAGTACTATTCAGACTGGACTAGTAGAAAATGTGTGGGTGGAGGGGACTAGTACTATTCAGACTGGACTAGTACTATTCAGACTGGACTAGTAGAACATGTGTGGGGGGAGGGGTTAGTACTATTCAGACTGGACTAGTACTAATCCGACTGGACTAGTACTATTCAGACTGGACTAGTAGAAAATGTGTGGGTGGAGGGGACTAGTACTATTCAGACTGGACTTGTACTATTCAGACTGGACTAGTATAACATGTGTTGGGGGGCGGTAGGTTGGGCTAACTCCTCTGTCCTCTGTCTGTTTCGGTGTGGTGTGGTGTGTCCGTGTCCAGTGGTAGCGGTGGTGCCAGTGAGGTTGGTGGGAGGGGCGTCTGCGTGGGAGGGGCGTGTTGAGGTGTTCCACGGGGGCGTGTGGGGATCCGTCTGCGACGACCAATGGGATGAGAGCGACGTGGAGGTTGTCTGTCGACAGCTGGGCCTGGGGTGAGAACGCACACACCTTAAGCACACACACACGCACCAGACCTGGATTTCAAAAACTTGAAAAATAGATTCAAATCCTTTATCTGTGGCTGTTTTGAGCTTGATTTAAATCCTTTAACTGTGGCTGTTTGGGTTTAATTCAAATCCTTTATCTGTGGCAGTTTGAGTTTGATTTAAATCCTTTAACTGTGGCTGTTTGGGTTTAATTCAAATCCTTTATCTGTGGCTGTTTTGAGCTTGATGGCTTAATAAACCAACAGAAAAGTCTCAGAACTGTAAACACTGCCTCCAGGCAGACCCAAGCAAAAACTTTGTGAATATTTGAATTTATTTGAAACTCAGGTCTGTCTGTCTCACACAGCTATACATGTACTGAACCAAAGGGGATCAGGTCTGTTAATGGACTGACCCAGAGGCGATCGGGTCTGTCAACGGACTGACCCAGAGGGGATCGGGTCTGTTAACGGACTGACCCAGAGGGGATCGGGTCTGTCAACGGACTGACCCAGAGGGGATCGGGTCTGTCAACGGACTGACCCAGAGGGGATCGGGTCTGTCAACGGACTGACCCAGAGGGGATCGGGTCTGTTAACGGACTGACCCAGAGGGGATCAGGTCTGTCAACGGACTGACCCAGAGGGGATCAGTGTCTTAACAGTGCGATTTGCCAAGGCAGGATACTCTGAGCGCAGCCCAATCCAGAAATCTTGCAGTGGCTTCTGATTTTAAAATCAATTTTCACGGGAACCGCTTGTTGCAATTTTGATGAGGCTCTCTTGTTCAGATATCAGTAAGTGGACTGGAGGCAGGGCATGAAAGTTGTTAGTGTCATCCGTTTCGGGAAAGTACCTGCGTAATTGCGAACCCAACTCACTCAGGTGCTTCTCTATATCACATTTGACATTGTCCGTAAGCTTGAGTTCATTTACACACAAAAAAATCATACAATGATGGAAAGACCTGTGTGTTGTCCTTGTTAATGCAGACAGAGAAGAGCTCCAACTTCTTAATCATAGCCTCAATTTTGTCCCGCACATTGAATATAGTTGTGGAGAGTCCCTGTAATCCTTGATTCAGATCATTCAGGTGAGAAAAAACATCACCCAGATAGACCAGTCATCACCCAGATAGACCAGTCATCACCCAGATAGACCAGTCATCACCCAGATAGACCAGTCATCACCCAGATAGACCAGTCATCACCCAGATAGGCCAGTCATCACCCAGATAGACCAGTCATCACCCAGATAGGCCAGTCATCACCCAGATAGACCAGTCATCACCCAGATAGACCAGTCATCACCCAGATAGGCCAGTCGTGTGAGAAACTCGTCATCATGCAAGCGGTCAGACAAGAGAAAATGATGGTCAGTAAAGAAAACTTTAAGCTCGTCTCTCAATTCAAAAAAACGTGTCAATACTTTTCCCCTTGATAACCAGCGCACTTCTGTACGTTGTAAAAGCGTTACATGGTCGCTGCCCATATCATTGCATAGTGCAGAAAATACACGAGAGTTCAGGGGCCTTGCTTTAACAAAGTTAACCATTTTCACTGTAAAACGTCTTTCAAGCTGTCAGGCATTCCCTTGGCAGCAAGAGCCTCTGGGTGGATGCTGCAGTGGACCCAAGTGGCGTCGGGAGCAACTGTTATTTCGCTAGATGGTTTCATAAAAAAAAAAATTGCGCTACTAGGGGCGAGGAAAAAAAAACTCACCCAAATGTATAGGCCTGTTGGAAAATACAAATGGACTGTTTGAAAACGTGAAGGATTTATTTATTTTTTTACAAAATATATTTATATATATATATATATATTTTTTTTTTATGTGAATCACATTTGAATTTGGCGTACCCCCGACGGACCCCAGTTTGGGAATACCTGCTCTAATATAACTATAGTTATAGACACATCTTAGTAGACGTGTAGATAAGTAGATGTGTCTTAGCAGACGTGTAGATAAGTAGATGTTTCTTAGCAGACGTGTAGATAGGTAGATGTTTCTTAGTAGACGTGTAGATGGGTAGATGTTTCTTAGTAGACGTGTAGATAAGTAGATGTGTCTTAGCAGACGTGTAGATAGGTAGATGTTTCTTAGTAGACGTGTAGATGGGTAGATGTTTCTTAGTAGACGTGTAGATAAGTAGATGTTTCTTAGTAGACGTGTAGATGAGTAGATGTTTCTTAGTAGACGTGTAGATAAGTAGATGTTTCTTAGTAGACGTGTAGATAAGTAGATGTTTCTTAGTCTTTAAAGAAAGATTGTGTTCTTTATATGAGGAATGTTTAACTTTGTACAACCACAACCTCTCGTAGCTATAGATGCTAATCCAGGAAGCCAATCACTTGGACCTTTTTTCCTATGGGGTTATAGAGTTGTAGGTTTCAACACCAGGATGGTGTGTTCAATACCCGCTGGGGCCAGGATGGTGGGTTCAATACCCGCTGGGGCCAGGATGGTGGGTTCATTACCCGCTGGGGCCAGGATGGTGGGTTCAATACCCGCTGGGAATGAGGATGGTGTGTTCAATACCCGCTGGGAATGGGATGGTGGGTTCAATACCGCTGGGGCCAGGATGGTGGGTTCATTACCGCTGGGGCCAGGATGGTGGGTTCAATACCCGCTGGGGCCAGGATGGTGTGTTCAATACCCGCTGGGGCCAGGATGGTGGGTTCAATACCCGCTGGGGCCAGGATGGTGGGTTCAATACCCGCTGGGGCCAGGATGGTGGGTTCATTACCCGCTGGGGCCAGGATGGTGGGTTCAATACCCGCTGGGGCCAGGATGGTGGGTTCAATACCCGCTGTGGCCAGGATGGTGGGTTCAATACCCGCTGGGGCCAGGATGGTGGGTTCAATACCCGCTGGGGCCAGGATGGTGGGTTCATTACCGCTGGGGCCAGGATGGTGGGTTCAATACCCGCTGGGGCCAGGATGGTGGGTTCAATACCCGCTGGGGCCAGGATGGTGAGTTCATTACCCGCTGGGGCCAGAATGGTGGGTTTAATACCCGCTGGGACCAGGATGGTGGGTTCAAAACCCGCTGGGGCCAGGATGGTGGGTTCAATACCCGCTGGGGCCAGGATGGTGGGTTTAATACCCGCTGGGGCCAGGATGGTGGGTTCAATACCGCTGGGGCCAGGATGGTGGGTTCAATACCGCTGGGGCCAGGATGGTGAGTTCAATACCCGGTGGGGCCAGGATGGTGGGTTCAATACCCGCTGGGGCCAGGATGGTGTGTTTAATACCCGCTGGGGCCAGGATGGTGGGTTCAATACCCGCTGGGGCCAGGATGGTGGGTTCAATACCCGCTGGGGCCAGGATGGTGTGTTCAATACCGCTGGGGCCAGGATGGTGTGTTTAATACCGCTGGGAATAGGATGGTGAGTTCAATACCCGCTGGGGCCAGGATGGTGGGTTCAATATCCGCTGGGGCCAGGATGGTGGGTTCAATACCCGCTGGGGCCAGGATGGTGGGTTCAATACCCGCTGGGGCCAGGATGGTGGGTTCAATACCCGCTGGGGCCAGGATGGTGAGTTCAATACCCGCTGGGGCCAGGATGGTGGGTTCAATACCGCTGGGAATGGATGGTGGGTTCAATACCGCTGGGGCCAGGATGGTGGGTTCAATACCCGCTGGGGCCAGGATGGTGAGTTCAATACCCGCTGGGGCCAGGATGGTGGGTTCAATACCCGCTGGGGCCAGGATGGTGGGTTCAATACCCGCTGGGGCCAGGATGGTGGGTTCAATACCGCTGGGGCCAGGATGGTGGGTTCAATACCGCTGGGAGCCAGGATGGTGAGTTCAATACCGCTGGGGCCAGGATGGTGGGTTCAATACCCGCTGGGCCAGGATGGTGGGTTCAATACCGCTGGGGCCAGGATGGTGGGTTCAATACCCGCTGGGAATAGGATGGTGGGTTCAATACCGCTGGGCCAGGATGGTGAGTTCAATACCCGCTGGGGCCAAGATGGTGGGTTCAATACCCGCTGGGGTCAATACCCGCTGGGGCCAGGATGGTGTGTTCTATACCCGCTGGGGCAAGGATGGTGGGTTCAATACCCGCTGGGGCCAGGATGGTGGGTTCAATACCCGCTGGGGCCACTCATAGGAAAATGTGTGCTCACAGTATGTACGTCGCGTTGGATAAGAGCTGCTATAATTTTTGTTGTAGACTTTGTAGGTCTGGAAATCATGTCAAATCATTCAAAAATACTGTGTTATTTTCAAGAAGAAGGTGTGTAGGACTATGTATCTGTTTGACTTTGACTTGAATGTGTACCCCCCTCTCTCTGTCTCTCTGTCTCTCTGTCTCTCTGTCTCTGTCTCTGTCTCTGTCTCTCCTCTCTGTCTCTGTCTCTGTCTCTGTCTCTCTCTCTCTGTCTCTCTCTCTCTCTCTCTCTCTCTCTAGGGGTGTAGCACGAGCGTGGGGTCAGGCGTATTTCGAGGCGGGGTCAGGCAGGGTGTGGCTGGATGAGGTGCGCTGCACGGGGAATGAGCTGTCCCTGGAACAGTGTCCTAAAGCTGCCTGGGGAGAACACAACTGTCTCCACTCTGAAGACGCAGGGGTCTCCTGTACCCCTCTCACTGGTACGATGGGACGCCTTCACACCCACACTGGCACACACACTGGTACACACACTACTCACACACTACACACACACATACTACACACTGGTACACACACTGGTACACACACTACTCACACTCGCATCTCTCACTGGTTCACACACCCACCACAACACATCTGACATGAATTACCTATGCTAGAAAATAATGTCTGGTTTTCCAACATGGGTCCAGTGATTTACTGTCTCTGACTGCCCTCTCTCTCCACCCTCTCTCTCTCTCTCTCTCTCTCTCTCTCTCTCTCTCTCTCTCCATCTCTCTTTCTCTCTCTCCGTCCCTCTTTCTGTCTGTCTCCAGATGGCTCGGTGCGGTTGGCTGGGGTTAGTGGGAGCAGTGAGGGCAGACTGGAGGTGTTCTATAGAGGTCACTGGGGGACGGTGTGTGACGATGGATGGACTGACTCCAACACACAGGTGGTCTGTAGACAGCTGGGGTACAGGTGAGGAGAGAGAGACTAACACACAGGTGGTCTGTAGACAGCTGGGGTACAGGTGAGGAGTGAGAGACTAACACACAGGTGGTCTGTGGACAGCTGGGGTACAGGTGAGGAGAGAGAGACTAACACACAGGTGGTCTGTAGACAGCTGGGGTACAGGTGAGGAGAGAGAGACTAACACACAGGTGGTCTGTAGACAGCTGGGGTACAGGTGAGGAGAGAGAGACTAACACACAGGTGGTCTGTGGACAGCTGGGGTACAGGTGAGGAGAGAGACTAACACACAGGTGGTCTGTAGACAGCTGGGGTACAGGTGAGGAGAGAGAGACTAACACACAGGTGGTCTGTGGACAGCTGGGGTACAGGTGAGGAGAGAGACTAACACACAGGTGGTCTGTAGACAGCTGGGATACAGGTGAGGAGAGAGACTAACACACAGGTGGTCTGTAGACAGCTGGGGTACAGGTGAGGAGAGAGACTAACACACAGGTGGTCTGTAGACAGCTGGGGTACAGGTGAGGAGAGAGAGACACACACAGGTGGTCTGTAGACAGCTGGGATACAGGTGAGGAGAGAGACTAACACACAGGTGGTCTGTAGACAGCTGGGATACAGGTGAGGAGAGAGACACACACAGGTGGTCTGTAGACAGCTGGGATACAGGTGAGGAGAGAGACTAACACACAGGTGGTCTGTAGACAGCTGGGATACAGGTGAGGAGAGAGACTAACACACAGGTGGTCTGTAGACAGCTGGGATACAGGTGAGGAGAGAGACTAACACACAGGTGGTCTGTAGACAGCTGGGGTACAGGTGAGGAGAGAGACACACACAGGTGGTCTGTAGACAGCTGGGATACAGGTGAGGAGAGAGACTAACACACAGGTGGTCTGTAGACAGCTGGGGTACAGGTGAGGAGAGAGACACACACAGGTGGTCTGTAGACAGCTGGGATACAGGTGAGGAGAGAGACTAACACACAGGTGGTCTGTAGACAGCTGGGGTACAGGTGAGGAGAGAGACTAACACACAGTATTTACTGAAAACTAAAGGTGTGTGTTCTCTCTAGATCAGGGGAGTCACTTCCTCCTGAGGGGTCAGAGGTCGGCCCAGGTGGGCCGTTTCCGGCCGGGTCAGACCCCATCCTATTGGACGATGTGAGCTGTACGGGGAAGGAGCCAAGCCTATCACTGTGCAGCAGGAGGGAGTGGCTTAGACATGACTGTTCCCACAAGGAAGATGTCAACATCCGCTGTAGGGACAAACTCATAAACCCCCTCCCCAGTAAGTACAAACCCCCTCCCCAGTAAGTACAAACCCCCTCCCCAGTAAGTACACTCATAAACCCCCTCCCCAGTAAGTACACTCATAAACCCCCTCCCCAGTAAGTACACTCATAAACCCCCTCCACAGTAAGTACACTCATAAACCCCCTCCCCAGTAAGTACACTCATAAACCCCCTCCACAGTAAGTACACTCATAAACCCCCTCCACAGTAAGTACACTCATAAACCCCCTCCCCAGTAAGTACACTCATAAACCCCCAGTAAGTACACTCATAAACCCTCCACAGTAAGTACACTCATAAACCCCTCCCCAGTAAGTACACTCATGAACCCTCCACAGTAAGTACACTCATAAACCCCTCCACAGTAAGTACACTCATAAACCCCCTCCCAGTAAGTACACTCATAAACCCCTCCCCAGTAAGTACACTCATAAACCCCTCCCCAGTAAGTACACACCCTCCCAGTAAGTACACTCATAAACCCCTCCACAGTAAGTACACTCATAAACCCCTCCCCAGTAAGTACACTCATAAACCCCTCCCCAGTAAGTACACTCATAAACCCTCCACAGTAAGTACACTCATAAACCCTCCACAGTAAGTACACTCATAAACCCCTCCACAGTAAGTACACTCATAAACCCCTCCCCAGTAAGTACACTCATAAACCCCTCCACAGTAAGTACACTCATAAACCCTCCACAGTAAGTACACTCATAAACCCCTCCCCAGTAAGTACACTCATAAACCCTCTCCACAGTAAGTACACTCATAAACCCTCCACAGTAAGTACACTCATAAACCCCTCCCCAGTAAGTACACTCATAAACCCCTCCCCAGTAAGTACACTCATAAACCCCTCCCCAGTAAGTACACACCCCTCCCCAGTAAGTACACTCATAAACCCCTCCACAGTAAGTACACTCATAAACCCCCCCTCCCAGTAAGTACACTCATAAACCCCTCCCCAGTAAGTACACTCATAAACCCCTCCACAGTAAGTACACTCATAAACCCCCTCCACAGTAAGTACACTCATAAACCCCCTCCACAGTAAGTACACTCATAAACCCCCTCCACAGTAAGTACACTCATAAACCCCCTCCACAGTAAGTACACTCATAAACCCCCTCCCCAGTAAGTACACTCATAAACCCCCTCCCCAGTAAGTACACTCATAACCCCCCTCCCCAGTAAGTACACTCATAAAACCCCTCCACAGTAAGTACACACACCCTCCCCAGTAAGTACCTCATAACCCCCCTCCCAGTAAGTACACTCATAAACCCCTCCCCAGTAAGTACACTCATAAACCCCCCACAGTAAGTACACTCATAAACCCCTCCACCGTAAGTACACTCATAAACCCCCCCCACAGTAAGTACACTCATAAACCCCCTCCCCAGTAAGTACACTCATAAAACCCCTCCACAGTAAGTACACACACCCTCCCCAGTAAGTACACTCATAAACCCCCTCCACAGTAAGTACACACACAAACCCCCTCCCCAGTAAGTACACTCATAAAACCCCTCCCCAGTAAGTACACACCCCCTCCCCAGTAAGTATTGTCTGTAGTATTCACATACTATAATAGGTTAGATCTGTTACATATGATGTGAGGGAGAGAAACACTGTCTGTCTGTCTGTCTGTGTGAGGGAGAGAGAAACACTGTCTGTCTGTCTCTCTGTGTCTGTGTGAGGGAGAGAGAAACACTGTCTGTCTGTCTCTCTGTGTGTGTGTGAGAGAGAGAAACGCTGTCTCTGTGTGTGTGAGGGATGAGAGAGAGAAACGCTGTCTCTGTGTGGGAGAGAGAGAGAAACACTGTCTCTGTGTGTGTGAGGGATGAGAGAGAGAAACGCTGTCTCTGTGTGTGAGAGAGAGAGAAACGCTGTCTCTGTGTGTGTGAGGGAGGAGAGAGAGAAACGCTGTCTCTGTGTGTGTGAGGGAGGAGAGAGAGAAACACTGTCTCTGTGTGTGTGAGGGAGGAGAGAGAGAAACGCTGTCTCTGTGTGTACAGGGTAATGTACAGCCTGCACCATGTCATTCCAACGTGTGAACCAGATGTGATGACGCAGCAGACGGATTCACACAACGGTTCTGTTGCTAGGGGGGTTGTTATGGCTACGACCCGCCGACGTGCACTCCATATGGAGGGAAGACACTTTATTATCTCCACACACACACACACACACACACACATTATATATACAGATTGTCCAGCTGACCAGTGAGACAGGAATACTAATGTTATTGAAACAAAACCAACAACAGCTCAGCAGTCTCCGTCGTGTGTGTGTGTGTGTGTGTGTGTGTGTGTGTGTGTGTGTGTGTGTGTGTGTGTGTGTGTGTGTGGAAAGCTCTATGTCATTACCATAAAGGACCACTTTGGTAATAGTTGTTTTAACTCTTTCACGTGTGTGTTATCCTGGATCAGATGACATCTGGTCTGGTATATTATTGGGGAATGGTTTGACTGTAACACCTCTGACTGAGAGACATGGGGAATGGTTTGACTGTAACACCTCTGACTGAGAGACATGGGGAATGGTTTGACTGTAACACCTCTGACTGAGAGACATGGGGAATGGTTTGACTGTAACACCTCTGACTGAGAGACATGGGGAATGGTTTGACTGTAACACCTCTGACTGAGAGACATAAGGAATGGTTTGACTGAGAGACATGGGGAATGGTTTGACTGTAACACCTCTGACTGAAATAGTCAGAGGTGTCACAGTCAAACCATTCCCCATGCTATAGAGACATGTCATTGCCAGGTAGTGTGTCTCTCCCCTCCCCAGACAGGTTTGTGTTGCTTGTGCACAAGTGGAAAAGACATGCAGTGCTTTGAAGTGTAAACACACATCTCTCCTTAGCCCCCTCTCTCCTTGGCCCCCTCTCTCCTTAGCCCCCCTCTCTCTCCTTGGCCCCCTCTCTCCTTGGCCCCCCCCTCTCTCTCCTTGGCCCCCCTCTCTCTCCTTGGCCCCCCTCTCCTCCTTATCCCCCTCTCTCTCCTTAGCCCCCCCTCTCTCCTTAGCCCCCTCTCTTCTCCTTAGCCCCCTTCTCTCTCTCCTTAGCCCCCTCTCTCTCCTTGGCCCCCCTCTCTCCTTGGCCCCCCTCTCTCCTTGGCCCCCTCTCTCCTTAGCCCCTCTCTCCTTGGCCCCCTCTCTCCTTAGGCCCCCCTCTCTCTCCTTAGCCCCCCCCTCTCCTTAGCCCCTCTCTCCTTAGCCCCCTCTCTCTCCTTAGCCCCCCTCTCTCTCCTTAGCCCCCTCTCTCCTCTCTCCTCCCTCTCTCCTTGGCCCCCTCTCTCCTTAGCCCCCTCTCTCTCCTTAGCCCCCTCTCTCCTTAGCCCCCCCTCTCTCTCCTTAGCCCCCCTCTCTCCTTAGCCCCCCTCTCTCCTTAGCCCCCTCTCTCCTTAGCCCCCTCTCCTTAGCCTCTCTCTCCTTAGCCCCCTCTCTCTCCTTAGCCCCCTCTCTCTCCTTAGCCCCCTCTCTCCTTAGCCCCCCTCTCTCTCCTTAGCCCCCTCTCTCTCCTTAGCCCCCCCTCTCTCTCCTTAGCCCCCTCTCTCTCCTTGGCCCCCCCTCTCTCCTTGGCCCCCTCTCTCTCCTTAGCCCCCTCTCTCCTTAGCCCCCCTCTCTCCTTAGCCCCCCTCTCTCCTTAGCCTCCCCCTCTCTCCTTAGCCCCCCTCTCCTTAGCCCTCTCTCCCTTAGCCCCCCTCTCTCCTTGGCCCCTCTCTGGCCCTCTCTCTCCTTGGCCCTCTCTCTCCTTGGCCCCCTCTCTCTCCTTAGCCCCCCTCTCTCCTTAGCCCCTCTCTCCTTGGCCCTCTCTCTCATGGCCCTCTCTCTTGGCCCCTCTCTCCTTGGCCCCCCTCTCTCCTTGGCCCCCTCTCTCTCTTAGCCCCCCTCTCTCCTGGCCCCCCTCTCTCCTTGGCCCCCTCTCTCCTTAGCCCCCTCTCTCCTTGGCCCCCTCTCTCTCCTTGGCCCCCCTCTCTCTCCTTGGCCCCCCTCTCTCTCCTTGGCCCCCCCTCTCTCCTTGGCCCCCTCTCTCTCCTTGGCCCCCTCTCTCTCCTTGGCCCCCTCTCTCTCCTTAGCCCCCCTCTCTCTCCTTAGCCCCCCTCTCTCCTTGGCCCCCTCTCTCTCCTGCCCCCCTCTCTCCTTGGCCCCCCTCTCTCTCCTTGGCCCCCTCTCTCCTTGGCCCCCCCCTCTCTCCTTGGCCCCCTCTCTCCTTGGCCCCCCCTCTCTCCTTAGCCCCCTCTCTCTCCTTGGCCCCCCCTCTCTCCTTAGCCCCCTCTCTCCTTAGCCCCCTCTCTCTCTTGGCCCCCCTCTCTCTCCTTAGCCCCCCTCTCTCCTTGGCCCCCCTCTCTCTCCTTGGCCCCCCCCCTCTCTCTCCTTAGCCCCCTCTCTCTCCTTAGCCCCTCCTCTCTCCTTAGCCCCCCTCTCTCTCTCCTTGGCCCCCTCTCTCTCCTTAGCCCCCTCTCTCCTTAGCCCCCTCTCTCCTTAGCCCCCCCCGCCTTGTCACTTGAGGTTCTGAATAGCATGACCGTGATAAGATCATGAAAACATTTAGTAAACCCATGTGGAAACAACTGCTCATAAAACACACACGCCCTTTGACCCAGAGCCTGAAAGAGCAGAGAGACTAAGAGGAACACATCAGTACCTGACTGACTGACTGACTGACTGGTGTGTGTGTGTGTGTCTGTAAGTGTAGAGTAGTGATGATCTGTTAAACAGTTCTGACTGATTAGATTAGCCAACCGGACAGAGAGAGAGAGAGTTGGGTGTTATGTAGAATGGTATTTACAAAAATCGTTGAAACTGGAGACACTTATCTCCCTTACTAGCTTTAAGCACCAGCTGTCAGAGCAGCTCACAGATCACTGCACCTGTACATAGCCCAACCAACTACCTCATCCCCTACCGTATTTATTTATCTTGCTCCTTTGCACCCCAGGATTTTTACTTTGCACATTCATCGTCACCATTATTAGTCAGTTGTACAACCGAATGCCTTCAACCGAAATGTGTCTTCCGCATTTAACCCAACCCCTCTGAATCAGAGAGGTGCGGGGGGCTGCCTTTAATCAACATCCACGTCTTCGGCGCCCGGGGAACAGTGGGTTAACTGCCTTGTTCAGGGGCAGAACGACAGATTTTTACCTTGTCAGCTCGGGGATTTGAACCTGCAGCCCTCCGGTTACAAGTCCAACGCTCTAACCACTAGGCTACCTGCCGCCATGTTAAATTGCTATACTGTAGTTACTTTGCCACCATGGCCTATTTATTGCCTTATGTTCCTTATCCTACCTCATTTGCACACATTGTATATAGATTTGTTTTCTTCTACTGTATTATTGACTGTATGTTTGTTTTACTCCATGTGTAACTCTGTGTTGTTTTATGTGTCGAACTGCTTTGCTTTATCTTGGCCAGGTCGCAGTTGTAAATGAGAACTTGTTCTCAACTAGCCTACCTGGTTAAATCTAAGTGAACTGGCCTACCTGGTTAAATCCAGGTGAACTGGCCTACCTGGTTAAATCAAGGCGAACTGGCCTACCTGGTTAAATAAAGGCGAACTGGCCGACCTGGTTAAATCAAGGTGAACTGGCCTACCTGGTTAAATCCAGGTGAACTGGCCTACCTAGTTAAATCCAGGTGAACTGGCCTACCTGGTTAAATCAAGGTGAACTGGCCTACCTGGTTAAATAAAGGTGAACTGGCCGACCTGGTTAAATCAAGGCGAAATGGCCTACCTGGTTAAATCAAGGCGAACTGGCCTACCTGGTTAAATCAAGGTGAACTGGCCTACCTGGTTAAATCCAGGTGAACTGGCCTACCTGGTTAAATCAAGGTGAACTGGCCTACCTGGTTAAATCAAGGCGAACTGGCCTACCTGGTTAAATCAAGGCGAACTGGCCTACCTGGTTAAATCAAGGCGAACTGGCCTACCTGGTTAAATCAAGGCGAACTGGCCTACCTGGTTAAATCCAGGTGAACTGGCCTACCTGGTTAAATCAAGGTGAACTGGCCTACCTGGTTAAATAAAGGCGAACTGGCCTACCTGGTTAAATCAAGGTGAACTGGCCTACCTTGTTAAATCAAGGCGAACTGGCCTACCTGGTTAAATCAAGGTGAACTGGCCTACCTGGTTAAATCAAGGCGAACTGGCCGACCTGGTTAAATCAAGGCGAACTGGCCTACCTGGTTAAATCAAGGCGAACTGGCCTACCTGGTTAAATCAAGGCGAACTTGCCTACCTGGTTAAATCAAGGTGAACTGGCCTACCTGGTTAAATAAAGGCGAACTGGCCTACCTGGTTAAATAGAGGCGAACTGGCCTACCTGGTTAAATCAAGGCGAACTACAATAAAAAAAAAATGTTTTTTTCTGATGTTCCCTCTCTCCTATCCCTCCCTCCCTCCCTCCCTCTCTCCTCCTCTTTCTCCTCCCCTCCCTCCTCCCCTCTCTCCTCCCCTCCCTCCCTCCCTCCCTCCCTCTGTGTATGTGTGTAGCAGGTGTCCCGGTGAGGCTGGTAGGAGGGGAGAGCGTTAAGGAGGGGAGAGTAGAGGTTTACCTCCAGGGGGTATGGGGGACGGTGTGTGACGATGGATGGACAGACATAAACGCAGAGGTGGTGTGTCGACAGCTGGGATACAGGTCTGTAACACTAGCGTTCGATGTGTGTGTGTAGACAGCTGAATCTCACCTCTGACCTCTGACAGTGCTGTTGACCCTCTCACTCTCTCATTCACCTTTCACTCACTCTCTCTCACTCTGTCCCCTTCTCTCTCTCTCTCTCTCTCTCTCTCTCTCTCTCTCTCTCTCTCTCTCTCTCTCTCTCTCTCTCTCTCTCTGTCCCCTTCCCCCTGATTGGAGTAAGCAAAACGGATAGGAACAGGAAATGGTAAGGGGACCTGAAATGTCAACAAGTTGTCTCGGTGCGCGCCCCACTTTATTTTACTTATATAACGTTTAGGTGACCATCCGAGTGAAATATTATCGCTAATAGTCATAAAAGGATAGCTAAGGATGCATTATAACTGGTATTTGATTTGTTTAGGAAAAGTTTATAGGTATATTTGAACGCGTTCTCTTCACGCTTCAATGGGCGATTCGACGTTGGATTTTCTGAACATAACGCACCAACCAAACAGAGATTTATGGATATAATAAATGACTTTTTCTAACAAAAGAACCATGGATTGTCTTCGTTGGACACTTGGGAAGCCCTCAGCAGAAGTTCTTCAAAAGGTAAGGGATTTGTTTTCGCTGTGAAATGGGTTTTGTGTGAACCGCGCTGGTTTATGAATTTATGCTAATGGTTAAATATTGTAGGTGCTATTCTCAAACAATCAAATGTTGTGCTTTCGCCGTAAAGCCTTTTTCCAGGACATAAATTCCTCTGGTTTTTGCCTGCTATATCCGTTCAGTTATACTCACAGACAATATTTTAACACTCTTAGAAACTTCAGAGTGTTTCCTATCCAATAGTACTAGTATTATGTGCATATCCTATTTTCTGGGCCTGAGTGGGAGGCATTTTACTTTGGGCACGCCAGACTCTCCAAAACCGTCACCTCTGCTGCTGCTCCCTACGAAGTTAAGAACTAACGTTATATAAAGCTGTCACTCCAAATTGACCAGAGTGTTTCTATAGTAACAGGGCTCACTCCACATTGACCAGAGTGTTTCTATAGTAACAGGGCTCACTCCACATTTACCAGAGTGTTTCTATAGTAACATGACACACTCCACATTGACCAGAGTGTTTCTATAGTAACATGACACATTCCACATTGACCAGAGTGTTTCTATAGTAACAGGGCTCACTGCACATTGACCAGAGTGTTTCTATAGTAACATGACACACTCCACATTGACCAGAGTGTTTCTATAGTAACAGGGCTCACTCCACATTGACCAGAGTGTTTCTATAGTAACAGGACTCACTCCACATTGACCAGAGTATTTCTATAGTAACAGGGCTCACTCCACAATTACCAGAGTGTTTCTATAGTAACATGACTCACTTCACATTGACCAGAGTGTTTCTATAGTAACAGGGCTCACTCCACATTGACCAGAGTGTTTCTATAGTAACATGACTCACTCCACATTGACCAGAGTGTTTCTATAGTAACAGGGCTCACTCCACATTGACCAGAGTGTTTCTATAGTAGCAGGACTCACTCCACATTGACCAGAGTGTTTCTATAGTAACAGGACTCACTCCACATTGACCAGAGTATTTCTATAGTAACAGGGCTCACTCCACAATTACCAGAGTGTTTCTATAGTAACATGACTCACTTCACATTGACCAGAGTGTTTCTATAGTAACAGGGCTCACTCCACAATTACCAGAGTGTTTCTATAGTAACATGACTCACTCCACATTGACCAGAGTGTTTCTATAGTAACAGGACTCACTCCACATTGACCAGAGTGTTTCTATAGTAACATGACTCACTCCACATTGACCAGAGCGTTTCTATAGTAACACGACTTACTCCACATTGACCAGAGTGTTTCTATAGTAACAAGGCTCACTTCACATTGACCAGAGTGTTTCTATAGTAACAGGGCTCACTCCACATTGATCAGAGTGTTTCTATAGTAACATGACTCACTCCACATTGACCAGAGTGTTTCTATAGTAACATGACTCACTCCACATTGACCAGAGTGTTTCTATAGTAACAGGGCTCACTCCACATTGACCAGAGTGTTTCTATAGTAACAGGGCTCACTCCACATTGACCAGAGTGTTTCTATAGTAACATGACTCACTCCACATTGACCAGAGCGTTTCTATAGTAACACGACTCACTCCACATTGACCAGAGTGTTTCTATAGTAACAGGGCTCACTCCACATTGACCAGAGTGTTTCTATAGTAACAGGGCTCACTCCACATTGACCAGAGTGTTTCTATAGTAACAGGGCTCACTCCACATTGACCAGAGTGTTTCTATAGTAACATGACTCACTCCACATTGACCAGAGTGTTTCTATAGTAACATGACACACTCCACATTGACCAGAGTGTTTCTATAGTAACAGGACTCACTCCACATTGACCAGAGTGTTTCTATAGTAACAGGACTCACTCCACAATTACCAGAGTGTTTCTATAGTAACATGACTCACTTCACATTGACCAGAGTGTTTCTATAGTAACAGGGCTCACTCCACATTGATCAGAGTGTTTCTATAGTAACATGACTCACTCCACATTGACCAGAGTGTTTCTATAGTAACAGGACTCACTCCACATTGACCAGAGTGTTTCTATAGTAACATGACTCACTCCACATTGACCAGAGCGTTTCTATAGTAACACGACTCACTCCACATTGACCAGAGTGTTTCTATAGTAACAGGGCTCACTCCACATTGACCAGAGCGTTTCTATAGTAACACGACTCACTCCACATTGACCAGAGTGTTTCTATAGTAACAGGGCTCACTCCACATTGACCAGAGTGTTTCTATAGTAACAGGGCTCACTCCACATTGACCAGAGTGTTTCTATAGTAACAGGGCTCACTCCACATTGACCAGAGTGTTTCTATAGTAACAGGGCTCACTCCACATTGACCAGAGTGTTTCTATAGTAACAGGGCTCACTCCACATTGACCAGAGTGCTTCTATAGTAACAGGGCTCACTCCACATTGACCAGAGTGTTTCTGTAGTAACACGACTCACTCCACATTGACCAGAGTGTTTCTGTAGTAACATGACACACTCCACATTGACCAGAGTGTTTCTATAGTAACAGGGCTCACTCCACAATTACCAGAGTGTTTCTATAGTAACAGGGCTCACTCCACAATTACCAGAGTGTTTCTATAGTAACATGACTCACTTCACATTGACCAGAGTGTTTCTATAGTAACATGACACACTCCACATTGACCAGAGTGTTTCTATAGTAACAGGGCTCACTCCACATTGACCAGAGTGTTTCTATAGTAACAGGGCTCACTCCACATTGACCAGAGTGTTTCTATAATAACAGGGCTCACTCCACATTGACCAGAGTGTTTCTATACTAACAGGGCTCACTCCACGTTGACCAGAGTGTTTCTATAGTAACAGGGCTCACTCCACATTGACCAGAGTGTTTCTATAGTAACAGGACTCACTCCACATTGACCAGAGTGTTTCTATAGTAACAGGGCTCACTCCACAATTACCAGAGTGTTTCTATAGTAACATGACTCACTTCACATTGACCAGAGTGTTTCTATAGTAACAGGGCTCACTCCACATTGATCAGAGTGTTTCTATAGTAACATGACTCACTCCACATTGACCAGAGTGTTTCTATAGTAACAGGACTCACTCCACATTGACCAGAGTGTTTCTATAGTAACAGGGCTCACTCCACATTGACCAGAGTGTTTCTATAGTAACAGGGCTCACTCCACATTGACCAGAGTGTTTCTATAGTAACAGGGCTCACTCCACATTGACCAGAGTGTTTCTATAGTAACATGACTCACTCCACATTGACCAGAGTGTTTCTATAGTAACATGACACACTCCACATTGACCAGAGTGTTTCTATAGTAACATGACACACTCCACATTGACCAGAGTGTTTCTATAGTAACATGACACACTCCACATTGACCAGAGTGTTTCTATAGTAACAGGGCTCACTCCACAATTACCAGAGTGTTTCTATAGTAACAGGGCTCACACCACATTGACCAGAGTGTTTCTATAGTAACAGGACTCACTCCACATTGACCAGAGTGTTTCTATAGTAACAGGACTCACTCCACATTGACCAGAGTGTTTCTATAGTAACAGGACTCACTCCACATTGACCAGAGTATTTCTATAGTAACAGGGCTCACTCCACAATTACCAGAGTGTTTCTATAGTAACATGACTCACTTCACATTGACCAGAGTGTTTCTATAGTAACAGGGCTCACTCCACATTGATCAGAGTGTTTCTATAGTAACATGACTCACTCCACATTGACCAGAGTGTTTCTATAGTAACAGGACTCACTCCACATTGACCAGAGTGTTTCTATAGTAACATGACTCACTCCACATTGACCAGAGCGTTTCTATAGTAACACGACTCACTCCACATTGACCAGAGTGTTTCTATAGTAACAGGGCTCACTCCACATTGACCAGAGTGTTTCTATAGTAACACGACTCACTCCACATTGACCAGGGTGTTTCTATAGTAACAGGGCTCACTCCACATTGACCAGAGTGTTTCTATAGTAACAGGGCTCACTCCACATTGACCAGAGTGTTTCTATAGTAACAGGGCTCACTCCACATTGACCAGAGTGTTTCTATAGTAACAGGGCTCACTCCACATTGACCAGAGTGTTTCTATAGTAACATGACTCACTCCACATTGACCAGAGCGTTTCTATAGTAACACGACTCACTCCACATTGACCAGAGTGTTTCTATAGTAACAGGGCTCACTCCACATTGACCAGAGTGTTTCTATAGTAACAGGGCTCACTCCACATTGACCAGAGTGTTTCTATAGTAACAGGGCTCACTCCACATTGACCAGAGTGTTTCTATAGTAACATGACTCACTCCACATTGACCAGAGTGTTTCTATAGTAACATGACACACTCCACATTGACCAGAGTGTTTCTATAGTAACATGACACACTCCACATTGACCAGAGTGTTTCTATAGTAACAGGACTCACTCCACATTGACCAGAGTGTTTCTATAGTAACATGACACACTCCACATTGACCAGAGTGTTTCTATAGTAACAGGGCTCACTCCACATTGACCAGAGTGTTTCTATAGTAACATGACTCACTCCACATTGACCAGAGCGTTTCTATAGTAACATGACTCACTCCACATTGACCAGAGCGTTTCTATAGTAACACGACTCACTCCACATTGACCAGAGTGTTTCTATAGTAACAGGGCTCACTCCACATTGACCAGAGTGTTTCTATAGTAACAGGGCTCACTCCACATTGACCAGAGTGTTTCTATAGTAACAGGGCTCACTCCACATTGACCAGAGTGTTTCTATAGTAACATGACTCACTCCACATTGACCAGAGTGTTTCTATAGTAACATGACACACTCCACATTGACCAGAGTGTTTCTATAGTAACATGACACACTCCACATTGACCAGAGTGTTTCTATAGTAACATGACACACTCCACATTGACCAGAGTGTTTCTATAGTAACAGGGCTCACACCACATTGACCAGAGTGTTTCTATAGTAACAGGACTCACTCCACATTGACCAGAGTGTTTCTATAGTAACAGGACTCACTCCACAATTACCAGAGTGTTTCTATAGTAACATGGCTCACTTCACATTGACCAGAGTGTTTCTATAGTAACAGAGCTCACTCCACATTGATCAGAGTGTTTCTATAGTAACATGACTCACTCCACATTGACCAGAGTGTTTCTATAGTAACAGGACTCACTCCACATTGACCAGAGTGTTTCTATAGTAACATGACACACTCCACATTGACCAGAGTGTTTCTATAGTAACATGACACACTCCACATTGACCAGAGTGTTTCTATAGTAACAGGGCTCACTCCACATTGACCAGAGTGTTTCTATAGTAACATGACACACTCCACATTGACCAGAGTGTTTCTATAGTAACATGACTCACTCCACATTGACCAGAGTGTTTCTATAGTAACAGGGCTCACTCCACATTGACCAGAGTGTTTCTATAGTAACAGGGCTCACTCCACATTGACCAGAGCGTTTCTATAGTAACATGACTCACTCCACATTGACCAGAGCGTTTCTATAGTAACATGACTCACTCCACATTGACCAGAGCGTTTCTATAGTAACACGACTCACTCCACATTGACCAGAGTGTTTCTATAGTAACAGGGCTCACTCCACATTGACCAGAGTGTTTCTATAGTAACAGGGCTCACTCCACATTGACCAGAGTGTTTCTATAGTAACAGGGCTCACTCCACATTGACCAGAGTGTTTCTATAGTAACATGACTCACTCCACATTGACCAGAGTGTTTCTATAGTAACATGACACACTCCACATTGACCAGAGTGTTTCTATAGTAACAGGGCTCACTCCACGTTGACCAGAGTGTTTCTATAGTAACAGGACTCACTCCACATTGACCAGAGTGTTTCTATAGTAACAGGGCTCACTCCACATTGACCAGAGTGTTTCTATAGTAACACGACTCACTCCACATTGACCAGAGTTTTTCTATAGTAACATGACACACTCCACATTGACCAGAGTGTTTCTATAGTTACAGGGCTCACTCCACAATTACCAGAGTGTTTCTATAGTAACAGGGCTCACTCCACAATTACCAGAGTGTTTCTATAGTAACAGGGCTCACTCCACAATTACCAGAGTGTTTCTATAGTAACATGACTCACTTCACATTGACCAGAGTGTTTCTATAGTAACATGACACACTCCACATTGACCAGAGTGTTTCTATAGTAACAGGGCTCACTCCACATTGACCAGAGTGTTTCTATAGTAACAGGGCTCACTCCACATTGACCAGAGTGTTTCTATAGTAACAGGGCTCACTCCACATTGACCAGAGTGTTTCTATAGTAACAGGGCTCACTCCACATTGACCAGAGTGTTTCTATAGTAACAGGGCTCACTCCACATTGACCAGAGTGTTTCTATACTAACAGGGCTCACTCCACATTGACCAGAGTGTTTCTATAGTAACAGGACTCACTCCACATTGACCAGAGTATTTCTATAGTAACAGGGCTCACTCCACAATTACCAGAGTGTTTCTATAGTAACATGACTCACTTCACATTGACCAGAGTGTTTCTATAGTAACAGGGCTCACTCCACATTGATCAGAGTGTTTCTATAGTAACATGACTCACTCCAAATTGACCAGTGTTTCTATAGTAACACGACTCACTCCAAATTGACCAGAGTGTTTCTATAGTAACACGACTCACTCCACATTGACCAGAGTGTTTCTATAGTAACATGACACACTCCACATTGACCAGAGTGTTTCTATAGTAACATGACTCACTCCACATTGACCAGAGTGTTTCTATAGTAACACGATTCACTCCACATTGACCAGAGTGTTTCTATAGTAACATGACACACTCCACAATTACCAGAGTGTTTCTATAGTAACATGACTCACTCCACATTGACCAGAGCGTTTCTATAGTAACACAACTCACTCCACATTGACCAGAGTGTTTCTATGCTAACAGGACTCACTCCACATTGACCAGAGTGTTTCTATAGTAACAGGACTCACTCCACATTGACCAGAGTGTTTCTATAGTAACATGACACACTCCACATTGACCAGAGTGTTTCTATAGTAACAGGACTCACTCCACATTGACCGGAGCGTTCAGGAATTCTTTTCTGCCTCTCTCCCCCTATCTCTCCCCCTATCTCTCCCCCTATCCCTCCCCCTATCCCTCCCCCTACCTCTCCCCCTATGCCTCCCCCTATCTCTCCCCCTATCTCTCCCCCTATCTCTCCCCCTATCCCTTCTTCCAATCTCTCTCCATCTGTTTTAGTCTTTTACACTTCATCATGTTTTTCAGCGCAGGACATTCCTCCGTGTCACGCTACACGCTACAATTTATACGCTACACACACACGCGTGACTTGGGCCAGTGGACTAGTAGCCTGTAGTCTGATACTGACACACACACACACACACACACATGTTAAATCATTGTGAAATACATTCAAAAGCTGTAGAACACATTCTGTAAGGTGAGACTGTGTTTATTTTCCTCTCCTCTGCTATGAGGCTGAAACTGTCTCCTATAAGCATATGTTGATGGGTGTTGGTGTGTTTAGTGGTGGTGGTGGTGTGGTATTGAGGAGTGTTTTCTCTCTGTCTCTGTGTCTCTCTCTGTCTCTCTGTGTCTCTCTCTGTGTCTCTCTCTGTCTCTGTCTCTTTCTGTCTCTGTCTCTGTGTCTGTCTGTCTGTCTGTCTGTCTCTCTCTTTCTCTGTCTGTCTGTCTGTAAGGATCTGCTCAGAAACATCTGTTGTGAATACGTCAGACAGAAAGAGTAGAGCATGTCACAGCCGTGTCAGGGTCATCCTTCTGGTTCAGTGAAAACTAATTACATACATTATACACGCATCATATACAGAGACACGGTGTCAAATCAATGTGTCTCTGAGGCCTCAGTCAGATGTTATTACTGACTCTAGGAACTCTACGAATCTGGAGGACAGACATACTGACATAATGTAATGTAGATGGTAGAATCTGGAGGACAGACAGACTGACATAATGTAATGTAGATGGTAGAATCTGGAGGACAGACAGACTGACATAATGTAATGTAGATGGTAGAATCTGGAGGACAGACAGACTGACATAATGTAATGTAGATGGTAGAATCTGGAGGACAGACAGACTGACATAATGTCATGTAGATGGTAGAATCTGGAGGACAGACAGACTGACATAATGTAATGTAGATGGTAGAATCTGGAGGACAGACAGACTGACATAATGTCATGTAGATGGTAGAATCTGGAGGACAGACGGACTGACATAATGTAATGTAGATGGTAGAATCTGGAGGACAGACAGACTGACATAATGTAGATGGTAGAATCTGGAGGACAGACAGACTGACATAATGTAATGTAGATGGTAGAATCTGGAGGACAGACAGACTGACATAATGTAATGTAGATGGTAGAATCTGGAGGACAGACAGACTGACATAATGTAATGTAGATGGTGGTAGATGTGTGTGCGTTCTTTCTCACACACACACACACACACACACACACACACACACACACACACACACACACTGAGACGCATACTGAGACACACACTGGGTCACACTGTTTAATTTGATAATACCATCAAGACGCAGTATCATACCCTCACCTCTTCCTCCCCTGTATGATACCCTCACCTCTTCCTCCCCAGTATCGTACCCTCACCTCTTCCTCCCCAGTATCGTACCCTCACCTCTTCCTCCCCTGTATCGTACCCTCACCTCTTCCTCCCCTGTATCATACCCTCACCTCTTCCTGCCCAGTATCGTACCCTCACCTCTTCCTCCCCTGTATCGTACCCTCACCTCTTCCTCCCCTGTATCATACCCTCACCTCTTCCTCCCCAGTATCGTACCCTCACCTCTTCCTCCCCAGTATCGTACCCTCACCTCTTCCTCCCCTGTATCATACCCTCACCTCTTCCTCCCCAGTATCATACCCTCACCACCTCCTCCCCTGTATCGTACCCTCACCTCTTCCTCCCCTGTATCATACCCTCACCTCTTCCTCCCCTGTATCATACCCTCACCTCTTCCTCCCCAGTATCATACCCTCACCACCTCCTCCCCTGTATCGTACCCTCACCTCTTCCTCCCCTGTATCATACCCTCACCTCTTCCTCCCCTGTATCGTACCCTCACCTCTTCCTCCCCTGTATCATACCCTCACCTCTTCCTCCCCTGTATCATACCCTCACCTCTTCCTCCCTGTATTGTACCCTCACCTCTTCCTCCCTGTATCGTACCCTCACCTCTTCCTCCCCTGTATCGTGCCCTCACCTCTTCCTCCCCTGTATCATACCCTCACCTCTTCCTCCCTGTATCATACCCTCACCTCTTCCTCCCCTGTATCGTACCCTCACCTCTTCCTCCCCTGTATCAGTGCCCTCACCTCCTCCTCCCTGTATCGTACCCTCACCTCCTCCTCCCCTGTATCGTGCCCTCACCTCCTCCTCCCCTGTATCGTACCCTCACCTCTTCCTCCCCTGTATCATACCCTCACCTCTTCCTCCCCAGTATCGTACCCTCACCTCTTCCTCCCCAGTATCGTACCCTCACCTCTTCCTCCCCAGTATCGTACCCTCACCTCTTCCTCCCCAGTATCATACCCTCACCACCTCCTCCCCTGTATCGTACCCTCACCTCTTCCTCCCCTGTATCATACCCTCACCTCTTCCTCCCCTGTATCGTACCCTCACCTCTTCCTCCCCTGTATCATACCCTCACCTCTTCCTCCCCTGTATCATACCCTCACCTCTTCCTCCCCTGTATCGTACCCTCACCTCTTCCTCCCCTGTATCAGTACCCTCACCTCCTCCTCCCCTGTATCGTACCCTCACCTCCTCCTCCCCTGTATCATACCCTCACCTCTTCCTCCCCAGTATCGTACCCTCACCTCTTCCTAGATACCATCACACAGAGAAGTGATGGACTGGGGAAGGAAACAGACAAGTCTGTGTTCCTTCGTCTATTGGTTCCAGTGGCAGACAGACAGAACAGCTGCCAGTAGGACGGCCGAGGGGCCCCGTATATTCAATCCATTAGATGGATGTTTTTTGATTTGACATTCCTAATGCTTGTAGGATGGAGGTTGTGTTATTTATGAGCGTTTTTATGTTCGCTTGTTCTCATGTTGTCTTTTTTTTGGCCTCGTCTCCTTTGGCTCCTCAGCGCGCCGCCTACCCATTTCCACCAGAGATGTGTGTGTATATATTGAGGAGATGCTCGTCTCCGCCCTAACAATGGGAGTCGCGGTCCCAAAGACGGGAAGGCAGGCGACAAGGTCCATAATAAACCGATGGAAAAACGCATTGGCTTTTTATTTTGGACAGATTCTAGGGAGAGTGAAACCTCTCACTTCACCTCTTGCTCAGAGAAGATAACCTTTCTGACCATGTTGTATGTCTCAACTACTCAGATTGAAACTACTGAAACAAGATGATCAACTACTCAGATTGAAACTACTAAAACAAGATGATCCAACTACTCAGATTGAAACTACTGAAACAAGATGATCAACTACTCAGATTGAAACTACTGAAACAAGATGATCAACTACTCAGATTGAAACTACTAAAACAAGATGATCCAACTACTCAGATTGAAACTACTGAAACAAGATGATCAACTACTCAGATTGAAACTACTGAAACAAGATGATCAACTACTCAGATTGAAACTACTAAAACAAGATGATCAACTACTCAGATTGAAACTACTGAAACAAGATGATCAACTACTCAGATTGAAACTACTGAAACAAGATGATCCAACTACTCAGATTGAAACTACTGAAACAAGATGATCAACTACTCAGATTGAAACTACTAAAACAAGATGATCAACTACTCAGATTGTGCGCAGAGCAGAGACACTGCTAAAACAAGATGATCAATGTACATTGATTCTGGAACTTGAATGCGTTTGAGTTTGTGGCCTTGCGGCATTGAGGTACCACGTACCCCTAGCAGCATTTTAACCACAGACTGTTATACCAGATGTCTAGTCTGTGTTTTTATAAATGTGCAATAAGCATAAAAGACAATTTATATAAGGAAATTGGCAAATCGTTGTCATTCTGATTTCAACATGTGGACAAAGTGGACGGGATAACATGCTGTTGAAACAGCGGGAAGACTGATTTCAACATGTGGACAAAGTGGACGGGATAACATGCTGTTGAAACAGCGGGAAGACTGATTTCAACATGTGGACAAAGTGGACGGGATAACATGCTGTTGAAACAGCGGGAAGACACAGACAGAAGAGTGTACATAACTGTTCTGCCTTGTTAGCTAGCGGATAGATCCACGTTGGCTCAACTTGAAATATATAAAGATTAGCTAGCTAATCACTAGCACGTGGGCTTGGTAGACCTATGAGGATTCAGTTGGTAGACCTATGATGATTCAGTTGGTAGACCTATGATGATTCAGTTGGTAGACCTATGAGGATTCAGTTGGTAGACCTATGAGGATTCAGTTGGTAGACCTATGAGGATTCAGATGGTAGACCTATGATGATTCAGATGGTAGACCTATGATGATTCAGTTGGTGATGATTCAGATGGTAGACCTATGATGATTCAGTTGGTAGACCTATGATGATTCAGATGGTGATTATTCAGTTGGTAGACCTATGAGCATTCAGATGGTAGACCTATGATGATTCAGTTGGTAGACCTATGATGATTCAGTTGGTAGACCTATGATGATTCAGATGGTGATTATTCAGTTGGTAGACCTAAGAGGATTCAGATGGTAGACCTATGATGATTCAGCTGGTAGACCTATGATGATTCAGTTGGTGATGATTCAGATGGTAGACCTATGATGATTCAGTTGGTGATGATTCAGATGGTAGACCTATGATGATTCAGATGGTAGACCTATGATGATTCAGTTGGTGATGATTCAGATGGTAGACCTATGATGATTCAGTTGGTGATGATTCAGATGGTAGACCTATGAGGATTCAGATGGTAGACCTATGATGATTCAGCTGGTAGACCTATGATGATTCAGTTGGTGATGATTCAGATGGTAGACCTATGATGATTCAGTTGGTGATGATTCAGATGGTAGACCTATGATGATTCAGATGGTAGACCTATGATGATTCAGTTGGTGATGATTCAGATGGTAGACCTATGATGATTCAGTTGGTGATGATTCAGATGGTAGACCTATGATGATTCAGATGGTAGACCTATGATGATTCAGTTGGTGATGATTCAGTTGGTAGACCTATGAGGATTCAGATGGTAGACCTATGATGATTCAGCTGGTAGACCTATGATGATTCAGTTGGTGATGATTCAGATGGTAGACCTGTGATGATTCAGTTGGTGATGATTCAGATGGTAGACCTATGATGATTCAGATGGTGATGATTCAGTTGGTAGACCTATGATGATTCAGATGGTAGACCTATGATGATTCAGTTGGTGATGATTCAGATGGTAGACCTATGATGATTCAGTTGGTGATGATTCAGTTGGTAGACCTATGATGATTCAGTTGGTGATGATTCAGTTGGTAGACCTATGAGGATTCAGATGGTAGACCTATGAGGATTCAGATGGTAGACCTATGATGATTCAGTTGGTAGACCTATGAGGATTCAGATGGTAGACCTATGATGATTCAGTTGGTGATGATTCAGATGGTAGACCTATGATGATTCAGTTGGTGATGATTCAGATGGTAGACCTATGAGGATTCAGATGGTAGACCTATGAGGATTCAGATGGTAGACCTATGCATAGTTGATTCAACGGTGTCTTCAGTGTAACTGTTGTGTGGGAGTGTATTTCACGCTCATACACTCTAATAATGTTTGCCTGCAATGTTTGTGTGTGTTCTTCAGTGGAGTGGCGAAGGCCCGTGTGATGGCGTATTTTGGCGAGGGGGAAGGGCCCATCCATGTGGACAACGTGAAGTGTTCTGGCGAGGAGCGTTCGTTGGTCGACTGCCTCAAACAACCAACCGGGACGCATAACTGTCGCCATAGTGAAGACGCCGGGGTCATCTGCGACTACGGCCAATCACAGTTCAGCGACACAGAGGACAAAGGTCAGTGGTGATGTCACAAAAATATTTAGGGATTTAGGGATTGAACGATTCACATTGCGCTCCGGTTCAAATGTTAAAGATACGACTGTATCGGTCCATGGACCCCCAACCTGTGTCCTGTCCGCTAGATTGACTTCGTCCTGTCCGCTAGATTGACTTCGTCCTGTCCGCTAGACTGACGGCGTCCTGTCCGCTAGACTGACGGTATCCTGTCCGTTAGACTGACGGTGTCCTGTCCGCTAGATTGACTTCGTCCTGTCCGCTAGACTGACGGTGTCCTGTCCGCTAGACTGACTGCGTCCTGTTTGCTAGACTGACGGCGTCCTGTCCGCTAGACTGACTGCGTCCTGTTTTCTAGACTGACTGCGTCCTGTTTGCTGGACTGACGGCGTCCTGTCCTCTAGACTGACTGACTGCGTCCTGTCCTCTAAACTGACTGTGTCCTGTCCGCTAGACTGACTGCGTCCTGTCCGCTAGACTGACTGACGGTGTCCTGTCCGCTAGACTGACTGACGGTGTCCTGTCCGCTAGACTGACTGACGGTGTCCTGTCCGCTAGACTGACTGACGGTGTCCTGTCCGCTAGACTGACTGACGGTGTCCTGTCCGCTAGACTGACGGTGTCCTGTCCGCTAGACTGACGGTGTTCTGTCCGCTAGACTGACTGACGGCGTCCTGTCCGCTAGACTGACTGACGGCGTCCTGTCCGCTAGACTGACTGACGGCGTCCTGTCCGCTAGACTGACTGACGGCGTCCTGTCCGCTAGACTGACTGACGGCGTCCTGTCCGCTAGACTGACTGACGGCGTCCTGTCCGCTAGACTGACTGACGGCGTCCTGTCCGCTAGACTGACTGACGGTGTCCTGTCCGCTAGACTGACTGCGTCATGTTCGCTAGACTGACGGTGTCCTGTCCCCTAGACTGACGGTGTCCTGTCCGCTAGACTGACGGCGTCCTGTCCGCTAGACTGACGGCGTCCTGTCCGCTAGACTGACGCCGTCCTGTCTGCTAGACTGACGGTGTCCTGTCCGCTAGATTGACTTCGTCCTGTCCGCTAGACTGACGGTGTCCTGTCCGCTAGACTGACTGCGTCCTGTTTGCTAGAATGACGGCGTCCTGTCCGCTAGACTGACTGCGTCCTGTTTGCTAGACTGACGGTGTCCTGTCCGCTAGACTGACTGCGTCCTGTTTGCTAGACTGACGGCGTCCTGTCCGCTAGACTGATTGACTGCGTCCTGTCTGCTAGACTGACGGTGTCCTGTCCTCTAGTCTGACTGACGGTGTCCTGTCCTCTAGATTGACTGACGGTGTCCTGTCCTCTAGACTGGCTGACGGTGTCCTGTCCTCTAGACTGACTGACGGTGTCCTGTCCGCTAGACTGACTGACGGTGTCCTGTCCGCTAGACTGACTGACGGTGTCCTGTCCGCTAGACTGACTGACGGTGTCCTGTCCGCTAGACTGACGGTGTCCTGTCCGCTAGACTGACTGACGGTGTCCTGTCCGCTAGACTGACTGACGGTGTCCTGTCCGCTAGACTGACTGACTGCGTCCTGTCCGCTAGACTGACTGACTGCGTCCTGTCCTCTAGACTGACTGACTGCGTCCTGTCCTCTAGACTGACTGACTGCGTCCTGTCCGCTAGACTGACTGACTGCGTCCTGTCCGCTAGACTGACTGACTGCGTCCTGTCCGCTAGACTGACTGACGGAGTCCTGTCCGCTAGACTGACTGACGGTGTCCTGTCCGCTAGACTGACTGACGGTGTCCTGTCCGCTAGACTGACTGACGGCGTCCTGTCCGCTAGACTGACTGACGGCGTCCTGTCCGCTAGACTGACTGACGGCGTCCTGTCCGCTAGACTGACTGACGGCGTCCTGTCCGCTAGACTGACTGACGGTGTCCTGTCCGCTAGACTGACGGTGTCCTGTCCGCTAGACTGACGGTGTCCTGTCCGCTAGACTGACTGACGGTGTCCTGTCCGCTAGACTGACTGACGGTGTCCTGTCCGCTAGACTGACTGACTGCGTCCTGTCCGCTAGACTGACTGACTGCGTCCTGTCCTCTAGACTGACTGACTGCGTCCTGTCCTCTAGACTGACTGACTGCGTCCTGTCCTCTAGACTGACTGACTGCGTCCTGTCCGCTAGACTGACTGACTGCGTCCTGTCCGCTAGACTGACTGACTGCGTCCTGTCCGCTAGACTGACTGACGGAGTCCTGTCCGCTAGACTGACTGACGGTGTCCTGTCCGCTAGACTGACTGGCGGCGTCCTGTCCGCTAGACTGACTGGACGGCGCCCTGTCCGCTAGACTGACTGGCGGCGTCCTGTCCGCTAGACTGACTGACGGCGTCCTGTCCGCTAGACTGACTGACGGCGTCCTGTCCGCTAGACTGACTGACGGAGTCCTGTCCGCTAGACTGACTGACTGCGTCCTGTCCGCTAGACTGACTGACTGCGTCCTGTCCGCTAGACTGACTGACTGCGTCCTGTCCGCTAGACTGACTGACTGCGTCCTGTCCGCTAGACTGACTGACTGCGTCCTGTCCGCTAGACTGACTGACTGCGTCCTGTCCGCTAGACTGACTGACGGTGTCCTGTCCTCTAGACTGACTGACGGTGTCCTGTCCTCTAGACTGACTGACGGTGTCCTGTCCTCTAGACTGACTGACGGTGTCCTGTCCGCTAGACTGACTGACGGTGTCCTGTCCGCTAGACTGACTGACGGTGTCCTGTCCGCTAGACTGACTGACGGTGTCCTGTCCGCTAGACTGACTGACGGTGTCCTGTCCGCTAGACTGACTGACGGTGTCCTGTCCGCTAGACTGACTGACGGTGTCCTGTCCGCTAGACTGACTGACTGCGTCCTGTCCGCTAGACTGACTGACTGCGTCCTGTCCGCTAGACTGACTGACTGCGTCCTGTCCGCTAGACTGACTGACTGCGTCCTGTCCGCTAGACTGACTGACTGCGTCCTGTCCTCTAAACTGACGGTGTCCTGTCCGCTAGACTGACTGCGTCCTGTCCGCTAGACTGACTGACGGTGTCCTGTCCGCTAGACTGACTGCGTCCTGTCCGCTAGACTGACTGACGGTGTCCTGTCCGCTAAACTGACTGACGGTGTCCTGTCCGCTAGACTGACGGTGTCTTGTCTGCTAGACTGACGGTGTCCTGTCCGCTAGACTGACGGCGTCCTGTCCGCTAGACTGACTGACTGCGTCCTGTCCGCTAGACTGACTGACTGCGTCCTGTCCGCTAGACTGGCTGACGGAGTCCTGTCCGCTAGACTGACTGACGGTGTCCTGTCCGCTAGACTGACTGACGGCGTCCTGTCCGCTAGACTGACTGACGGCGTCCTGTCCGCTAGACTGACTGACGGCGTCCTGTCCGCTAGACTGACTGACGGCGTCCTGTCCGCTAGACTGACTGACGGCGTCCTGTCCGCTAGACTGACTGACGGAGTCCTGTCCGCTAGACTGACTGACTGCGTCCTGTCCGCTAGACTGACTGACTGCGTCCTGTCCGCTAGACTGACTGACTGCGTCCTGTCCGCTAGACTGACTGACTGCGTCCTGTCCGCTAGACTGACTGACGGTGTCCTGTCCTCTAGACTGACTGACGGTGTCCTGTCCGCTAGACTGACTGACGGTGTCCTGTCCGCTAGACTGACTGACGGTGTCCTGTCCGCTAGACTGACTGACGGTGTCCTGTCCGCTAGACTGACTGACGGTGTCCTGTCCGCTAGACTGACTGACGGTGTCCTGTCCGCTAGACTGACTGACTGCGTCCTGTCCGCTAGACTGACTGACTGCGTCCTGTCCGCTAGACTGACTGACTGCGTCCTGTCCGCTAGACTGACTGACTGCGTCCTGTCCGCTAGACTGACTGACTGCGTCCTGTCCGCTAGACTGACTGACTGCGTCCTGTCCGCTAGACTGACTGACTGCGTCCTGTCCTCTAAACTGACTGTGTCCTGTCCGCTAGACTGACTGCGTCCTGTCCGCTAGACTGACTGACGGTGTCCTGTCCGCTAGACTGACTGCGTCCTGTCCGCTAGACTGACTGCGTCCTGTCCGCTAGACTGACTGACGGTGTCCTGTCCGCTAGACTGACTGACGGTGTCCTGTCCGCTAGACTGACGGTGTCTTGTCTGCTAGACTGACGGTGTCCTGTCCGCTAGACTGACAGTGTCCTGTCTGCTAGACTGACGGTGTCCTGTCCGCTAGACTGATGGTGTCCTGTCTGCTAGACTGACTGACTGCGTCATGTTCGCTAGACTGACGGTGTCCTGTCTGCTAGACTGGCGGTGTCCTGTCTGCTAGACTGGCGGTGTCCTGTCTGCTAGACTGGCGGTGTCCTGTCCGCTAGACTGACAGTGTTCTGTCCGCTAGACTGACGGTGTCCTGTCCGCTACACTGATGGTGTCCTGTCTGCTAGACTGACTGACTGCGTCATGTTCGCTAGACTGACGGTGTCCTGTCCGCTAGACTGACGGTGTCCTGTCTGCTAGACTGACTGATTGTGTCATGTTCGCTAGACTGATGGTGTCCTGTCTGCTAGACTGACGGTGTCCTGTCTGCTAGACTGACGGTGTCCTGTCTGCTAGACTGACGGTGTTCTGTCCGCTAGACTGATGGTGTCCTGTCTGCTAGACTGACTGACTGCGTCATGTTCGCTAGACTGATGGTGTCCTGTCTGCTAGACTGACTGACTGACTGCGTCATGTTCGCTAGACTGACGGTGTCCTGTCCGCTAGACTGACTGCGTCCTGTCCGCTAGACTGACGGTGTCCTGTCCGCTATTTGCAGTCCAAACACACTGTCTGAGTAATGAGAAACACATGACTGAAGAAAAGACCAGAGGTATGAGAGAGTGTGTGTGTGTGTGTGGGTTGGTTCTTCTATTCTCGTGGGGACCTGAAATCCCCACAAGCTAATATCTACCTATTTTAGGCTTAGGGGTTAGGGTTAGGGTTACCATTAGGGTTAGGGTTAGGGGTTAGGGTTACCATTAGGGTTAGTGTTAGGGTTACCATTGGGGTTAGGGTTAAGGTTCCTGTCTGGCTGTGTTAGGTCCTCAACTAACGTTCCTGTCTGTCTGTGTTAGATACTAAACTAACGTTCCTGTCTGTCTGTGTTAGGTCCTAAACTAACGTTCCCGTCTGTCTGTGTTAGGTCCTCAACTAACGTTCCTGTCTGTCTGTGTTAGATACTAAACTAACGTCCCTGTCTGTCTGTGTTAGGTACTAATCTAACGTTCCTGTCTGTCTGTGTTAGATACTAAACTAACGTCCCTGTCTGTCTGTGTTAGGTACTAATCTAACGTTCCTGTCTGTCTGTGTTAGGTACTAATCTAACGTTCCTGTCTGTCTGTGTTAGGTACTAAACTAACGTTCCTGTCTGTCTGTGTTAGATACTAAACTAACGTTCCTGTCTGTCTGTGTTAGATACTAAACTAACGTTCCTGTCTGTCTGTGTTAGGTCCTAAACTAACGTTCCTGTCTGTCTGTGTTAGATACTAAACTAACATTCCTGTCTGTCTGTGTTAGGTACTAAACTAACGTTCCTGTCTGTCTGTGTTAGGTCCTCAACTAACGTTCCTGTCTGTCTGTGTTAACTAACGTTCCTGTCTGTCTGTGTTAGGTCCTAAACTAACGTTCCTGCCTGTCTGTCTGCGTTAGGTCCTAAACTAACGTTCCTGTCTGTCTGTGTTAGGTCCTAAACTAACATTCCTGTCTGTCTGTGTTAGGTCCTCAACTAACGTTCCTGTCTGTCTGTGTTAGGTACGGTGGAGTCTGTGTTAGATCCTGTGTGTGGGTTGAGGCTGATACATACACGCCAACGCAGAATCATAGGAGGAGAAAACTCACTGAGGTAAGGAGAGAGAGACATATACACTGTATATATATATACATATATATATACATATATACATATATACATATACGACTATCTGTACAGTTGTATTCCTTTAATGTGACCAGGCTCTTGATCTGATCTGTTGATGGGTGTTGTAGTTCTAGTATGCGTGTCTGATGGGTGTTGTAGTTTAATATCGTCCAGATATATTATTATAGTTCTTAGCATGCGTGTCTGATGGGTGTTGTAGTTCTAGTATGCGTGTCTGGTGGGTGTTGTAGTTCTAGTATGCGTGGCTGATGGGTGTTGTAGTTTAATATCATCCAGATATATTATTATAGTTCTAGTATGCGTTGTCTGATGGGTGTTGTAGTTCTAGTATGCGTGTCTGATGGGTGTTGTAGTTTAATATCATCCAGATATATTATTATAGTTCTAGTATGCGTGTCTGATGGGTGTTGTAGTTCTAGTATGCGTGGCTGGTGGGTGTTGTAGTTCTAGTGTGCGTGTCTGGTGGGTGTTGTAGTTCTAGTATGCGTGTCTGATGGGTGTTGTAGTTCTAGTATGCATGTCTGATGGGTGTGGTAGCTCTAGTATGCGTTATCTGATGGGTGTTGTAGTTCTAGTATGCGTGTCTGATGGGTGTGGTAGCTCTAGTATGCGTTATCTGATGGGTGTTGTAGTTCTAGTATGCATTGTCTGATTTGTGTTGTAGTTCTAGTGTGCATGTCTGATTGGTGTTGTAGTTCTAGTATGCGTGTCTGCTGGGTGTTGTAGTTCTAGTATGTGTGTCTAACCTTCATCAGATCTATTGTTTGTTGATAACAGCGTGTGTGTGTGTGTGTGTGTTTAGGGGAGGCTGGCCATGGCAGGCTGCGGTGCGTCTCAGAGGCTCTCGGGGGGACGGAAGGTTGGTGTGTGGAGCGACTCTCATCAGCTCCTGTTGGATACTCACCTCAGCTCACTGCTTTAAGAGGTAACACAAACCAGACCGTGGTTGAAAGACTGAATACATTAATGTATAATATTGAAATCTGCCTGCAGTGGCACCTCAACGTTCATCTAGTCCCTTCATCGACATCTAGTTCAGAGAGACAGACAGGAAAAACACCCTCGCCCACTGTGTGTGTTTGTGTGTGTGTGTCTGTGTCTGTGTCTGTGTCTGTGTCTGTGTCTGTGTGTGTGTGTGTGTGTGTGTGTGTGTGACTGTGTGTGTGTGTGTGTGACTGTGTGTGTGTGTGACTGTGTGTGTGTGTGACTGTGTGTGTGTGTGACTGTGTGTGTGTGTGTGAGGTTATAGGAATGTAAAGTTGGAGGGAGTATGATGTATATCTCCAGGTTTCACATAGTGGTCTGAGTATGATGTAAATGTCTCTGGGCCCCTACACAGATTTTATCTGGGATATTTTCAAAAGTTTGAGTTTGTTATGAAAACCAGAGACAGATCAGGTTTTGCTCCACTCACACACTGACACACTCCACTCACACACTCCACTCACACACTCCACTCACACACTGACACACTGACACACTCCACTCACACACTCCACTCACACACTGACACACTCCACTCACACACTGACACACTCCACTCACACACTGACACACTGACACACTCCACTCACACACTGACACACTGACACACTCCACTCACACACTCCACTCACACACTGACACACTCCACTCACACACTGACACACTCCACTCACACACTGACACACTGACACACTGACACACTCCACTCACACACTGACACACTGAGACACTCCACTCACACACTCCACTCACACACTGACACACTCCACTCACACACACTGACACACTCCACTCCACTCACACACTGCACACTCACACACTGACACACTCCACTCACACACTGACACACCTCCACTCACACACTGGCACACTCCACTCACACACTGACACACTCCACTCACACACTCACACACTCACACACCACACTCCACTCACACACTGACACTCCTCCACACACTGGCACTCCACTCACACACTGACACACTCCACTCACACACTGGCCTCCACACACACACTGACACACTCCACTCCACACACACTCACACACTGACACACCCACTCACACACTGGACACACTCACACACTGACACACTCCACTCACACACTGACACACTCCACTCACACACTGACACACTCCACACACACACTGACACACTCCACTCACACACTCACACACTGACACACTCCACTCACACACTGACACACTCCACTCACACACTCACACACTGACACACTCCACTCACACACTGACACACTCCACTCACACACTGACACACTCCACTCACACACTGACACACTCCACTCACACACTGCCACACTCCACTCACACACTGACACACTCCACACACACACTGACACACTCCACTCACACACTCACACACTGACACACTCCACTCACACACTGACACACTCCACTCACACACTGACACACTCCACACACACACTGACACACTCCACTCACACACTCACACACTGACACACTCCACTCACACACTGACACACTCCACTCACACACTGACACACTCCACACACACACTGACACACTCCACTCACACACTCACACACTGACACACTCCACTCACACACTGACACACTCCACTCACACACTCACACACCGACACACTCCACTCACACACTCACACACCCACTCACACACTGACACACTCCACTCACACACCGACACACTCCACTCACACACCGACACACCCACTCACACACTGACACACCCACTCACACACTGACACACTCCACACACACACTGACACACTCCACTCACACACTCACACACTGACACACTCCACTCACACACTGACACACTCCACTCACACACTGACACACTCCACTCACACACTCCACTCACACACTGACACACTCCACACACACACTGACACACTCCACTCACACACTCACACACTGACACACTCCACTCACACACTGACACACTCCACTCACACACTGACACACTCTCCACTCACACACTGACACACTCCACTCACACACTGACACACTCCACTCACACACTGACACACTCTCCACTCACACACTGACACACTCTCCACTCACACTCACACTCCACTCACTCAGTGGGCCAGAGTGCATTTCTGTCTCAGTGTTTGCAGATTAGAGAGAGAACAGCAGAGACATTCAAAACCAGTTCCTAATCCCAGTTCCTAATCCCAGTTCCTAATCCCAGTTCCTAAAACCAGTTCCCAAAACCAGTTCCCAAAACCAGTTCCCAAAACCAGTTCCTAAAACCTGAGTTACAGTTTATATATGGAAATTGAAATAATAAATAAATAAATTAGGCCCTGATCTATAGATTTCACATGACTGGGAATCCAGATATGCATCTGTTGGTCACCGGTACCTTAAAAGAAAAGATAGGAGGCGTGGATCAGAAAACCAGTCAGTATCTGGTGTGGCCACCATCTGCCTCGTGCAGCGCGGCAACATCTCCTTCACATAGAGTTGATCGGGCTGTTGATTGTGGCCTGTGGAATGTTGTCCCACTCCTCTTCAATGGCTGTGCGAAGTTGCTGGATATTGACGGGAACTGGAACACGCTGTCGTACACGTCGATCCAGAGCATCCCGAACGTGCTCAATGAGTGACATGTCTGGTGAGTATGGAAGAACTGGGACGTTTTCAGCTTCCAGGAATTGTGTACAGATCCTTGTGACATGGGGCCGTGCATTATCATGCTGACACATGAGGTGATGGCGGCGGATGAACGGCACGACAACGGGCCTCAGGATCTCGTCACGGTATCTCTGTGCATTCAAACTGCCATCGATAAAATACAATTGTGTTCGTTGTCCGTAGCTTATGCCTGCCCCATACCATAACCCCACCGCCACCATGGGGCACTCTGTTCACAACGTTGACATCAGAAAACCGCTCGCCTCGCCCGCACAACGCCATACACGCGGTCTGCCATCTGCCCGGGTGCAGTTGAAACCGGGATTCATCCGTGAAGAGCACACTTCTCCAGCGTGCTAGTGGCCATCGAAGGTGAGTATTTTCCCAATGAAGTCTGTTACGACGCCGAACTGCAGTCGGGTCAAGACCCTGGTGAGGACGACGAGCACGCTGATGAGCTTCCCCTGGGACGGTTTCTGACAGTTTGTGCAGAAATTCTTGGGTTCTGCAAACCCCCAGTTTCCTCAGCTGTCCGGGTGGCTGGTCTAAGATCCATCCCACAGGTGAAGAAGCCGGATGTGAAGGTCCTGGGTTGGCGTGGTTACACGAGGTCTGCGGTTGTGAGGCCGGTTGGACGTACTGCCAAATTCTCTAAAACGACGTTGGAGGCGGCTTATGGTAGAGAAATTAACATTCAATTCTCTGGCAACAGCTCTGGTGGACATTCCTGCAGTCAGCATGCCAATTGCATGCTTCCTCAACTTGAGACATCTGTGGCATCGTCATGTGTGACAAAACTGGCCTTTTATTGTCCCCAGCACAAGGTGCACCTGTGTAATGATCAATTTCTGGGATCTTTAATTTCAGCTCATGGAACAAACACTTTACATGTTGAGTTCATATTTTAGTTCAGTGTGAATATCTGATTCAGATAAATATATAGAAAGTAATTCAATATGATCAATTAAATGTCTAGATTAGTGAATTGCTGAATGGGTGGGTTTAACTGGATTTATTGTTTATCAGGTTCTGATATTCCCTGGTTCTACAGTCGACTGATCAGGTTCAGATAAATATTAAAGGGGCTGGGACATCAATTTTTGGACATTTTAAAAGTGACAGGATGGCTTTTGCTGTTGTTCGAATCCTAGATTGTCCCTTTAAACCAGTGCAGTTTTAACAGGCCGTTATATCTCTGCAGACTCACAGTCTAAATTGGGGACTTCCGAATTTGAAGTGTCACCTTTCAATAGTGCTGAAATAGAGATGGCATACACACATAGAAGCTTACACACACACACACACACTCACTCACACACACACACACACACACACACACAAACACACACACTCCTAAAGATACAACAGATCAACTAACCAATACTGCTGAAATAGAGATGGCACACACACACACACACACACACACACACACACACACACTCACTCACACACACACACACAGACGTAGACGCAGAAATATGGCGATGATATGGTCACTCCTAAAGATACAACAGGTCAACTAACCGCCGATCTAGAGAACAACAAGGTATTCTATCAGATAGGAAAGCGAACGGTCTGTCAGCCGGAGTAGGAGAGAAAATGCTCTGTTAAAATGTGTTCTGCTGTGGAACGATCGCTGTGTATGTGTGAGCTCTATCTGTGGTGTGGTAGAAAGTTCTGCCAGGGAAGTGTGCGTCGGATTCCCCGGGTCAAGTTCTGTTTCCGGGAAACGACCTGTGTTTTGTAACAAGAGACGGGGGTTTGGCAGGAAGCCTCTTCCTCTCTTCTCCTCATCCTCCTCTCCTCTCCTGTCCTCTCCTGTCCTCTCCTCTCCCCCCCCTCTCCTCTCCTCTCCTCTCCTCTTTCTCCTGTCCTTCTAGCGTGTGGTGGGTAGCGTGTGGTGGAGAGCGTGTAGCGTGTGCTCTCCAGTATAGATGATCCTGTATGTCTCCTGGTTTAGTTCAGTTTGCAGGGTGCTGAACACACATCCAGCCTTTCTCTCTCCTCCAGGCACATCTCAGTTTTAATCAGACAGCCGACGCTCTTATAAAGAGACACTTAACAGGATCAATTAAGGTTGAGTGCTTTGCTCAAGGGCACATCGACAGATGTTTCACCTGGTCGTCTCGGGGATTCAAACTGGCCCAACGCTCTTAACCACTTAGCCTGCCACCCCCCAAACTAAAACTCTGTACCTGGATCTCCTCTCTCTCCTCCAGGGATGGTAACAGTACTAACCAGGACAAGGTGAGGGGTAGGGGACTACCATTCTCTGGTTAACTCTCCTCTCTCCTCCAGGGATGGTAACAGTACTAACCAGGACAAGGTGAGGGGTAGGGGACTACCATTCTCTGGTTAACTCTCCTCTCTATCCTCCAGGGATGGTAACAGTACTAACCAGTACAAGGTGAGGGTAGGGGACTACCATTCTCTGGTTAACTCTCCTCTCTATCCTCCAGGGATGGTAACAGTACTAACCAGGACAAGGTGAGGGGTAGGGGACTACCATTCTCTGGTTAACTCTCCTCTCTATCCTCCAGGGATGGTAACAGTACTAACCAGTACAAGGTGAGGGTAGGGGACTACCATTCTCTGGTTAACTCTCCTCTCTCTCCTCCAGGGATGGTAACAGTACTAACCAGTACAAGGTGAGAGTAGGGGACTACCATTCTCTGGTTCCCGAGGAGTTTGAGGAGGAGTACGCCGTCGATCGGATCGTCCTGCACCCTAACTACCGTTCCCATAGCAACGACTACGACCTGGCCTTGGTGCGTCTGTCGCCGGGAGTGGCGGGGAAGGGCCGTGGTCGCTGTGTGACGTTCAGTCGGCACGTCCTGCCCGCCTGTCTGCCGCTCCGCAAGGAGAGAGTCCTGAAACAGGCTTCCAACTGTCACATCACAGGCTGGGGGACACAGGTGAGAGGGTGGCACAGGTGAGAGGGGGCACAGGTGAGAGGGGGCACAGGTGAGAGGGGGACACAGGTGAGGGGGTGATTTAGTGTAGAAGGCGAGGGGATGTTAGTGTGTGATTTAGTGTAGAAGACTAGGGGATGTTAGTGTGTGATTTAGTGTAGTAGACGAGGGGATGTTAGTGTGTGATTTAGTGTAGAAGACGAGGGGGGATGTTAGTGTGTGATTTAGTGTTTTAGACGAGGGGGGATGTTAGTGTGTGATTTAGTGTAGTAGACGAGGGGGGATGTTAGTGTGTGATTTAGTGTAGTAGACGAGGGGGGATGTTAGTGTGTGATTTAGTGTAGAAGACGAGGGGAGATGTTAGTGTGTGATTTAGTGTTTTAGACGAGGGGGGATGTTAGTGTGTGATTTAGTGTGGAAGACGAGGGGGGGATGTTAGTGTGTGATTTAGTGTAGAAGACGAGGGGGATGTTAGTGTGTGATTTAGTGTAGAAGACGAGGGGGATGTTAGTGTGTGATTTAGTGTAGAAGACGAGGGGGATGTTAGTGTGTGATTTAGTGTATTAGACGAGGGAGGATGTTAGTGTGTGATTTAGTGTATTAGACGGGGATGTTAGTGTGTGATTTACTGTAGAAGACTAGGGGATGTTAGTGTGTGATTTAGTGTAGTAGACGAGGGGATGTTAGTGTGTGATTTAGTGTAGAAGACGAGGGGATGTTAGTGTGTGATTTAGTGTAGAAGACTAGGGGGATGTTAGTGTGTGATTTAGTGTAGAAGACGAGGGGGATGTTAGTGTGTGATTTAGTGTAGTAGACGAGGGGATGTTAGTGTGTGATTTAGTGTAGAAGACGAGGGGGATGTTAGTGTGTGATTTAGTGTAGTAGACTAGGGGATGTTAGTGTGTGATTTAGTGTAGAAGACGAGGGGGATGTTAGTGTGTGATTTAGTGTAGTAGACGAGGGGATGTTAGTGTGTGATTTAGTGTAGAAGACGAGGGGGATGTTAGTGTGTGATTTAGTGTAGTAGACTAGGGGATGTTAGTGTGTGATTTAGTGTAGTAGACGAGGGGGATGTTAGTGTGTGATTTAGTGTAGTAGACGAGGGGGATGTTAGTGTGTGATTTAGTGTAGAAGACTAGGGGATGTTAGTGTGTGATTTAGTGTAGAAGACGAGGGGGACGTTAGTGTGTGATTTAGTGTAGAAGACTAGGGGGACGTTAGTGTGTGATTTAGTGTAGTAGACGAGGGGATGTTAGTGTGTGATTTAGTGTAGAAGACTAGGGGATGTTAGTGGGTGATTTAGTGTAGAAGACGAGGGGATGTTAGTGTGTGATTTAGTGTAGAAGACTAGGGGATGTTAGTGTGTGATTTAGTGTAGAAGACTAGGGGATGTTAGTGTGTGATTTAGTGTAGAAGACGAGGGGGATGTTAGTGTGTGATTTAGTGTAGAAGACGAGGGGGATGTTAGTGTGTGATTTAGTGTAGAAGACTAGGGGATGTTAGTGTGTGATTTAGTGTGGAAGACGAGGGGATGTTAGTGTGTGATTTAGTGTAGAAGACTAGGGGGATGTTAGTGTGTGATTTAGTGTAGAAGACGAGGGGATGTTAGTGTGTGATTTAGTGTAGAAGACGAGGGGGATGTTAGTGTGTGATTTAGTGTAGTAGACTAGGGGGACGTTAGTGTGTGATTTAGTGTAGAAGACGAGGGGGACGTTAGTGTGTGATTTAGTGTAGAAGACGAGGGGGATGTTAGTGTGTGATTTAGTGTAGAAGACGAGGGGGGGATGTTAGTGTGTGATTTAGTGTAGTAGACGAGGGGGGATGTTAGTGTGTGATTTAGTGTAGAAGACGAGGGGGGATGTTAGTGTGTGATTTAGTGTAGAAGACGAGGGGGGATGTTAGTGTGTGATTTAGTGTAGAAGACGAGGGGGGATGTTAGTGTGTGATTTAGTGTAGTAGACTAGGGGATGTTAGTGTGTGATTTAGTGTAGAAGACGAGGGGATGTTAGTGTGTGATTTAGTGTAGAAGACTAGGGGGATGTTAGTGTGTGATTTAGTGTAGAAGACGAGGGGATGTTAGTGTGTGATTTAGTGTAGAAGACTTGGGGATGTTAGTGTGTGATTTAGTGTAGAAGACGAGGGGGATGTTAGTGTGTGATTTAGTGTAGAAGACGAGGGGGATGTTAGTGTGTGATTTAGTGTAGAAGACGAGGGGGGATGTTAGTGTGTGATTTAGTGTAGAAGACGAGGGGATGTTAGTGTGTGATTTAGTGTAGAAGACGAGGGGATGTTAGTGTGTGATTTAGTGTAGAAGACGAGGGGGATGTTAGTGTGTGATTTAGTGTAGAAGACGAGGGGATGTTAGTGTGTGATTTAGTGTAGAAGACGAGGGGATGTTAGTGTGTGATTTAGTGTAGAAGACGAGGGGATGTTAGTGTGTGATTTAGTGTAGAAGACTAGGGGATGTTAGTGTGTGATTTAGTGTAGAAGACGAGGGGGATGTTAGTGTGTGATTTAGTGTAGAAGACGAGGGGGATGTTAGTGTGTGATTTAGTGTAGAAGACGAGGGGATGTTAGTGTGTGATTTAGTGTAGTAGACGAGGGGGGCGTTAGTGTGTGATTTAGTGTAGAAGACGAGGGGATGTTAGTGTGTGATTTAGTGTAGAAGACGAGGGGATGTTAGTGTGTGATTTAGTGTAGAAGACTAGGGGGACGTTAGTGTGTGATTTAGTGTAGTAGACGAGGGGGATGTTAGTGTGTGATTTAGTGTAGAAGACGAGGGGGATGTTAGTGTGTGATTTAGTGTAGAAGACGAGGGGATGTTAGTGTGTGATTTAGTGTAGAAGACTAGGGGATGTTAGTGTGTGATTTAGTGTAGAAGACGAGGGGATGTTAGTGTGTGATTTAGTGTAGAAGACGAGGGGGATGTTAGTGTGTGATTTAGTGTAGTAGACGAGGGGGATGTTAGTGTGTGATTTAGTGTAGTAGACTAGGGGATGTTAGTGTGTGATTTAGTGTAGAAGACGAGGGGGATGTTAGTGTGTGATTTAGTGTAGAAGACGAGGGGGATGTTAGTGTGTGATTTAGTGTAGAAGACGAGGGGATGTTAGTGTGTGATTTAGTGTAGAAGACGAGGGGGATGTTAGTGTGTGATTTAGTGTAGAAGACTAGGGGATGTTAGTGTGTGATTTAGTGTAGAAGACGAGGGGATGTTAGTGTGTGATTTAGTGTAGAAGACTAGGGGATGTTAGTGTGTGATTTAGTGTAGAAGACGAGGGGGATGTTAGTGTGTGATTTAGTGTAGAAGACGAGGGGGATGTTAGTGTGTGATTTAGTGTAGAAGACGAGGGGGATGTTAGTGTGTGATTTAGTGTAGAAGACTAGGGGATGTTAGTGTGTGATTTAGTGTAGAAGACGAGGGGGATGTTAGTGTGTGATTTAGTGTAGAAGACGAGGGGGATGTTAGTGTGTGATTTAGTGTAGTAGACTAGGGGGACGTTAGTGTGTGATTTAGTGTAGAAGACTAGGGGGACGTTAGTGTGTGATTTAGTGTAGAAGACTAGGGGATGTTAGTGTGTGATTTAGTGTAGAAGACGAGGGGGACGTTAGTGTGTGATTTAGTGTAGTAGACGAGGGGGATGTTAGTGTGTGATTTAGTGTAGAAGACGAGGGGATGTTAGTGTGTGATTTAGTGTAGAAGACTAGGGGGATGTTAGTGTGTGATTTAGTGTAGAAGACTAGGGGATGTTAGTGTGTGATTTAGTGTAGAAGACTAGGGGATGTTAGTGTGTGATTTAGTGTAGAAGACGAGGGGATGTTAGTGTGTGATTTAGTGTAGTAGACGAGGGGGGATGTTAGTGTGTGATTTAGTGTAGTAGACTAGGGGATGTTAGTGTGTGATTTAGTGTAGAAGACGAGGGGGATGTTAGTGTGTGATTTAGTGTAGAAGACGAGGGGGATGTTAGTGTGTGATTTAGTGTAGAAGACGAGGGGGATGTTAGTGTGTGATTTAGTGTAGAAGACGAGGGGGATGTTAGTGTGTGATTTAGTGTAGAAGACGAGGGGATGTTAGTGTGTGATTTAGTGTAGAAGACGAGGGGATGTTAGTGTGTGATTTAGTGTAGAAGACGAGGGGGGGATGTTAGTGTGTGATTTAGTGTAGAAGACGAGGGGGGATGTTAGTGTGTGATTTAGTGTAGAAGACGAGGGGGGATGTTAGTGTGTGATTTAGTGTAGAAGACGAGGGGGGATGTTAGTGTGTGATTTAGTGTAGAAGACGAGGGGATGTTAGTGTGTGATTTAGTGTAGAAGACGAGGGGGGATGTTAGTGTGTGATTTAGTGTAGAAGACGAGGGGGGATGTTAGTGTGTGATTTAGTGTAGAAGACGAGGGGGGATGTTAGTGTGTGACAGACAGAATGGACCAGTTTAATGTTAATTATCGATCTGATTAAACAGATTAATGGACCAGTTGAATGTTAATTATCGATCTGATTAAACAGATTAATGGACCAGTTGAATGTTAATTATCGATCTGATTAAACAGATTAATGGACCAGTTGAATGTTAATTATCAATCTGATTAAACAGATTAATGGACCAGTTGAATAGTAATTATCGATCTGATTAAACAGATTAATGGACCAGTTGAATAGTAATTATCGATCAGATTAATGGACCAGTTGAATAGTAATTATCGATCTGATTAAACAGATTAATGGACCAGTTGAATGTTAATTATCGATCTGATTAAACAGATTAATGGACCAGTTGAATGTTAATTATCGATCTGATTAAACAGATTAATGGACCAGTTGAATGTTAATTATCAATCTGATTAAACAGATTAATGGACCAGTTGAATAGTAATTATCGATCTGATTAAACAGATTAATGGACCATTTGAATAGTAATTATCGATCTGATTAAACAGATTAATGGACCAGTTGAATAGTAATTATCGATCTGATTAAACAGATTAATGGACCAGTTGAATGTTAAATGTCTATCTAATTAAACAGATTAATGGACCAGTTGAATGTTAAATGTCTATCTGATTAAACAGATTAATGGACCAGTTGAATGTTAATTATCGATCTGATTAAACAGATTAATGGACCAGTTGAATGTTAATTATCGATCTGATTAAACAGATTAATGGACCAGTTGAATGTTAATTATCGATCTGATTAAACAGATTAATGGACCAGTTGAATGTTAATTATCGATCTGATTAAACAGATTAATGGACCAGTGGAATGTTAATTGTCTGTGTGTGTGTGTTGCGTTCGTTTGTGTCCTCCAGGTCGGTCCTACTCCAAGACCCTCCAGCAGGCTCCTCTCTCCCTCCTCCCCCGTCGTCACTGCCAACAGCGTTACCATGGAGCCTTCACTAGCCGCATGCTCTGCGCCGGGACAGCCAGCCAATCGGAGCGGCGCGTGGACAGTTGCCGTGGAGACAGCGGCGGCCCGTTGGTGTGTGAACGTCCGGACGGAGGGTGGGTAGTGTACGGCGTGACGTCGTGGGGCCACTCCTGTCGCGTGCAACACTCGCCTGGCGTCTACACTAAAGTCTCCGCCTTCACACCCTGGATAAACAAGGTGATTGGACAATGAGAGGGATACAGGGACCGGATCTGCAAGGTGACTGGACAATGGGAAGAATACAGGAAGTGGATCTGAAAGGTGATTGGACAATGGGATAAGGGCATGAAGAGACGACAGACAATGTGAGACAGTGGTCGATAACGGACTGGCCAATTGAGAAGGACTATATTTGGAGCTTGCGATTTGATTGGTCAGTAAAATAAGTGGTTTCAAACCAGTTGAAAGGCTTGACCAATCTCAGCCGTCTCTCATATCCACCCCCTCCCATTTCCCTCTCTCTCCCTCCTCCTCCCCCCTCTCTCTCCCTCCTCCTCCCCCCTCTCTCTCCCTCCTCCTTCCCCCTCTCTCTCTCTCCCTCCTTCTCCCCCCTCTCCCTCCTCGTTCCCCCTCTCTCTCCCTCCCTCCCCTCCCCCTCTCCCTCCCTCCTCCTTCCCCCTCTCCCTCCCTCCTCCTTCCCCCTCTCTCTCTCCCTCCTTCTCCCCTCTCTCTCTCCCTCCTTCTCCCCTCTCTCTCTCCCTCCTTCTCCCCCCTCTCCCTCCCTCATCCTTCCCCCTCTCTCTCCCTCCTCCTTCCCCCTCTCTCTCCCTCCTCGTTCCCCCTCTCTCTCTCCCTCCTTCTCCCCCCTCTCTCTCCCTCCTCGTTCCCTCTCTCCTCTACTGAACACAATCTCAACTCGTTTTTAACAGCACTTGTTTTAACCCATTGAAGGTAACACAATTTTGTTTTCCATATTCAGGTTAAGTCAACTCCTGGTTTGATGAACAGTGGAGATTCTTAACAAGACTTAATCTGAGATTTTTGTTTTGCTAGGCTTTGGTACGTTGTGGACTAATGAACACACCCACCCCCACACCCCCCAGACAACCAGGCTAAACCAGGTTATCTTGTTCTATGAATCGCCTGATGAAAGCAACTACAGCTACGGCACATTGTTGTTGAACCTCACACTCCTAGGTGAATGATGGGGGACCACAGCAGGGAAAGGACTATGTAGTGAACACACACACACACACACACGACAACATTACTGACATATCTCTTCGTACCGTAAAAACATACACTAAAAACGTGGAGGTACTTCTGTGAGTCGGCATTTCACTGTTAGTCTGCACCTTGTTGTTTACAAAGCATCAATCTGATCTGATTTGTTGTTGTTGTTTACAAAGCATGTGACTAAATACAATCTGATTTGTTGTTGTTTATATGTTCCGCTGTTGTCATTTTCATCACCTTCCCGACAGCTAAACTGTTTATCAAACTGATTCAGATGGCGCCCTATTCCCTACATAGTGCACTACTTTAGACCAGAGCCCTATGGCACCCTATTCCCTACATAGTGCACTACTTTAGACCAGAGCCCTATGGCACCCTATTCCCTACATAGTGCACTACTTTAGACCAGAGCCCTATGGCACCCTATTCCCTACATAGTGCACTACTTTAGACCAGAGCCCTGTGGCACCCTATTCCCTACATAGTGCACTACTTTAGACCAGAGCCCTATGGCACCCTATTCCCTACATAGTGCACTACTTTAGACCAGAGCCCTATGGCACCCTATTCCCTACATAGTGCACTACTTTAGACCAGAGCCCTGTGGCACCCTATTCCCTACATAGTGCACTACTTTAGACCAGAGCCCTATGGCACCCTATTCCCTACATAGTGCACTACTTTAGACCAGAGCCCTATGGCACCCTATTCCCTACATAGTGCACTACTTTAGACCAGAGCCCTATGGCACCCTATTCCCTACATAGTGCACTACTTTAGACCAGAGCCCTGTGGCACCCTATTCCCTACATAGTGCACTACTTTAGACCAGAGCCCTATGGCACCCTATTCCCTACATAGTGCACTACTTTAGACCAGAGCCCTGTGGCACCCTATTCCCTACATAGTGCACTACTTTAGACCAGAGCCCTATGGCACCCTATTCCCTACATAGTGCACTACTTTAGACCAGAGCCCTATGGCACCCTATTCCCTACATAGTGCACTACTTTAGACCAGAGCCCTATGGCGCCCTATTCCCTACATAGTGCACTACTTTAGACCAGAGCCCTATGGCACCCTATTCCCTACATAGTGCACTACTTTAGACCAGAGCCCTATGGCGCCCTATTCCCTACATAGTGCACTACTTTAGACCAGAGCCCTATGGCACCCTATTCCCTACATAGTGCACTACTTTAGACCAGAGCCCTGTGGCACCCTATTCCCTACATAGTGCACTACTTTAGACCAGAGCCCTATGGCACCCTATTCCCTACATAGTGCACTACTTTAGACCAGAGCCCTATGGCGCCTATTCCCTACATAGTGCACTACTTTAGACCAGAGCCCTATGGCACCCTATTCCCTACATAGTGCACTACTTTAGACCAGAGCCCTATGGCACCCTATTCCCTACATAGTGCACTACTTTAGACCAGAGCCCTATGGCACCCTATTCCCTACATAGTGCACTACTTTAGACCAGAGCCCTATGGCACCCTATTCCCTACATAGTGCACTACTTTAGACCAGAGCCCTATGGCACCCTATTCCCTACATAGTGCACTACTTTAGACCAGAGCCCTATGGCACCCTATTCCCTACATAGTGCACTACTTTAGACCAGAGCCCTATGGAACCCTATTCCCTACATAGTGCACTACTTTAGACCAGAGCCCTGTGGCACCCTATTCCCTACATAGTGCACTACTTTAGACCAGAGCCCTGTGGCACCCTATTCCCTACATAGTGCACTACTTTAGACCAGAGCCCTATGGCACCCTATTCCCTACATAGTGCACTACTTTAGACCAGAGCCCTATGGCACCCTATTCCCTACATAGTGCACTACTTTAGACCAGAGCCCTATGGCACCCTATTCCCTACATAGTGCACTACTTTAGACCAGAGCCCTATGGCACCCTATTCCCTACATAGTGCACTACTTTAGACCAGAGCCCTATGGCACCCTATTCCCTACATAGTGCACTACTTTAGACCAGAGCCCTATGGCACCCTATTCCCTACATAGTGCACTACTTTAGACCAGAGCCCTATGGCACCCTATTCCCTACATAGTGCACTACTTTAGACCAGAGCCCTATGGCACCCTATTCCCTACATAGTGCACTACTTTAGACCAGAGCCCTATGGCACCCTATTCCCTACATAGTGCACTACTATAGACCAGAGCCCTATGGCACCCTATTCCCTACATAGTGCACTACTTTAGACCAGAGCCCTATGGCACCCTATTCCCTACATAGTGCACTACTTTAGACCAGAGCCCTATGGCACCCTATTCCCTACATAGTGCACTACTTTAGACCAGAGCCCTATGGCACCCTATTCCCTACATAGTGCACTACTTTAGACCAGAGCCCTGTGGCACCCTATTCCCTACATAGTGCACTACTTTAGACCAGAGCCCTATGGCACCCTATTCCCTACATAGTGCACTACTTTAGACCAGAGCCCTATGGCACCCTATTCCCTACATAGTGCACTACTATAGACCAGAGCCCTATGGCACCCTATTCCCTACATAGTGCACTACTTTAGACCAGAGCCCTATGGCACCCTATTCCCTACATAGTGCACTACTTTAGACCAGAGCCCTATGGCACCCTATTCCCTACATAGTGCACTACTTTAGACCAGAGCCCTATGGCACCCTATTCCCTACATAGTGCACTACTTTAGACCAGAGCCCTATGGCACCCTATTCCCTACATAGTGCACTACTTTAGACCAGAGCCCTATGGCACCCTATTCCCTACATAGTGCACTACTTTAGACCAGAGCCCTATGGCACCCTATTCCCTACATAGTGCACTACTTTAGACCAGAGCCCTATGGCACCCTATTCCCTACATAGTGCACTACTTTAGACCAGAGCCCTATGGCACCCTATTCCCTACATAGTGCACTACTTTAGACCAGAGCCCTATGGCACCCTATTCCCTACATAGTGCACTACTTTAGACCAGAGCCCTATGGCACCCTATTCCCTACATAGTGCACTACTTTAGACCAGAGCCCTATGGCACCCTATTCCCTACATAGTGCACTACTTTAGACCAGAGCCCTATGGCACCCTATTCCCTACATAGTGCACTACTTTAGACCAGAGCCCTATGGCACCCTATTCCCTACATAGTGCACTACTTTAGACCAGAGCCCTATGGCACCCTATTCCCTACATAGTGCACTACTTTAGACCAGAGCCCTATGGCGCCCTATTCCCTACATAGTGCACTACTTTAGACCAGAGCCCTATGGCGCCCTATTCCCTACATAGTGCACTACTTTAGACCAGAGCCCTATGGCGCCCTATTCCCTACATAGTGCACTACTTTAGACCAGAGCCCTATGGCGCCCTATTCCCTACATAGTGCACTACTTTAGACCAGAGCCCTATGGCGCCCTATTCCCTACATAGTGCACTACTTTAGACCAGAGCCCTGTGGCGCCCTATTCCCTACATAGTGCACTACTTTAGACCAGAGCCCTGTGGCGCCCTATTCCCTACATAGTGCACTACTTTAGACCAGAGCCCTGTGGCGCCCTATTCCCTACATAGTGCACTACTTTAGACCAGAGCCCTGTGGCGCCCTATTCCCTACATAGTGCACTACTTTAGACCAGAGCCCTATGGCGCCCTATTCCCTACATAGTGCACTACTTTAGACCAGAGCCCTATGGCGCCCTATTCCCTACATAGTGCACTACTTTAGACCAGAGCCCTATGGCACCCTATTCCCTACATAGTGCACTACTTTAGACCAGAGCCCTATGGCACCCTATTCCCTACATAGTGCACTACTTTAGACCAGAGCCCTATGGCACCCTATTCCCTACATAGTGCACTACTTTAGACCAGAGCCCTATGGCACCCTATTCCCTACATAGTGCACTACTTTAGACCAGAGCCCTATGGAACCCTATTCCCTACATAGTGCACTACTTTAGACCAGAGCCCTGTGGCACCCTATTCCCTACATAGTGCACTACTTTAGACCAGAGCCCTGTGGCACCCTATTCCCTACATAGTGCACTACTTTAGACCAGAGCCCTGTGGCACCCTATTCCCTACATAGTGCACTACTTTAGACCAGAGCCCTATGGCACCCTATTCCCTACATAGTGCACTACTTTAGACCAGAGCCCTATGGCACCCTATTCCCTACATAGTGCACTACTTTAGACCAGAGCCCTATGGCACCCTATTCCCTACATAGTGCACTACTTTAGACCAGAGCCCTATGGCACCCTATTCCCTACATAGTGCACTACTTTAGACCAGAGCCCTATGGCACCCTATTCCCTACATAGTGCACTACTTTAGACCAGAGCCCTATGGCACCCTATTCCCTACATAGTGCACTACTTTAGACCAGAGCCCTATGGCACCCTATTCCCTACATAGTGCACTACTTTAGACCAGAGCCCTATGGCACCCTATTCCCTACATAGTGCACTACTATAGACCAGAGCCCTATGGCACCCTATTCCCTACATAGTGCACTACTTTAGACCAGAGCCCTATGGCACCCTATTCCCTACATAGTGCACTACTTTAGACCAGAGCCCTATGGCACCCTATTCCCTACATAGTGCACTACTTTAGACCAGAGCCCTATGGCACCCTATTCCCTACATAGTGCACTACTTTAGACCAGAGCCCTGTGGCACCCTATTCCCTACATAGTGCACTACTTTAGACCAGAGCCCTATGGCACCCTATTCCCTACATAGTGCACTACTTTAGACCAGAGCCCTATGGCACCCTATTCCCTACATAGTGCACTACTATAGACCAGAGCCCTATGGCACCCTATTCCCTACATAGTGCACTACTTTAGACCAGAGCCCTATGGCACCCTATTCCCTACATAGTGCACTACTTTAGACCAGAGCCCTATGGCACCCTATTCCCTACATAGTGCACTACTTTAGACCAGAGCCCTATGGCACCCTATTCCCTACATAGTGCACTACTTTAGACCAGAGCCCTATGGCACCCTATTCCCTACATAGTGCACTACTTTAGACCAGAGCCCTATGGCACCCTATTCCCTACATAGTGCACTACTTTAGACCAGAGCCCTATGGCACCCTATTCCCTACATAGTGCACTACTTTAGACCAGAGCCCTATGGCACCCTATTCCCTACATAGTGCACTACTTTAGACCAGAGCCCTATGGCACCCTATTCCCTACATAGTGCACTACTTTAGACCAGAGCCCTATGGCACCCTATTCCCTACATAGTGCACTACTTTAGACCAGAGCCCTATGGCACCCTATTCCCTACATAGTGCACTACTTTAGACCAGAGCCCTATGGCACCCTATTCCCTACATAGTGCACTACTTTAGACCAGAGCCCTATGGCACCTATTCCCTACATAGTGCACTACTTTAGACCAGAGCCCTATGGCACCCTATTCCCTACATAGTGCACTACTTTAGACCAGAGCCCTATGGCACCCTATTCCCTACATAGTGCACTACTTTAGACCAGAGCCCTATGGCACCCTATTCCCTACATAGTGCACTACTTTAGACCAGAGCCCTATGGCACCCTATTCCCTACATAGTGCACTACTTTAGACCAGAGCCCTATGGCACCCTATTCCCTACATAGTGCACTACTTTAGACCAGAGCCCTATGGCACCCTATTCCCTACATAGTGCACTACTTTAGACCAGAGCCCTATGGCACCCTATTCCCTACATAGTGCACTACTTTAGACCAGAGCCCTATGGCACCCTATTCCCTACATAGTGCACTACTTTAGACCAGAGCCCTATGGCACCCTATTCCCTACATAGTGCACTACTTTAGACCAGAGCCCTATGGCACCCTATTCCCTACATAGTGCACTACTTTAGACCAGAGCCCTATGGCACCCTATTCCCTACATAGTGCACTACTTTAGACCAGAGCCCTATGGCACCCTATTCCCTACATAGTGCACTACTTTAGACCAGAGCCCTATGGCACCCTATTCCCTACATAGTGCACTACTTTAGACCAGAGCCCTATGGCACCCTATTCCCTACATAGTGCACTACTTTAGACCAGAGCCCTATGGCACCCTATTCCCTACATAGTGCACTACTTTAGACCAGAGCCCTATGGCACCCTATTCCCTACATAGTGCACTACTTTAGACCAGAGCCCTATGGCACCCTATTCCCTACATAGTGCACTACTTTAGACCAGAGCCCTATGGCACCCTATTCCCTACATAGTGCACTACTTTAGACCAGAGCCCTATGGCACCCTATTCCCTACATAGTGCACTACTTTAGACCAGAGCCCTATGGCACCCTATTCCCTACATAGTGCACTACTTTAGACCAGAGCCCTGTGGCACCCTATTCCCTACATAGTGCACTACTTTAGACCAGAGCCCTGTGGCACCCTATTCCCTACATAGTGCACTACTTTAGACCAGAGCCCTGTGGCACCCTATTCCCTACATAGTGCACTACTTTAGACCAGAGCCCTGTGGCACCCTATTCCCTACATAGTGCACTACTTTAGACCAGAGCCCTATGGCACCCTATTCCCTACATAGTGCACTACTTTAGACCAGAGCCCTATGGCACCCTATTCCCTACATAGTGCACTACTTTAGACCAGAGCCCTATGGCACCCTATTCCCTACATAGTGCACTACTTTAGACCAGAGCCCTATGGCACCCTATTCCCTACATAGTGCACTACTTTAGACCAGAGCCCTATGGCACCCTATTCCCTACATAGTGCACTACTTTAGACCAGAGCCCTATGGCACCCTATTCCCTACATAGTGCACTACTTTAGACCAGAGCCCTATGGCACCCTATTCCCTACATAGTGCACTACTTTAGACCAGAGCCCTATGGCACCCTATTCCCTACATAGTGCACTACTTTAGACCAGAGCCCTATGGCACCCTATTCCCTACATAGTGCACTACTTTAGACCAGAGCCCTATGGCACCCTATTCCCTACATAGTGCACTACTTTAGACCAGAGCCCTATGGCACCCTATTCCCTACATAGTGCACTACTTTAGACCAGAGCCCTATGGCACCCTATTCCCTACATAGTGCACTACTTTAGACCAGAGCCCTATGGCACCCTATTCCCTACATAGTGCACTACTTTAGACCAGAGCCCTATGGCACCCTATTCCCTACATAGTGCACTACTTTAGACCAGAGCCCTATGGCACCCTATTCCCTACATAGTGCACTACTTTAGACCAGAGCCCTATGGCACCCTATTCCCTACATAGTGCACTACTTTAGACCAGAGCCCTATGGCACCCTATTCCCTACATAGTGCACTACTTTAGACCAGAGCCCTATGGCACCCTATTCCCTACATAGTGCACTACTTTAGACCAGAGCCCTATGGCACCCTATTCCCTACATAGTGCACTACTTTAGACCAGAGCCCTATGGCACCCTATTCCCTACATAGTGCACTACTTTAGACCAGAGCCCTATGGCACCCTATTCCCTACATAGTGCACTACTATAGACCAGAGCCCTATGGCACCCTATTCCCTACATAGTGCACTACTTTAGACCAGAGCCCTATGGCACCCTATTCCCTACATAGTGCACTACTTTAGACCAGAGCCCTATGGCACCCTATTCCCTACATAGTGCACTACTTTAGACCAGAGCCCTATGGCACCCTATTCCCTACATAGTGCACTACTTTAGACCAGAGCCCTATGGCACCCTATTCCCTACATAGTGCACTACTTTAGACCAGAGCCCTATGGCACCCTATTCCCTACATAGTGCACTACTTTAGACCAGAGCCCTATGGCACCCTATTCCCTACATAGTGCACTACTTTAGACCAGAGCCCTATGGCACCCTATTCCCTACATAGTGCACTACTTTAGACCAGAGCCCTATGGCACCCTATTCCCTACATAGTGCACTACTTTAGACCAGAGCCCTATGGCACCCTATTCCCTACATAGTGCACTACTTTAGACCAGAGCCCTATGGCACCCTATTCCCTATATAGTGCAGTGCACTACTTTAGACCAGAGCCCTATGGCACCCTATTCCCTACATAGTGCACTACTTTAGACCAGAGCCCTATGGAGCCCTATTCCCTACATAGTGCACTACTTTAGACCAGAGCCCTATGGCACCCTATTCCCTATATAGTGCACTACCTTAGACCAGAGCCCTATGGCACCCTATTCCCTACATAGTGCACTACTTTAGACCAGAGCCCTATGGCACCCTATTCCCTACATAGTGCACTACTTTAGACCAGAGCCCTATGGCACCCTATTCCCTACATAGTGCACTACTTTAGACCAGAGCCCTATGGCACCCTATTCCCTACATAGTGCACTACTTTAGACCAGAGCCCTATGGCACCCTATTCCCTACATAGTGCACTACTTTAGACCAGAGCCCTATGGCACCCTATTCCCTATATAGGGCACTACTTTAGACCAGAGCCCTATGGCACCCTATTCCCTACATAGTGCACTACTTTAGACCAGAGCCCTATGGCACCCTATTCCCTATATAGGGCACTACTTTAGACCAGAGCCCTATGGCACCCTATTCCCTATATAGTGCACTACTTTAGACCAGAGCCCTATGGCACCCTATTCCCTATATAGTGCACTACTTTAGACCAGAGCCCTATGGCACCCTATTCCCTATATAGTGCACTACTTTAGACCAGAGCCCTATGGCACCCTATTCCCTATATAGTGCACTACTTTAGACCAGAGCCCTATGGCACCCTATTCCCTATATAGTGCACTACTTTAGACCAGAGCCCTATTCCCTATATAGTGCACTACTTTAGACCAGAGCCCTATATAGTGCACTACTTTAGACCAGAGCCCTATTCCCTATATAGTGCACTACTTTAGACCAGTAGTGTAATACATAATGAATATAGTGCCATTTGGGAGGGGACACATTGTCTCCATGTACTTTATCCTTGTTCTCTGCTTGTATACGTTCGTACAGGTAACATTGTGTTTCTTGGTAGTAGTCTTTCTCCGTCAGGTTTAATAGGAACAGCACACTAGTATCTAATGTTGGGTCTTGGATTGTTTCTTGGTAGTAGTCTTTCTCTGTCAGGTTAATAGGAACAGCACACTAGTATCTAATGTTAGGTCTTGGATTGTTTCTTGGTTGTAGTCTTTCTCTGTCAGGTTTATAGGAACAGCACACTAGTATCTAATGTTGGGTCTTGGATTGTTTCTTGGTAGTAATCTTTCTCTGTCAGGTTTATAGGAAAATCACACTACTATCTAATGTTGGGTCTTGGATTGTTTCTTGGTAGTAGTCTTTCTCTGTCAGGTTCATAGGAACATCACACTAGTATCTAATGTTGGGTCTTGGATTGTTTCTTGGTAGTAATCTTTCTCCGTCAGGTTTAATAGGAACAGCACACTAGTATCTAATGTTAGGTCTTGGATTGTTTCTTGGTTGTAGTCTTTCTCTGTCAGGTTAATAGGAACAGCAAACTAGTATCTAATGTTGGGTCTTGGATTGTTTCTTGGTAGTAGTCTTTCTCTGTCAGGTTTATAGGAACAGCACACTAGTATCTAATGTTAGGTCTTGGATTGTTTCTTGGTAGTAATCTTTCTCTGTCAGGTTAATAGGAACAGCACACTAGTATCTAATGTTAGGTCTTGGATTGTTTCTTGGTAGTAATCTTTCTCTGTCAGGTTAATAGGAACAGCACACTAGTATCTAATGTTGGGTCTTGGATTGTTTCTTGGTAGTAGTCTTTCTCTGTCAGGTTAATAGGAACAGCACACTAGTATCTAATGTTGGGTCTTGGATTGTTTCTTGGTAGTAATCTTTCTCTGTCAGGTTTATAGGAACAGCACACTAGTATCTAATGTTGGGTCTTGGATTGTTTCTTGGTAGTAGTCTTTCTCCGTCAGGTTTATAGGAACATCACACTAGTATGTAATGTTGGGTCTTGGATTGTTTCTTGTCGTGTTATTTAAACTCATCCAGTGTTTGTGACTGTTACAACGTTGCTATGGTGACAGATCGATCAGGTTTTTCAACCCCCGCCCCCAGGGTCGTCCACGTATCGCCCACGGAGATAACATACCTAGGCTTTAGTTCAGAAGAGCTGGTCTTCAGGTGTTCTCAGGCAAGGCTACTCATCAAGGTCTCTAAGTGGGAGACCAGGGTTCATATCCTATCCTGCTAGTGTACTACATAAGGACTAGGGGCCCATTTAGGATACTAACCCTGTCTGTGTTGACTCAATGTACTGTTGCCTCATAAGGACTAGGGGCCCATTTAGGACGCTAACCCCTGTCTGTGTTGACTCAATGTACTGTTGCCTCATAAGGACTAGGGGCCCATTTAGGATACTAACCCTGTCTGTGTTGACTCAATGTACTGTTGCCTCATAAGGACTAGGGGCCCATTTAGGATGCTAACCCTGTCTGTGTTGACTCAATGTACTGTTGCCTCATAAGGACTAGGGGCCCATTTAGGACTCTACCCCTGTCTGTGTTGACTCAATGTACTGTTGCCTCATAAGGACTAGGGGCCCATTTAGGATGCTAACCCCTGTCTGTGTTGACTCAATGTACTGTTGCCTCATAAGGACTAGGGGCCCATTTAGGACACTACCCCTGTCTGTGTTGACTCAATGTACTGTTGCCTCTTAAGGACTAGGGGCCCATTTAGGACTCTAACCCCTGTCTGTGTTGACTCAATGTACTGTTGCCTCATAAGGACTAGGGGCCCATTTAGGATACTACCCAGGTCTGTGTTGACTCAATGTACTGTTGCCTCATAAGGACTAGGGGCCCATTTAGGACTCTACACCCTGTCTGTGTTGACTCAATGTACTGTTGCCTCATAAGGACTAGGGGCCCATTTAGAGACACTACCCTGTCTGTGTTGACTCAATGTACTGTTGCCTCATAAGGACTAGGGGCCCATTTAGGACACTGCCCCTGTCTGTGTTGACTCAATGTACTGTTGCCTCATAAGGACTAGGGGCCCATTTAGACACTACCCCTGTCTGTGTTGACTCAATGTACTGTTGCCTCATAAGGACTAGGGGCCCATTTAGGACACTACCCCCTGTCTGTGTTGACTCAATGTACTGTTGCCTCATAAGGACTAGGGGCCCATTTAGGACACTACCCCTGTCTGTGTTGACTCAATGTACTGTTGCCTCATAAGGACTAGGGGCCCATTTAGGACCCTACCCCTGTCTGTGTTGACTCAATGTACTGTTGCCTCATAAGGACTAGGGGCCCATTTAGGATGCTAACCCTGTCTGTGTTGACTCAATGTACTGTTGCCTCATAAGGACTAGGGGCCCATTTAGGATACTAACCCTGTCTGTGTTGACTCAATGTACTGTTGCCTCATAAGGACTAGGGGCCCATTTAGGACACTACCCCCTGTCTGTGTTGACTCAATGTACTGTTGCCTCATAAGGACTAGGGGCCCATTTAGGACTCTAACCCTGTCTGTGTTGACTCAATGTACTGTTGCCTCATAAGGACTAGGGGCCCATTTAGGACACTACCCCCTGTCTGTGTTGACTCAATGTACTGTTGCCTCATAAGGACTAGGGGCCCATTTAGGACACTACCCCTGTCTGTGTTGACTCAATGTACTGTTGCCTCATAAGGACTAGGGGCCCATTTAGGACACTAACCCTGTCTGTGTTGACTCAATGTACTGTTGCCTCATAAGGACTAGGGGCCCATTTAGGATACTAACCCTGTCTGTGTTGACTCAATGTACTGTTGCCTCATAAGGACTAGGGGCCCATTTAGGATACTAACCCTGTCTGTGTTGACTCAATGTACTGTTGCCTCATAAGGACTAGGGGCCCATTTAGGATACTAACCCTGTCTGTGTTGACTCAATGTACTGTTGCCTCATAAGGACTAGGGGCCCATTTAGGATACTAACCCTGTCTGTGTTGACTCAATGTACTGTTGCCTCATAAGGACTAGGGGCCCATTTAGGATACTAACCCTGTCTGTGTTGACTCAATGTACTGTTGCCTCATAAGGACTAGGGGCCCATTTAGGATGCTAACCCTGTCTGTGTTGACTCAATGTACTGTTGCCTCATAAGGACTAGGGGCCCATTTAGGATGCTAACCCTGTCTGTGTTGACTCAATGTACTGTTGCCTCATAAGGACTAGGGGCCCATTTAGGATGCTAACCCTGTCTGTGTTGACTCAATGTACTGTTGCCTCATAAGGACTAGGGGCCCATTTAGGATGCTAACCCTGTCTGTGTTGACTCAATGTACTGTTGCCTCATAAGGACTAGGGGCCCATTTAGGATGCTAACCCTGTCTGTGTTGACTCAATGTACTGTTGCCTCATAAGGACTAGGGGCCCATTTAGGATGCTAACCCTGTCTGTGTTGACTCAATGTACTGTTGCCTCATAAGGACTAGGGGCCCATTTAGGATACTAACCCTGTCTGTGTTGACTCAATGTACTGTTGCCTCATAAGGACTAGGGGCCCATTTAGGACACTAACCCTGTCTGTGTTGACTCAATGTACTGTTGCCTCATAAGGACTAGGGGCCCATTTAGGATACTAACCCTGTCTGTGTTGACTCAATGTACTGTTGCCTCATAAGGACTAGGGGCCCATTTAGGACACTACCCCCTGTCTGTGTTGACTCAATGTACTGTTGCCTCATAAGGACTAGGGGCCCATTTAGGACTCTACCCCCTGTCTGTGTTGACTCAATGTACTGTTGCCTCATAAGGACTAGGGGCCCATTTAGGATGCTAACCCCTGTCTGTGTTGACTCAATGTACTGTTGCCTCATAAGGACTAGGGGCCCATTTAGGACCCTACCCCTGTCTGTGTTGACTCAATGTACTGTTGCCTCATAAGGACTAGGGGCCCATTTAGGATGCTAACCCTGTCTGTGTTGACTCAATGTACTGTTGCCTCATAAGGACTAGGGGCCCATTTAGGATACTAACCCTGTCTGTGTTGACTCAATGTACTGTTGCCTCATAAGGACTAGGGGCCCATTTAGGATACTAACCCTGTCTGTGTTGACTCAATGTACTGTTGCCTCATAAGGACTAGGGGCCCATTTAGGATACTAACCCTGTCTGTGTTGACTCAATGTACTGTTGCCTCATAAGGACTAGGGGCCCATTTAGGATGCTAACCCTGTCTGTGTTGACTCAATGTACTGTTGCCTCATAAGGACTAGGGGCCCATTTAGGATGCTAACCCTGTCTGTGTTGACTCAATGTACTGTTGCCTCATAAGGACTAGGGGCCCATTTAGGATACTAACCCTGTCTGTGTTGACTCAATGTACTGTTGCCTCATAAGGACTAGGGGCCCATTTAGGATACTAACCCTGTCTGTGTTGACTCAATGTACTGTTGCCTCATAAGGACTAGGGGCCCATTTAGGATGCTAACCCTGTCTGTGTTGACTCAATGTACTGTTGCCTCATAAGGACTAGGGGCCCATTTAGGATACTAACCCTGTCTGTGTTGACTCAATGTACTGTTGCCTCATAAGGACTAGGGGCCCATTTAGGATGCTAACCCTGTCTGTGTTGACTCAATGTACTGTTGCCTCATAAGGACTAGGGGCCCATTTAGGATACTAACCCTGTCTGTGTTGACTCAATGTACTGTTGCCTCATAAGGACTAGGGGCCCATTTAGGATGCTAACCCTGTCTGTGTTGACTCAATGTACTGTTGCCTCATAAGGACTAGGGGCCCATTTAGGATGCTAACCCTGTCTGTGTTGACTCAATGTACTGTTGCCTCATAAGGACTAGGGGCCCATTTAGGATGCTAACCCTGTCTGTGTTGACTCAATGTACTGTTGCCTCATAAGGACTAGGGGCCCATTTAGGATGCTAACCCTGTCTGTGTTGACTCAATGTACTGTTGCCTCATAAGGACTAGGGGCCCATTTAGGATGCTAACCCTGTCTGTGTTGACTCAATGTACTGTTGCCTCATAAGGACTAGGGGCCCATTTAGGATACTACCCACTGTCTGTGTTGACTCAATGTACTGTTGCCTCATAAGGACTAGGGGCCCATTTAGGATACTAACCCTGTCTGTGTTGACTCAATGTACTGTTGCCTCATAAGGACTAGGGGCCCATTTAGGATGCTAACCCTGTCTGTGTTGACTCAATGTACTGTTGCCTCATAAGGACTAGGGGCCCATTTAGGATGCTAACCCTGTCTGTGTTGACTCAATGTACTGTTGCCTCATAAGGACTAGGGGCCCATTTAGGATGCTAACCCTGTCTGTGTTGACTCAATGTACTGTTGCCTCATAAGGACTAGGGGCCCATTTAGGATACTAACCCTGTCTGTGTTGACTCAATGTACTGTTGCCTCATAAGGACTAGGGGCCCATTTAGGATGCTAACCCCTGTCTGTGTTGACTCAATGTACTGTTGCCTCATAAGGACTAGGGGCCCATTTAGGATGCTAACCCTGTCTGTGTTGACTCAATGTACTGTTGCCTCATAAGGACTAGGGGCCCATTTAGGATACTAACCCTGTCTGTGTTGACTCAATGTACTGTTGCCTCATAAGGACTAGGGGCCCATTTAGGATGCTAACCCTGTCTGTGTTGACTCAATGTACTCAATTTCATGTAAATGGACAAAACAATTGCTTTTCTTTCAAAAACAAGGACATTTCTAAGTGACCCCAAACTTTTGAATGGTAGTGTGTATAATTTAGGATCCTAACACATCCAAACACTTCCTGTAGGAATACAAGCTACTCCTATCTTTCTTGATCTCCCCCTCCTTCTCCCTCCCTCCCTCTCTCTCTCTCTCTCTCTCTCTCTCTCTCTCTCTGTCTCTCTCTCTCTCTCTCTCTCTCTCTCTCTCTCTCTCTCTCTCTCTCTCTCTCTCTCCCCCTCCCTCCTCTTCTTTCCCAGATATGCTGTAGTTTAGTACCAAATGTTAGTCTGAACAACAAACCTATCTTAGTTCTCTCTCTAACACAGCACGGCCCTGTCAAACAGTGTCTACAGGAATGACCTCACACACACACAGCTCTTAACACGACCCTGTCAAACAATGTCTACAGGAATGACCTCACACACACACAGCTCCTAACACGGCCCTGTCAAACAGTGTCTACAGGAATGACCTCACACACACACAGCTCCTAACACGGCCCTGTCAAACAGTGTCTACAGGAATGACCACACACACACACAGCTCCTAACACGGCCCTGTCAAACAGTGTCTACAGGAATGCCAGTCATTGTGTGTGTGTGTGTGTGTGTGTGTGTTTCCTGAATAAGCTGACATGTTGACATGACACACAGTTCAGAGCTGTGGCTGGGACAAACAGGCCTTTATGTCAAAGTCAAAGTCAAAAGTCAAAGTCAAAGTCACCATTATTAGTCAGTTGTACAACCGAATGCCATCAACCGAAATGTGTCTTCCGCATTTAACCCAACCCCTCTGAATCAGAGAGGTGCGGGGGGCTGCCTTTAATCGACATCCACGTCTTCGGCGCCCGGGGAACAGTGGGTTAACTGCCTTGTTCAGGGGCAGAACGACAGATTTTTACCTTGTCAGCTCGGGGATTTGAACTTGCAGCCCTCCGGTTACAAGTCCAACGCTCTAACCACTAGGCTACCTGCCGCCATAAAAACGCATTTAACCCAACCCCTCTGAATCAGAGAGGTGCGGGGGGCTGCCTTAATCGACATCCACGTCTTGCGGCGCCCGGGGAACAGTGGGTTAACTGCCTTGTTCAGGGGCAGAACGACAGATTTTTACCTTGTCAGCTCGGGGATTCGAACTTGCAACCCTCCAGTTACAAGTCCAACGCTCTAACCACTAGGCTACCTGCCGCCATGTGTTAGACACACCCCTCACTGGGGTGTGATAGACAGGCCTCTACTGTTACGGACAGAACACGTTAAAAACATCCTTCCATCTCTCCCTTCATCTCTCCCTCTATCCCTCCATCCCTCCCTTCATCTCTCCCTCTAACCCTCTATCACTCCATCCCTCCCTTCATCTCTCCCTCTATCACTCCATCCCTCCCTTCATCTCTCCCTCTATCGCTCCATCCCTCCCTTCATCTCTCCCTCTATCGCTCCATCCCTCCCTTCATCTCTCCCTCTATCGCTCCATCCCTCCCTTCATCTCTCCCTCTAACCCTCTATCGCTCCATCCCTCCCTTCATCTCTCCCTCTATCGCTCTATCACTCCATCCCTCCATCCCTCCCTTCATCTCTCCCTCTATCGCTCCATCCCTCCCTTCATCTCTCCCTCTATCGCTCCATCCCTCCCTTCATCTCTCCCTCTATCGCTCCATCTCTCCCTTCATCTCTCCCTCTATCACTCCATCCCTCCCTTCATCTCTCCCTCTATCCCTCCCTTCATCTCTCCCTCTATCTCTCCCTTCATCTCTCCATCTATCCCTCCATCCCTCCCTTCATCTCTCCATCTCTCCCTCTATCACTCCATCTCTCCCTTCATCTCTCCCTCTAACCCTCTATCGCTCCATCTCTCCCTTCATCTCTCCATCTATCGCTCCATCCCTCCCTCCATCTCTCCATCTCTCCCTCTAACCCTCTCTTCATCTCTCCATCTATCGCTCCATCCCTCCATCCCTCCCTTCATCTCTCCCTCCATCCCTCCATCCCTCCCTTCATCTCTCCCTCTATCCCTCTCCCTTACCTTAAAACCTTTTAATGACCTTAGATCAGTGTAATGGATGCATGTATGAACGTAAGTCTCTTTGGATAAAAGCTTCTGTTAAATGGCGTTATTATTGTTATTATGATACAGTATATTATCAGTGTCTGGGGTCAGAGTTCATCCTTCTATGTAAAGCAGTAGCTGGGTAGTTTCATCCAATGACTGCCTTTTGTCCTTTTGATATTTTAAGTAGAAATTGTGCACTAATATGGAATTTAAAAGCCTGTTATATTCCAACGCAACGTCCTTTTATTACAGACCACATGGAGAATTCAATCTCAGATTTTTAATATCAATCAAAGACGTGCTAAATGTCCCTCCGTGCACCCTGTGACATAAGGCGCTCACAATTGGCCCAGCGTCGTCCGGGTTAGGGTTCGGCCGGGGTAGGCCGTCATTGTAATTAAGAATTTGTTCTGAACTGACTTGCCTGGTTAAATAAAAGGTTGAATAAAAAATAAATAAACTTCCTGGAAGATTTTAACCCTACTTAACCCCAACATGTCTTCAGTTATCAGTGTTATTGTAAAGCCCTCGTTACTTTAACTTTGTCATTTCTGAAGATACTTTTTTCATTTCATGTGATTCATTTTATGGACTGTTGGGAATGGGCTCGTAAGTAAGCACTTCACGGTAGACTTTTACACCTGTTGTGTTCGGCGACACGTGACCAATAAAACATTTATTTGAAAAACGTTTATGAAACAAATATATATATATATATATATATATATATATATATATATATATATATATATATATATATATATATATATATATATATATATATATATATATACACAAATGTCCCTTATTTTAAGGTCAAGCCTGTTATGTGAAATGAACTCTCATTTTAATATTAATGATTGTAATATTGAACATATAATCATAGAGTTGAAGAAGGAGAGCTGGTTCTGCTCTTTTCTGACATGTTCTGGTGTTTTGTGGTGGAAAACTGAGTGGGTCGAGCGGAACACGCCAACCCTGTTACCCATAGACAGACGGGCTAGAAAACTGAGTGGGTCGAGCGGAACACGCCAACCCTGTTACCCATAGACAGACGGGCTAGAAAACTGAGTGGGTCGAGCGGAACACGCCAACCCTGTTACCCATAGACAGACGGGCTAGAAAACTGAGTGGGTCGAGCGGAACACGCCAACCCTGTTACCCATAGACAGACGGGCTAGAAAACTGAGTGGGTCGAGCGGAACACGCCAACCCTGTTACCCATAGACAGACGGGCTGAAAACTGAGTGGGTCGAGCGGAACACGCCAACCCTGTTACCCATAGACAGACGGGCTAGAAAACTGAGTGGGTCGAGCGGAACACGCCAACCCTGTTACCCATAGAGAGACGGGCTAGAAAACTGAGTGGGTCGAGCGGAACACGCCAACCCTGTTACCCATAGACAGACGGGCTAGAAAACTGAGTGGGTCGAGCGGAACACGCCAACCCTGTTACCCATGGAGAGACGGGCTAGAAAACTGAGTGGGTCGAGCGGAACACGCCAACCCTGTTACCCATGGAGAGACGGGCTAGAAAACTGAGTGGGTCGAACGGAACACGCCAACCCTGTTACCCATGGAGAGACGGGCTAGAAAACTGAGTGGGTCGAGCGGAACACGCCAACTCTGTTCCGGGTCAACCTTGTTACTTTATTCAGCACTTAACAGGCACTTACTATAGTCATGTTTTATTTAACCCTCTTGAGATGGAAAACTAGTGGTTTATTAATTTGAACATGTGCTCTTTATGACAGAATGTTAAAATTAGGGGAAATCACATGTATTGTTTCACCAAGTTACACTTCTAAAAAGGCAGCGAATTGGTGAAACAACCCTGCTACTGGAACGACCCTGCTACTGGAATTGGTGAAACAACCCTGCTACTGGAACGACCCTGATACTGGAACGACCCTGCTACTGGAATTGGTGAAACAACCCTGCTACTGGAACAACCCTGCTACTGGAACGACCCTGCTACTGGAACGACCCTGATACTGGAACGACCCTGATACTGGAACGACCCTGCTACTGGAATTGGTGAAACAACCCTGCTACTGGAACGACCCTGCTACTGGAACGACCCTGATACTGGAACGACCCTGATACTGGAACGACCCTGCTACTGGAATTGGTGAAACAACCCTGCTACTGGAACGACCCTGCTACTGGAACGACCCTGCTACTGGAACGACCCTGATACTGGAACGACCCTGCTACTGGAATTGGTGAATCAACCCTGCTACTGGAACAACCCTGCTACTGGAACGACCTTGATACTGGAACGACCCTGCTACTGGAATTGGTGAAACAACCCTGCTACTGGAACGACCCTGCTACTGGAACGACCCTGCTACTGGAACGACCCTGCTACTGGAATTGGTGAATCAACCCTGCTACTGGAACAACCCTGCTACTGGAACGACCTTGATACTGGAACGACCCTGCTACTGGAATTGGTGAAACAACCATTCTACTGGAACGACCCTGCTACTCGAACAACCCTGCTACTGGAACGACCCTGCTACTGGAACGACCCTGCTACTGGAATTGGTGAAACAACCCTTCTACTAGATCACAAGCAGATTTACAACCCAGGATTGTAATATTGAACATATAATCATAGAGTTGAAGAAGGAGAGCTGGTTCTGCTCTTTTCTGACATGTTCTGGTGTTTTGTGGTGGAAAACTGAGTGGGTCGAGCGGAACACGCCAACCCTGTTACCCATAGACAGACGGGCTAGAAAACTGAGTGGGTCGAGCGGAACACGCCAACCCTGTTACCCATAGACAGACGGGCTAGAAAACTGAGTGGGTCGAGCGGAACACGCCAACCCTGTTACCCATAGACAGACGGGCTAGAAAACTGAGTGGGTCGAGCGGAACACGCCAACCCTGTTACCCATAGACAGGCGGGCTAGAAAACTGAGTGGGTCGAGCGGAACACGCCAACCCTGTTACCCATAGACAGGCGGGCTAGAAAACTGAGTGGGTCGGCGGAACACGCCAACCCTGTTACCCATAGACAGACGGGCTAGAAAACTGAGTGGGTCGAACGGAACACGCCAACCCTGTTACCCATAGACAGGCGGGCTAGAAAACTGAGTGGGTCGAGCGGAACACGCCAACCCTGTTACCCATAGACAGACGGGCTAGAAAACTGAGTGGGTCGAGCGGAACACGCCAACCCTGTTACCCATAGACAGGCGGGCTAGAAAACTGAGTGGGTCGAGCGGAACACGCCAACCCTGTTACCCATAGACAGACGGGCTGAAAACTGAGTGGGTCGAGCGGAACACGCCAACCCTGTTACCCATAGACAGACGGGCTAGAAAACTGAGTGGGTCGAGCGGAACACGCCAACCCTGTTACCCATAGACAGGCGGGCTAGAAAACTGAGTGGGTCGAGCGGAACACGCCAACCCTGTTACCCATAGACAGACGGGCTAGAAAACTGAGTGGGTCGAGCGGAACACGCCAACCCTGTTACCCATAGACAGGCGGGCTAGAAAACTGAGTGGGTCGAGCGGAACACGCCAACCCTGTTACCCATAGACAGACGGGCTAGAAAACTGAGTGGGTCGAGCGGAACACGCCAACCCTGTTACCCATAGACAGGACGGGCTAGAAAACTGAGTGGGTCGAGCGGAACACGCCAACCCTGTTACCCATAGACAGACGGGCTAGAAAACTGAGTGGGTCGAGCGGAACACGCCAACCCTGTTACCCATAGACAGGCGGGCTAGAAAACTGAGTGGGTCGAGCGGAACACGCCAACCCTGTTACCCATAGACAGACGGGCTAGAAAACTGAGTGGGTCGAGCGGAACACGCCAACCCTGTTACCCATGGAGAGACGGGCTAGAAAACTGAGTGGGTCGAGCGGAACACGCCAACCCTGTTACCCATAGACAGACGGGCTAGAAAACTGAGTGGGTCGAGCGGAACACGCCAACCCTGTTACCCATAGACAGACGGGCTAGAAAACTGAGTGGGTCGAGCGGAACACGCCAACCCTGTTACCCATAGACAGACGGGCTAGAAAACTGAGTGGGTCGAGCGGAACACGCCAACCCTGTTACCCATAGACAGACGGGCTAGAAAACTGAGTGGGTCGAGCGGAACACGCCAACCCTGTTACCCATAGACAGGCGGGCTAGAAAACTGAGTGGGTCGAGCGGAACACGCCAACCCTGTTACCCATGGAGAGGCGGGCTAGAAAACTGAGTGGGTCGATCGGAACACGCCAACCCTGTTACCCATGGAGAGACGGGCTAGAAAACTGAGTGGGTCGAGCGGAACACGCCAACTCTGTTCCGGGTCAACCTTGTTACTTTATTCAGCACTTAACAGGCACTTACTATAGTCATGTTTTATTTAACCCTCTTGAGATGGAAAACTAGTGGTTTATTAATTTGAACATGTGCTCTTTATGACAGAATGTTAAAATTAGGGAAATCACATGTATTGTTTCACCAAGTTACACTTCTAAAAGGCAGCGAATTGGTGAAACAACCCTGCTACTGGAACGACCCTGCTACTGGAATTGGTGAAACAACCCTGCTACTGGAACGACCCTGATACTGGAACGACCCTGCTACTGGAATTGGTGAAACAACCCTGCTACTGGAACAACCCTGCTACTGGAACGACCCTGCTACTGGAACGACCTGATACTGGAGCGACCCTGATACTGGAACGACCCTGCTACTGGAATTGGTGAAACAACCCTGCTACTGGAACGACCCTGCTACTGGAACGACCTGATACTGGAACGACCCTGATACTGGAACGACCCTGCTACTGGAATTGGTGAAACAACCCTGCTACTGGAACGACCCTGCTACTGGAACGACCCTGCTACTGGAACGACCCTGATACTGGAGCGACCCTGCTACTGGAATTGGTGAATCAACCCTGCTACTGGAACAACCCTGCTACTGGAACGACCTTGATACTGGAACGACCCTGCTACTGGAATTGGTGAAACAACCCTGCTACTGGAACGACCCTGCTACTGGAACGACCCTGCTACTGGAACGACCCTGCTACTGGAATTGGTGAATCAACCCTGCTACTGGAACAACCCTGCTACTGGAACGACCTTGATACTGGAACGACCCTGCTACTGGAATTGGTGAAACAACCATTCTACTGGAACGACCCTGCTACTCGAACAACCCTGCTACTGGAACGACCCTGCTACTGGAACGACCCTGCTACTGGAATTGGTGAAACAACCATTCTACTGGAACTACCCTGCTACTCGAACAACCCTGCTACTGGAACGACCCTGCTACTGGAACGACCCTGCTACTGGAACGACCCTGCTACTGGAATTGGTGAAACAACCCTTCTACTAGATCACAAGCAGATTTACAACCCAGGTTTCTGTGGGTCTTGGGTGCATCCCCAAAAATAATCTCTCTTCCCTCCTTGAAGTCTAAACGCACCTTCTTCCCAGCTCTCCACAACATCAGAAAGCATGCGGGCTGCTGGAAGGAGGTTGACGCCACTTCTCCCAGCAGTGGAAGTAGAGAGATATTGGGACAGACGCCTTTGTTGTTCACGGTGGAATAACGTGGTAGAACGGCGACGCCACCGCGTGGTCGCGTCTACTCGTCGCACCGGGCGGAAGGACGGTGACGCAACAAAACAACAAACAAATAAATCACCACGCGCCGCAGTTTGAACCGGATCGACGTCACCGGAACCGGATTAACGGTCGTTGTTTTCGACCCGCCCGCCCCGCCAGAAAAACAACAGTCGAATAATCATTTTTGTGAAATAAACGAAAATACTTTATTAAAAAATAAAAATCACCGATTAAGAAATGAATAGCCGCCTTCAGGAGATACGGGAGAAGCAGAAGCTGCGACGCCAGCTTCTAGCTCAACAGGTAACCATCTCCTTAACTACCCTACCTTGTTAGTAGCTAATAGCTGAGTTAGTAGACTAGCTCCTTAACCTACCCTACCTTGTTAGTAGCTAATAGCTGAGTTAGTAGACTAGCTCCTTAACCACCCTACCTTGTTAGTAGCTAATAGCTGAGTTAGTAGACTAGCTCCTTAACCACCCTACCTTGTTAGTAGCTAATAGCTGAGTTAGTAGACTAGCTCCTTAACTACCCTACCTTGTTAGTAGCTAATAGCTGAGTTAGTAGACTAGCTCCTTAACCACCCTACCTTGTTAGTAGCTAATAGCTGAGTTAGTAGACTAGCTCCTTAACTACCCTACCTTGTTAGTAGCTAATAGCTGAGTTAGTAGACTAGCTCCTTAACCACCCTACCTTGTTAGTAGCTAATAGCTGAGTTAGTAGACTAGCTCCTTAACCACCCTACCTTGTTAGTAGCTAGCTAATAGCTGAGTTAGTAGACTAGCTCCTTAACCACCCTACCTTGTTAGTAGCTAATAGCTGAGTTAGTAGACTAGCTCCTTAACCACCCTACCTTGTTAGTAGCTAATAGCTGAGTTAGTAGACTAGCTCCTTAACCACCCTACCTTGTTAGTAGCTAATAGCTGAGTTAGTAGACTAGCTCCTTAACCACCCTACCTTGTTAGTAGCTAATAGCTGAGTTAGTAGACTAGCTCCTTAACCACCCTACCTTGTTAGTAGCTAATAGCTGAGTTAGTAGACTAGCTCCTTAACCACCCTACCTTGTTAGTAGCTAATAGCTGAGTTAGTAGACTAGCTCCTTAACCACCCTACCTTGTTAGTAGCTAGCTAATAGCTGAGTTAGTAGACTAGCTCCTTAACTACCCTACCTTGTTAGTAGCTAATAGCTGAGTTAGTAGACTAGCTCCTTAACCACCCTACCTTGTTAGTAGCTAATAGCTGAGTTAGTAGACTAGCTCCTTAACCACCCTACCTTGTTAGTAGCTAATAGCTGAGTTAGTAGACTAGCTCCTTAACCACCCTACCTTGTTAGTAGCTAATAGCTGAGTTAGTATACTAGCTCCTTAACTACCCTACCTTGTTAGTAGCTAGCTAATAGCTGAGTTAGTAGACTAGCTCCTTAACCACCCTACCTTGTTAGTAGCTAATAGCTGAGTTAGTAGACTAGCTCCTTAACTACCCTACCTTGTTAGTAGCTAATAGCTGAGTTAGTAGACTAGCTCCTTAACCACCCTACCTTGTTAGTAGCTAATAGCTGAGTTAGTAGACTAGCTCCTTAACCACCCTACCTTGTTAGTAGCTAGCTAATAGCTGAGTTAGTAGACTAGCTCCTTAACTACCCTACCTTGTTAGTAGCTAGCTAATAGCTGAGTTAGTAGACTAGCTCCTTAACCACCCTACCTTGTTAGTAGCTAATAGCTGAGTTAGTAGACTAGCTCCTTAACCACCCTACCTTGTTAGTAGCTAATAGCTGAGTTAGTAGACTAGCTCCTTAACCACCCTACCTTGTTAGTAGCTAATAGCTGAGTTAGTATACTAGCTCCTTAACTACCCTACCTTGTTAGTAGCTAGCTAATAGCTGAGTTAGTAGACTAGCTCCTTAACCACCCTACCTTGTTAGTAGCTAGCTAATAGCTGAGTTAGTAGACTAGCTCCTTAACCACCCTACCTTGTTAGTAGCTAATAGCTGAGTTAGTAGACTAGCTCCTTAACCACCCTACCTTGTTAGTAGCTAATAGCTGAGTTAGTAGACTAGCTCCTTAACCACCCTACCTTGTTAGTAGCTAGCTAATAGCTGAGTTAGTAGACTAGCTCCTTAACTACCCTACCTTGTTAGTAGCTAGCTAATAGCTGAGTTAGTAGACTAGCTCCTTAACCACCCTACCTTGTTAGTAGCTAATAGCTGAGTTAGTAGACTAGCTCCTTAACTACCCTACCTTGTTAGTAGCTAATAGCTGAGTTAGTAGACTAGCTCCTTAACCACCCTACCTTGTTAGTAGCTAATAGCTGAGTTAGTAGACTAGCTCCTTAACTACCCTACCTTGTTAGTAGCTAATAGCTGAGTTAGTAGACTAGCTCCTTAACTACCCTACCTTGTTAGTAGCTAATAGCTGAGTTAGTAGACTAGCTCCTTAACCACCCTACCTTGTTAGTAGCTAATAGCTGAGTTAGTAGACTAGCTCCTTAACTACCCTACCTTGTTAGTAGCTAATAGCTGAGTTAGTAGACTAGCTCCTTAACCACCCTACCTTGTTAGTAGCTAATAGCTGAGTTAGTAGACTAGCTCCTTAACTACCCTACCTTGTTAGTAGCTAATAGCTGAGTTAGTAGACTAGCTCCTTAACCACCCTACCTTGTTAGTAGCTAATAGCTGAGTTAGTAGACTAGCTCCTTAACTACCCTACCTTGTTAGTAGCTAGCTAATAGCTGAGTTAGTATACTAGCTCCTTAACTACCCTACCTTGTTAGTAGCTAGCTAATAGCTGAGTTAGTAGACTAGCTCCTTAACTACCCTACCTTGTTAGTAGCTAGCTAATAGCTGAGTTAGTAGACTAGCTCCTTAACTACCCTACCTTGTTAGTAGCTAGCTAATAGCTGAGTTAGTAGACTAGCTCCTTAACTACCCTACCTTGTTAGTAGCTAGCTAATAGCTGAGTTAGTAGACTAGCTCCTTAACCACCCTACCTTGTTAGTAGCTAATAGCTGAGTTAGTAGACTAGCTCCTTAACTACCCTACCTTGTTAGTAGCTAATAGCTGAGTTAGTAGACTACCTCCTTAACTACCCTACATGGTTAGTAGCTAATAGCTGAGTTAGTATACTAGCTCCTTAACCACCCTACCTTGTTAGTAGCTAATAGCTGAGTTAGTAGACTAGCTCCTTAACCAACCTACCTTGTTAGTAGCTAATAGCTGAGTTAGTAGACTAGCTCCTTAACCACCCTACCTTGTTAGTAGCTAATAGCTGAGTTAGTAGACTAGCTCCTTAACCACCCTACCTTGTTAGTAGCTAATAGCTGAGTTAGTAGACTAGCTCCTTAACCACCCTACCTTGTTAGTAGCTAGCTAATAGCTGAGTTAGTAGACTAGCTCCTTAACCACCCTACCTTGTTAGTAGCTAATAGCTGAGTTAGTAGACTAGCTCCTTAACCAACCTACCTTGTTAGTAGCTAATAGCTGAGTTAGTAGACTAGCTCCTTAACCACCCTACCTTGTTAGTAGCTAATAGCTGAGTTAGTAGACTAGCTCCTTAACTACCCTACCTTGTTAGTAGCTAATAGCTGAGTTAGTAGACTAGCTCCTTAACTACCCTACCTTGTTAGTAGCTAGCTAATAGCTGAGTTAGCAGACTAGCTCCTTAACTACCCTAACTTGTTAGTAGCTAATAGCTGAGTTAGTAGACTAGCTCCTTAACTACCCTACCTTGTTAGTAGCTAGCTAATAGCTGAGTTAGTATACTAGCTCCTTAACCACCCTACCTTGTTAGTAGCTAATAGCTGAGTTAGTAGACTAGCTCCTTAACTACCCTACCTTGTTAGTAGCTAATAGCTGAGTTAGTAGACTAGCTCCTTAACTACCCTACCTTGTTAGTAGCTAATAGCTGAGTTAGTAGACTAGCTCCTTAACTACCCTACCTTGTTAGTAGCTAATAGCTGAGTTAGTAGACTAGCTCCTTAACCACCCTACCTTGTTAGTAGCTAATAGCTGAGTTAGTAGACTAGCTCCTTAACTACCCTACCTTGTTAGTAGCTAATAGCTGAGTTAGTAGACTAGCTCCTTAACTACCCTACCTTGTTAGTAGCTAATAGCTGAGTTAGTAGACTAGCTCCTTAACCACCCTACCTTGTTAGTAGCTAATAGCTGAGTTAGTAGACTAGCTCCTTAACCACCCTACCTTGTTAGTAGCTAATAGCTGAGTTAGTAGACTAGCTCCTTAACTACCCTACCTTGTTAGTAGCTAATAGCTGAGTTAGTAGACTAGCTCCTTAACTACCCTACCTTGTTAGTAGCTAATAGCTGGAGTTAGTAGACTAGCTCCTTAACCACCCTACCTTGTTAGTAGCTAATAGCTGAGTTAGTAGACTAGCTCCTTAACTACCCTACCTTGTTAGTAGCTAATAGCTGAGTTAGTAGACTAGCTCCTTAACTACCCTACCTTGTTAGTAGCTAATAGCTGAGTTAGTAGACTAGCTCCTTAACTACCCTACCTTGTTAGTAGCTAATAGCTGAGTTAGTAGACTAGCTCCTTAACTACCCTACCTTGTTAGTAGCTAATAGCTGAGTTAGTAGACTAGCTCCTTAACCACCCTACCTTGTTAGTAGCTAATAGCTGAGTTAGTAGACTAGCTCCTTAACCACCCTACCTTGTTAGTAGCTAATAGCTGAGTTAGTAGACTAGCTCCTTAACTACCCTACCTTGTTAGTAGCTAATAGCTGAGTTAGTAGACTAGCTCCTTAACTACCCTACCTTGTTAGTAGCTACTAGCTGAGTTAGTAGACTAGCTCCTTAACCACCCTACCTTGTTAGTAGCTAATAGCTGAGTTAGTATACTAGCTCCTTAACCACCCTACCTTGTTAGTAGCTAATAGCTGAGTTAGTAGACTAGCTCCTTAACCACCCTACCTTGTTAGTAGCTAATAGCTGAGTTAGTAGACTAGCTCCTTAACCACCCTACCTTGTTAGTAGCTAATAGCTGAGTTAGTAGACTAGCTCCTTAACCACCCTACCTTGTTAGTAGCTAATAGCTGAGTTAGTAGACTAGCTCCTTAACCACCCTACCTTGTTAGTAGCTAATAGCTGGCTAGTTAGTAGCTAATAGCCAGACTAGCTCCTTAACTACCCTACCTTGTTAGTAGCTAATAGCTGAGTTAGTAGACTAGCTCCTTAACCACCCTACCTTGTTAGTAGCTAATAGCTGAGTTAGTAGACTAGCTCCTTAACCACCCTACCTTGTTAGTAGCTAATAGCTGAGTTAGTAGACTAGCTCCTTAACCACCCTACCTTGTTAGTAGCTAATAGCTGAGTTAGTAGACTAGCTCCTTAACTACCCTACCTTGTTAGTAGCTAATAGCTGAGTTAGTAGACTAGCTCCTTAACCACCCTACCTTGTTAGTAGCTAATAGCTGAGTTAGTAGACTAGCTCCTTAACTACCCTACCTTGTTAGTAGCTAATAGCTGAGTTAGTAGACTAGCTCCTTAACTACCCTACCTTGTTAGTAGCTAATAGCTGAGTTAGTAGACTAGCTCCTTAACCACCCTACCTTGTTAGTAGCTAATAGCTGAGTTAGTAGACTAGCTCCTTAACCACCCTACCTTGTTAGTAGCTAATAGCTGAGTTAGTAGACTAGCTCCTTAACTACCCTACCTTGTTAGTAGCTAATAGCTGAGTTAGTAGACTAGCTCCTTAACCACCCTACCTTGTTAGTAGCTAATAGCTGAGTTAGTAGACTAGCTCCTTAACCACCCTACCTTGTTAGTAGCTAATAGCTGAGTTAGTAGACTAGCTCCTTAACTACCCTACCTTGTTAGTAGCTAATAGCTGAGTTAGTAGACTAGCTCCTTAACCACCCTACCTTGTTAGTAGCTAATAGCTGAGTTAGTAGACTAGCTCCTTAACCACCCTACCTTGTTAGTAGCTAATAGCTGAGTTAGTAGACTAGCTCCTTAACTACCCTACCTTGTTAGTAGCTAATAGCTGAGTTAGTAGACTAGCTCCTTAACCACCCTACCTTGTTAGTAGCTAATAGCTGAGTTAGTAGACTAGCTCCTTAACTACCCTACCTTGTTAGTAGCTAATAGCTGAGTTAGTAGACTAGCTCCTTAACCACCCTACCTTGTTAGTAGCTAATAGCTGAGTTAGTAGACTAGCTCCTTAACCACCCTACCTTGTTAGTAGCTAATAGCTGAGTTAGTAGACTAGCTCCTTAACTACCCTACCTTGTTAGTAGCTAATAGCTGAGTTAGTAGACTAGCTCCTTAACTACCCTACCTTGTTAGTAGCTAATAGCTGAGTTAGTAGACTAGCTCCTTAACCACCCTACCTTGTTAGTAGCTAATAGCTGAGTTAGTAGACTAGCTCCTTAACCACCCTACCTTGTTAGTAGCTAATAGCTGAGTTAGTAGACTAGCTCCTTAACTACCCTACCTTGTTAGTAGCTAATAGCTGAGTTAGTAGACTAGCTCCTTAACTACCCTACCTTGTTAGTAGCTAATAGCTGAGTTAGTAGACTAGCTCCTTAACCACCCTACCTTGTTAGTAGCTAATAGCTGAGTTAGTAGACTAGCTCCTTAACCACCCTACCTTGTTAGTAGCTAATAGCTGAGTTAGTAGACTAGCTCCTTAACCACCCTACCTTGTTAGTAGCTAATAGCTGAGTTAGTAGACTAGCTCCTTAACCACCCTACCTTGTTAGTAGCTAATAGCTGAGTTAGTAGACTAGCTCCTTAACCACCCTACCTTGTTAGTAGCTAATAGCTGAGTTAGTAGACTAGCTCCTTAACCACCCTACCTTGTTAGTAGCTAATAGCTGAGTTAGTAGACTAGCTCCTTAACCACCCTACCTTGTTAGTAGCTAATAGCTGAGTTAGTAGACTAGCTCCTTAACCACCCTACCTTGTTAGTAGCTAATAGCTGAGTTAGTAGACTAGCTCCTTAACCACCCTACCTTGTTAGTAGCTAATAGCTGAGTTAGTAGACTAGCTCCTTAACCACCCTACCTTGTTAGTAGCTAATAGCTGAGTTAGTAGACTAGCTCCTTAACCACCCTACCTTGTTAGTAGCTAATAGCTGAGTTAGTAGACTAGCTCCTTAACCACCCTACCTTGTTAGTAGCTAATAGCTGAGTTAGTAGACTAGCTCCTTAACTACCCTACCTTGTTAGTAGCTAATAGCTGAGTTAGTAGACTAGCTCCTTAACCACCCTACCTTGTTAGTAGCTAATAGCTGAGTTAGTAGACTAGCTCCTTAACCACCCTACCTTGTTAGTAGCTAATAGCTGAGTTAGTAGACTAGCTCCTTAACCACCCTACCTTGTTAGTAGCTAATAGCTGAGTTAGTAGACTAGCTCCTTAACCACCCTACCTTGTTAGTAGCTAATAGCTGAGTTAGTAGACTAGCTCCTTAACCACCCTACCTTGTTAGTAGCTAATAGCTGAGTTAGTAGACTAGCTCCTTAACTACCCTACCTTGTTAGTAGCTAATAGCTGAGTTAGTAGACTAGCTCCTTAACCACCCTACCTTGTTAGTAGCTAATAGCTGAGTTAGTAGACTAGCTCCTTAACCACCCTACCTTGTTAGTAGCTAATAGCTGAGTTAGTAGACTAGCTCCTTAACCACCCTACCTTGTTAGTAGCTAATAGCTGAGTTAGTAGACTAGCTCCTTAACTACCCTACCTTGTTAGTAGCTAATAGCTGAGTTAGTAGACTAGCTCCTTAACTACCCTACCTTGTTAGTAGCTAATAGCTGAGTTAGTAGACTAGCTCCTTAACCACCCTACCTTGTTAGTAGCTAATAGCTGAGTTAGTAGACTAGCTCCTTAACTACCCTACCTTGTTAGTAGCTAATAGCTGAGTTAGTAGACTAGCTCCTTAACCACCCTACCTTGTTAGTAGCTAATAGCTGAGTTAGTAGACTAGCTCCTTAACCACCCTACCTTGTTAGTAGCTAATAGCTGAGTTAGTAGACTAGCTCCTTAACCACCCTACCTTGTTAGTAGCTAATAGCTGAGTTAGTAGACTAGCTCCTTAACCACCCTACCTTGTTAGTAGCTAATAGCTGAGTTAGTAGACTAGCTCCTTAACCACCCTACCTTGTTAGTAGCTAATAGCTGAGTTAGTAGACTAGCTCCTTAACCACCCTACCTTGTTAGTAGCTAATAGCTGAGTTAGTAGACTAGCTCCTTAACTACCCTACCTTGTTAGTAGCTAATAGCTGAGTTAGTAGACTAGCTCCTTAACCACCCTACCTTGTTAGTAGCTAATAGCTGAGTTAGTAGACTAGCTCCTTAACCACCCTACCTTGTTAGTAGCTAATAGCTGAGTTAGTAGACTAGCTCCTTAACCACCCTACCTTGTTAGTAGCTAATAGCTGAGTTAGTAGACTAGCTCCTTAACTACCCTACCTTGTTAGTAGCTAATAGCTGAGTTAGTAGACTAGCTCCTTAACCACCCTACCTTGTTAGTAGCTAATAGCTGAGTTAGTAGACTAGCTCCTTAACCACCCTACCTTGTTAGTAGCTAATAGCTGAGTTAGTAGACTAGCTCCTTAACTACCCTACCTTGTTAGTAGCTAATAGCTGAGTTAGTAGACTAGCTCCTTAACCACCCTACCTTGTTAGTAGCTAATAGCTGAGTTAGTAGACTAGCTCCTTAACCACCCTACCTTGTTAGTAGCTAATAGCTGAGTTAGTAGACTAGCTCCTTAACTACCCTACCTTGTTAGTAGCTAATAGCTGAGTTAGTAGACTAGCTCCTTAACTACCCTACCTTGTTAGTAGCTAATAGCTGAGTTAGTAGACTAGCTCCTTAACCACCCTACCTTGTTAGTAGCTAATAGCTGAGTTAGTAGACTAGCTCCTTAACCACCCTACCTTGTTAGTAGCTAATAGCTGAGTTAGTAGACTAGCTCCTTAACCACCCTACCTTGTTAGTAGCTAATAGCTGAGTTAGTAGACTAGCTCCTTAACTACCCTACCTTGTTAGTAGCTAATAGCTGAGTTAGTAGACTAGCTCCTTAACTACCCTACCTTGTTAGTAGCTAATAGCTGAGTTAGTAGACTAGCTCCTTAACCACCCTACCTTGTTAGTAGCTAATAGCTGAGTTAGTAGACTAGCTCCTTAACCACCCTACCTTGTTAGTAGCTAATAGCTGAGTTAGTAGACTAGCTCCTTAACTACCCTACCTTGTTAGTAGCTAATAGCTGAGTTAGTAGACTAGCTCCTTAACCACCCTACCTTGTTAGTAGCTAATAGCTGAGTTAGTAGACTAGCTCCTTAACCACCCTACCTTGTTAGTAGCTAATAGCTGAGTTAGTAGACTAGCTCCTTAACCACCCTACCTTGTTAGTAGCTAATAGCTGAGTTAGTAGACTAGCTCCTTAACCACCCTACCTTGTTAGTAGCTAATAGCTGAGTTAGTAGACTAGCTCCTTAACCACCCTACCTTGTTAGTAGCTAATAGCTGAGTTAGTAGACTAGCTCCTTAACTACCCTACCTTGTTAGTAGCTAATAGCTGAGTTAGTAGACTAGCTCCTTAACCACCCTACCTTGTTAGTAGCTAATAGCTGAGTTAGTAGACTAGCTCCTTAACTACCCTACCTTGTTAGTAGCTAATAGCTGAGTTAGTAGACTAGCTCCTTAACCACCCTACCTTGTTAGTAGCTAATAGCTGAGTTAGTAGACTAGCTCCTTAACCACCCTACCTTGTTAGTAGCTAATAGCTGAGTTAGTAGACTAGCTCCTTAACTACCCTACCTTGTTAGTAGCTAATAGCTGAGTTAGTAGACTAGCTCCTTAACTACCCTACCTTGTTAGTAGCTAATAGCTGAGTTAGTAGACTAGCTCCTTAACCACCCTACCTTGTTAGTAGCTAATAGCTGAGTTAGTAGACTAGCTCCTTAACTACCCTACCTTGTTAGTAGCTAATAGCTGAGTTAGTAGACTAGCTCCTTAACCACCCTACCTTGTTAGTAGCTAATAGCTGAGTTAGTAGACTAGCTCCTTAACTACCCTACCTTGTTAGTAGCTAATAGCTGAGTTAGTAGACTAGCTCCTTAACTACCCTACCTTGTTAGTAGCTAATAGCTGAGTTAGTAGACTAGCTCCTTAACCACCCTACCTTGTTAGTAGCTAATAGCTGAGTTAGTAGACTAGCTCCTTAACCACCCTACCTTGTTAGTAGCTAATAGCTGAGTTAGTAGACTAGCTCCTTAACTACCCTACCTTGTTAGTAGCTAATAGCTGAGTTAGTAGACTAGCTCCTTAACCACCCTACCTTGTTAGTAGCTAATAGCTGAGTTAGTAGACTAGCTCCTTAACCACCCTACCTTGTTAGTAGCTAATAGCTGAGTTAGTAGACTAGCTCCTTAACCACCCTACCTTGTTAGTAGCTAATAGCTGAGTTAGTAGACTAGCTCCTTAACTACCCTACCTTGTTAGTAGCTAATAGCTGAGTTAGTAGACTAGCTCCTTAACCACCCTACCTTGTTAGTAGCTAATAGCTGAGTTAGTAGACTAGCTCCTTAACCACCCTACCTTGTTAGTAGCTAATAGCTGAGTTAGTAGACTAGCTCCTTAACCTACCCTACCTTGTTAGTAGCTAATAGCTGAGTTAGTAGACTAGCTCCTTAACCACCCTACCTTGTTAGTAGCTAATAGCTGAGTTAGTAGACTAGCTCCTTAACCACCCTACCTTGTTAGTAGCTAATAGCTGAGTTAGTAGACTAGCTCCTTAACCACCCTACCTTGTTAGTAGCTAATAGCTGAGTTAGTAGACTAGCTCCTTAACTACCCTACCTTGTTAGTAGCTAATAGCTGAGTTAGTAGACTAGCTCCTTAACCACCCTACCTTGTTAGTAGCTAATAGCTGAGTTAGTAGACTAGCTCCTTAACCACCCTACCTTGTTAGTAGCTAATAGCTGAGTTAGTAGACTAGCTCCTTAACCACCCTACCTTGTTAGTAGCTAATAGCTGAGTTAGTAGACTAGCTCCTTAACTACCCTACCTTGTTAGTAGCTAATAGCTGAGTTAGTAGACTAGCTCCTTAACCACCCTACCTTGTTAGTAGCTAATAGCTGAGTTAGTAGACTAGCTCCTTAACCACCCTACCTTGTTAGTAGCTAATAGCTGAGTTAGTAGACTAGCTCCTTAACCACCCTACCTTGTTAGTAGCTAATAGCTGAGTTAGTAGACTAGCTCCTTAACCACCCTACCTTGTTAGTAGCTAATAGCTGAGTTAGTAGACTAGCTCCTTAACTACCCTACCTTGTTAGTAGCTAATAGCTGAGTTAGTAGACTAGCTCCTTAACTACCCTACCTTGTTAGTAGCTAATAGCTGAGTTAGTAGACTAGCTCCTTAACTACCCTACCTTGTTAGTAGCTAATAGCTGAGTTAGTAGACTAGCTCCTTAACCACCCTACCTTGTTAGTAGCTAATAGCTGAGTTAGTAGACTAGCTCCTTAACCACCCTACCTTGTTAGTAGCTAATAGCTGAGTTAGTAGACTAGCTCCTTAACTACCCTACCTTGTTAGTAGCTAATAGCTGAGTTAGTATACTAGCTCCTTAACCACCCTACCTTGTTAGTAGCTAATAGCTGAGTTAGTAGACTAGCTCCTTAACTACCCTACCTTGTTAGTAGCTAATAGCTGAGTTAGTATACTAGCTCCTTAACCACCCTACCTTGTTAGTAGCTAATAGCTGAGTTAGTAGACTAGCTCCTTAACCACCCTACCTTGTTAGTAGCTAATAGCTGAGTTAGTAGACTAGCTCCTTAACCACCCTACCTTGTTAGTAGCTAATAGCTGAGTTAGTAGACTAGCTCCTTAACTACCCTACCTTGTTAGTAGCTAATAGCTGAGTTAGTATACTAGCTCCTTAACCACCCTACCTTGTTAGTAGCTAATAGCTGAGTTAGTAGACTAGCTCCTTAACCACCCTACCTTGTTAGTTGCTAATAGCTGAGTTAGTAGACTAGCTCCTTAACCACCCTACCTTGTTAGTAGCTAATAGCTGAGTTAGTAGACTAGCTCCTTAACCACCCTACCTTGTTAGTAGCTAATAGCTGAGTTAGTAGACTAGCTCCTTAACCACCCTACCTTGTTAGTAGCTAATAGCTGAGTTAGTAGACTAGCTCCTTAACTACCCTACCTTGTTAGTAGCTAATAGCTGAGTTAGTAGACTAGCTCCTTAACTACCCTACCTTGTTAGTAGCTAATAGCTGAGTTAGTAGACTAGCTCCTTAACCACCCCACCTTGTTAGTAGCTAATAGCTGAGTTAGTAGACTAGCTCCTTAACTACCCTACCTTCTTAGTAGCTAATAGCTGAGTTAGTAGACTAGCTCCTTAACCACCCTACCTTGTTAGTAGCTAATAGCTGAGTTAGTAGACTAGCTCCTTAACTACCCTACCTTGTTAGTAGCTAATAGCTGAGTTAGTAGACTAGCTCCTTAACCACCCTACCTTGTTAGTAGCTACTAGCTGAGTTAGTAGACTAGCTCCTTAACCACCCTACCTTGTTAGTAGCTAATAGCTGAGTTAGTATACTAGCTCCTTAACCACCCTACCTTGTTAGTAGCTAATAGCTGAGTTAGTAGACTAGCTCCTTAACTACCCTACCTTGTTAGTAGCTAATAGCTGAGTTAGTAGACTAGCTCCTTAACCACCCTACCTTGTTAGTAGCTAATAGCTGAGTTAGTAGACTAGCTCCTTAACCACCCTACCTTGTTAGTAGCTAATAGCTGAGTTAGTAGACTAGCTCCTTAACTACCCTACCTTGTTAGTAGCTAATAGCTGAGTTAGTAGACTAGCTCCTTAACTACCCTACCTTGTTAGTAGCTAATAGCTGAGTTAGTAGACTAGCTCCTTAACTACCCTACCTTGTTAGTAGCTAATAGCTGAGTTAGTAGACTAGCTCCTTAACCACCCTACCTTGTTAGTAGCTAATAGCTGAGTTAGTAGACTAGCTCCTTAACCACCCTACCTTGTTAGTAGCTAATAGCTGAGTTAGTAGACTAGCTCCTTAACTACCCTACCTTGTTAGTAGCTACTAGCTGAGTTGGTAGACTAGCTCCTTAACCACCCTACCTTGTTAGTAGCTAATAGCTGAGTTAGTAGACTAGCTCCTTAACCACCCTACCTTGTTAGTAGCTAATAGCTGAGTTAGTAGACTAGCTCCTTAACTACCCTACCTTGTTAGTAGCTAATAGCTGAGTTAGTAGACTAGCTCCTTAACTACCCTACCTTGTTAGTAGCTAATAGCTGAGTTAGTAGACTAGCTCCTTAACTACCCTACCTTGTTAGTAGCTAATAGCTGAGTTAGTAGACTAGCTCCTTAACTACCCTACCTTGTTAGTAGCTAATAGCTGAGTTAGTAGACTAGCTCCTTAACTACCCTACCTTGTTAGTAGCTAGCTAATAGCTGAGTTAGTAGACTAGCTCCTTAACCACCCTACCTTGTTAGTAGCTAATAGCTGAGTTAGTAGACTAGCTCCTTAACCACCCTACCTTGTTAGTAGCTAATAGCTGAGTTAGTAGACTAGCTCCTTAACTACCCTACCTTGTTAGTAGCTAATAGCTGAGTTAGTAGACTAGCTCCTTAACTACCCTACCTTGTTAGTAGCTAATAGCTGAGTTAGTAGACTAGCTCCTTAACCACCCTACCTTGTTAGTAGCTAATAGCTGAGTTAGTAGACTAGCTCCTTAACCACCCTACCTTGTTAGTAGCTAATAGCTGAGTTAGTAGACTAGCTCCTTAACTACCCTACCTTGTTAGTAGCTAATAGCTGAGTTAGTAGACTAGCTCCTTAACTACCCTACCTTGTTAGTAGCTAATAGCTGAGTTAGTAGACTAGCTCCTTAACCACCCTACCTTGTTAGTAGCTAATAGCTGAGTTAGTAGACTAGCTCCTTAACTACCCTACCTTGTTAGTAGCTAATAGCTGAGTTAGTAGACTAGCTCCTTAACTACCCTACCTTGTTAGTAGCTAATAGCTGAGTTAGTAGACTAGCTCCTTAACCACCCTACCTTGTTAGTAGCTAATAGCTGAGTTAGTAGACTAGCTCCTTAACCACCCTACCTTGTTAGTAGCTAATAGCTGAGTTAGTAGACTAGCTCCTTAACTACCCTACCTTGTTAGTAGCTAATAGCTGAGTTAGTATACTAGCTCCTTAACCACCCTACCTTGTTAGTAGCTAGCTAATAGCTGAGTTAGTAGACTAGCTTCTTAACCACCCTACCTTGTTAGTAGCTAATAGCTGAGTTAGTAGACTAGCTCCTTAACTACCCTACCTTGTTAGTAGCTAGCTAATAGCTGAGTTAGTAGACTAGCTCCTTAACCACCCTACCTTGTTAGTAGCTAATAGCTGAGTTAGTAGACTAGCTCCTTAACTACCCTACCTTGTTAGTAGCTAATAGCTGAGTTAGTAGACTAGCTCCTTAACCACCCTACCTTGTTAGTAGCTAATAGCTGAGTTAGTAGACTAGCTCCTTAACCACCCTACCTTGTTAGTAGCTAATAGCTGAGTTAGTAGACTAGCTCCTTAACTACCCTACCTTGTTAGTAGCTAATAGCTGAGTTAGTAGACTAGCTCCTTAACCACCCTACCTTGTTAGTAGCTAATAGCTGAGTTAGTAGACTAGCTCCTTAACCACCCTACCTTGTTAGTAGCTAGCTAATAGCTGAGTTAGTAGACTAGCTCCTTAACTACCCTACCTTGTTAGTAGCTAATAGCTGAGTTAGTAGACTAGCTCCTTAACCACCCTACCTTGTTAGTAGCTAATAGCTGAGTTAGTAGACTAGCTCCTTAACTACCCTACCTTGTTAGTAGCTAATAGCTGAGTTAGTAGACTAGCTCCTTAACCACCCTACCTTGTTAGTAGCTAATAGCTGAGTTAGTAGACTAGCTCCTTAACCACCCTACCTTGTTAGTAGCTAATAGCTGAGTTAGTAGACTAGCTCCTTAACTACCCTACCTTGTTAGTAGCTAATAGCTGAGTTAGTAGACTAGCTCCTTAACCACCCTACCTTGTTAGTAGCTAATAGCTGAGTTAGTAGACTAGCTCCTTAACTACCCTACCTTGTTAGTAGCTAATAGCTGAGTTAGTAGACTAGCTACTTAACTACCCTACCTTGTTAGTAGCTAATAGCTGAGTTAGTAGACTAGCTACTTAACTACCGTAATGTTATCTTGTTAGTTGACTAACATTCGTAGCTAATGTAAATATATCAAGTTAGCTATGTGTTTTGTGTTTAACTGAATATGATTAGGTCAACGGGTAAACGTTAGCTATTAGCATAACTAACATATCATTGCCTAGCAAATCTTCTGAAGTCAGCCTCTAGTTAGCGAATAACTTGTTGTTCGCTAACAATCGTAGTTACTGTACATTATTATTGTATTTTGCTATTTTTTGGCTTATTTTTGTGACAGTGGAGGGAGGCCAATTTGACCTTGATTGAGTTGAGTGGAAAAAGCTTAACGTTATAGTGAACCAGCGCATGATAGTTGCCCAAGTATCTTTTAACAACTCATAATAGTTACGTTAGCTAGCTGTTGTTCGTCCTAGACCTTAGTTACTGTTCTGACAGAAGAGCATTTGTAGCTAGCTAGCTTTGAGACTGATTAGATGAACCATTATCTCTGTGCATTAGAAGCCTCTCTAAACGCCCCTGAAAGCTCAGATTCAAACTCCCATTATTAACCAGCTCTGCGTGTCAAAAACACATTTGTTTTAGTTTCGCTGAACAACTATCTTCATTTACTCCCGTTATGCCGGTATAAATTACTGGACGAAAAATATAAATGCAACATGTAAAGAAGTTTCATGAGCTGAAATGTTTCTACACAGCACCAAAAAAGAAAAAGCTTATTTCGCTCAACTTTTGTGCACTAATTGGTTCACATCCCTGTTAGTGAGCATTTCTCCTTTACCAAGAGAATCCATCCACCTGACAGGTGTGACCTATCAACAAGCTGATTAAACAGCATGATCATTACGCAGGTGCACCTTGTGCTGGGGACAAAAAAAAAAAGGGGGCCACTAAAATGTGCAGTTTTGTCACACAACACGATGCCAGAGATGTCTCAAGTTGAGAGAGCTTGCAATTGGCATGCTGACTACAGAAATGTCCACAAGAGCTCTTTTGTAGAGAATTTTATGTCAATTTCTCTACCATAAGCCTCCTCCAACATTGTTTTAAAGAATTTGTCAATATTTGTCAACAACCGCAGAACACATATGACCACGCCAGCCCGGTAACTCCACATCCGGGTCTTCTTCACCTGCAGGATCATCTGAGACCAGCCATCCGGACAGCTGATGAAACTGAGGATTATTTCTGGCTGTGATATAAAGCCCTTTTGTGGGGAAAAAACGCATTCTGATTGTCTGGAGCTGTCTCCCCAGCGCCCCCTGCCCAGTTATTAGGGCCTAAGGAATTTATTTCAATTGACTGATTTTTCCTTACATTAATTAACTCAGTAAAATCACTGAAATTGTTGCACATATATTTTTGTTAAGTATACTTCCAGAAAAGGTCTAAATAAATATGTTATTTTAAGTCCGTTAAGAACAAATTGTTATTTACAATACGGCCAAACCACGGACGACGCTGCGCCGCCCTATGGGACTCCCAATCCCGCACGGTTGTGATGCAGCCTGGATTCGAACCAGCTACTGCGATGTAGCCTCTTGCACTGAGATGCAGTGTCTTAGAAGGCTGCGCCACTCGGGAGCAACACCTCATGTAAACCTCATTACTGCTACACAGGTTGAAAGTCTACTACAGCTCAATACATTCTAGTTGGCACCTCATGTAAACCTTAAACCTAACCTTATCCGTTCCTGTCCTAGCTAACATTAATAGGTAACGACCTTATCCGTTCCTGTCTTAGCTAACATTAATAGCTAACGACCTTATCCGTTCCTGTCCTAGCTAACATTAATAGCTAACGACCTTATCCGTTCCTGTCTTAGCTAACATTAATAGCTAACTAACTTATCCGTTCCTGTCCTAGCTAACATTAATAGCTAACGACCTTATCCGTTCCTGTCTTAGCTAACATTAATAGCCAACCGACCTTATCCGCTCCTGTCTTAGCTAACATTAATAGCTAACGACCTTATCCGCTCCTGTCTTAGCTAACATTAATAGCTAACGACCTTATCCGCTCCTGTCTTAGCTAACATTAATAGCTAACGACCTTATCCGTTCCTGTCTTAGCTAACATTAATAGCTAACGACCTTATCCGTTCCTGTCTTAGCTAACATTAATAGGTAACGACCTTATCCGTTCCTGTCTTAGCTAACATTAATAGTACGACCTTATCCGTTCTGTCTTAGCTAACATTAACTATTATTATTAGCTAACATTTGACCTTATCCGTTCCTGTCTAGCTAACATTAATAGCTAACGACCTTATCCGTTCCTGTCCTAGCTAACATTAATAGCTAACTAACTTATCCGTTCCTGTCCTAGCTAACATTAATAGCTAACGACCTTATCCGTTCCTGTCCTAGCTAACATTAATAGCTAACGACCTTATCCGTTCCTGTCTTAGCTAACATTAATAGCTAACGACCTTATCCGTTCCTGTCTTAGCTAACATTAATAGCTAACGACCTTATCCGTTCCTGTCCTAGCTAACATTAATAGCTAACGACCTTATCCGTTCCTGTCCTAGCTAACATTAATAGCTAACGACCTTATCCGCTCCTGTCTTAGCTAACATTAATAGCTAACTACCTTATCCGCTCCTGTCCTAGCTAACATTAATAGCTAACGACCTTATCCGTTCCTGTCCTAGCTAACATTAATAGCTAACGACCTTATCCGTTCCTGTCTTAGCTAACATTAATAGGTAACGACCTTATCCGTTCCTGTCTTAGCTAACATTAATAGCTAACGACCTTATCCGTTCCTGTCCTAGCTAACATTAATAGGTAACAACCTTATCCGTTCCTGTCTTAGCTAACATTAATAGCTAACGACCTTATCCGTTCCTGTCCTAGCTAACATTAATAGCTAACGACCTTATCCGTTCCTGTCTTAGCTAACATTAATAGCTAACTAACTTATCCGTTCCTGTCCTAGCTAACATTAATAGCTAACTAACTTATCCGTTCCTTCCCTAGTTGGGAGCAGAGAGTGCGGACAGTATAGGAGCCGTTCTGAACAGCAAAGACGAACTGAAGGAGATTGAGGAGACCAGAGAGACATGCAGGTATGACACACACACACACAGTCTACTGTCACAGGTATACACACACACACACTTCCAGCAATCAGTATTTCTCAATTCCTTGGGGACCCCCAGAGTGTGCACATTTTTGTTCCAGCCCAGCCCTATCACTTGGTTTAACTATTCAACAAATTGTGTATGTGTAGGGCCTCGTTCGATACTGCCGGGCCGAGCTCCAAGAGGAAGCCTCCGGTGGAGGGAGAGGACACCGAGGAGGACGTTGAGGAACACAAGGTAGGAAAATACAGATCACTGAGAGGAAAGTCTCTCTACTGGATCACTGAGAGGAACGTCTCTCTGTAATAGACTGGATCACTGAGAGGAACGTCTCTGTAATAGACTGGAACACTGAGAGGAACATCTCTGTAATAGACTGGTTCACTGAGAGGAACGTCTCTGTAATAGACTGGATCACTGAGAGGAACGTATCTGTAATAGACTGGATCACTGAGAGGAACGTCTCTGTAATAGACTGGATCACTGAGAGGAACGTATCTGTAATAGACTGGATCACTGAGAGGAACGTCTCTGTAGTAGACTGGATCACTGAGAGGAACGTCTCTGTAATAGGCTG